>QVRM01003498.1:0-82500 GCA_003439945.1 Dermanyssus gallinae | reverse complement strand
GCGCCGCAGTAGATGCTTTCCAGAACGAGGATTCTTTGTAACCGCGTCTTTTCCGAGCTATTTGGAAAATTTTGGTATTTTTTGGCCCGTGGGTCCACAAATCTCCATGACGATTGGCTGGACGAAATCCGTCAATTTATGTGAGCTCCCTTAGAGCAAAGATTCCATAGTGGTGATCAATTACAGAGATCGATTACAAAGGAGACGAACTAAGTCACGACTATAATTTTGTTAGCACAGATAAGCGGAACTTCGGAACTCCAGTCGCAAAAACTGGCCAAGATTAGCGATTAAAATGATAAATGAGATGCATTTCAATTGAGTTCGGTATTTGTAAAGCACAGACTACACATGCGAGAAAAAAAATGCAGCCGCATAACTGTACAGAAGTGACGCACAGATGTTCACTAAGGACATTTATATCTACCAACTTTGGCAAAGCTCTACATATATTGAGGCATAAATTGGTCACAGCATCGTACCTGAGCATAAACTAGTATGTGAACCTTCATAGGGGTCGCGCTTGGAAAATTAATTTATTTTATTTATTGCACCATTTGTCTGGTATGAAAACATTTATACATATACAGATTACGGTGACTCGTTAAACGTATGAAAACATACGAAATCTGAGTTACTGCCATTACTTCGAGCCAGAGACAAAGCGGCACAACATGTAAGGGAAACATGCGTCGTCAACACCCCTAAAAATTCAAAGCCTTTCATTTGGACGACTAACTGGAGAACACAATGGACGACCAGCTCTTGTCAAAGCCGCAGGAATTCTAGGAACATAGAGTTAATTGGCTCGTGAAACAGAGGTATAGAGGCACTCAAGTTTAACTATAGTTGAAAATAGGCATCAATTATACCCACAAGGCCACCTGAGAAATGTACTAGCGTTGCTTATTGTTTATAGTAAGTTAAAAAAAATTGTTTTACGAATTGGAAGAACTAACTTGATTTTTGCTTACAGGTATTTGTGTTTTCGAATATTCTACAAGTTAAACAGTCAAACCTATTTTGTAATATTTCCGATTCAAAGATGTGGGTGTTAGTGCTAAGCGCCTAAGGTAATATAGCACTCGTCGCCCAGTGTTTGTAGTAGTTTATTACTCAGAATCTTTAGAATTTCATTAGACCAAAGTTTTACTAGCCTTACGGTCTCTTTTGTATTCACTCAAGTATAGCTTCTAATAAATTTGCTAACTTGACTCGTTCGCTTATGATTTGTTAGAATGTGTGTCAGCAAGTCACTGGAAACATATGCACAAACATGTTGTTATTGTTGCGGAAACAAAGTTGCATTTTACAATCCTTCATTATGGACAAGTCATATTTGCAACTGCTTTTGAATAGGTACGATCTGTCTACTTGCGAAATCCACTGCATCGACTAAACTAGTATGACCGACTATAATATTTTCACTTTGATCTTTAACGCTAATTCTATTAGGCTTAGAAAACTGATCATAGAAAATGGCTTTCTGTAAACGTATTGATGACATTGACACAAGGCTTGGTACAAGAATTGTTTGTTGTTGTTATTCTAGAAATGTTCGAGAATGCGCAATGTGCATGTGTCAGCCATGCCATGTCAGTCAGTCATGAACCTTGAAGCAGGCAGACGAGCACGTCACTACGCTTTACTTTTAGTCAGGGACTGAGATCTGTTGACTTTCCGTATGAACTGGAAACTTAGGGTCTATCCAGGGACAATGAAAAATACCTGACGGCTTCACTCGTACTCCCTTTAAGCGTAGCCGCATGCTTGCTTGGAACACAACTGTAACCGACTTATTAACCCCTTCGATGCTCAGTCCAAGCAGGTCGTGCTTCTAGACTATCAGATGCTATCAAATGCAGAAAATACCCTAGAATTAATTTTTTTAAGGAAGTCGTTTTTAATTCTAGACTTTCCTTTGTCCCCTACGGGCTTGGCACTTAACCTGAGGTATATCTCAATGCACCGAGGGCCGGACATGTTAAGGTATCTAGGGTTTCATCAACAGTCATTGTGGCAGCATGGCCGCTGACTCTCAGCGGTATGGTTTATCAACTATTCTCAATGAGAATCGCTTAAAGGAAATGCGACCAACAACAGGGATCGAACCGGCGACACCCCGGTAGATGACAACCATGACTAGCGCGCTAGTCCCCTAGACCACGCCGCCACAAGAAAATACTCTGGCACTGGTTATCCGCACCAATTGTGTACGTTAACTTTCGATACAATAGGAGAACCAGATCTCCTTACATTTAAGTGACTCAGCGCGTGGGTAGAAGCCTTAACCCTTTGACGGAAGACGCCTCTCGTCGCTCGACATCCAACGAGAAAATGCAGTATCTGCTTGGGGCACATTGTGTGAAATAGGCTAATCCTGTATTAAAGACCGCGTGACGACATGTTCACTTTCAGGGCCTGGCAGCACTTCACCTATCATTTTCATAGGCTCCTTGTCTCGAGGAGCCGATATCACACTGTTGAACCTAATGGCTTCCCCTTGGCTGTAACTTGCGTCCGTTACTATCACGCCAGAATGGTCGTTCCTTATTTTTGTTGCAACGAGCAAATCTAACATATAATTTCGAGCAGAGATTGTCTCCCGCAACCTCCGGCGGGAGCTTCAAGAGAGTTTTCCGGAGCGATCTTGGCGATCTGATACGACAGGCTCTATATCGTGGGCTGTTTGGACATTTCGAGCTCAAAACAGATGTATCTTTGATCACGCATGATCTCCTGCTCATCGGCAACCCGCAATTTCCCCATCATAAGAAATAAGCTGACTAGAGTTATGTCTAAAAAAGCTATCCGATCTTTTCTGGAGAAGTAGCAGTCTCTTCTTTATTAATTGTACGAATAAACTTCTCGGCTATACAATACTGTAGAATATGTGCCCTTTTAGATATGTGCAGACTTCTCCAGGCCGTGGTCGCGGCATGGAAGACCCGATTAATAAGTAGTTCCTTGCGCGCCTGTCCGTTTACGATCTCGGGAAGCTCCTTAGAAGCCCTGAAAATTTCCCAGTTCCTTATTGGGTGGGAAAACACCTATAGGTTACTGCCACTGCATCCACCTGGATTCAAGTGAACCCTTGACCTGACACCCCGTACCCTAACTCCCAAGCTCTGTTCGGAATCTGTTCAAGAGGTACCCAGGTACCCGTACGAGTGGCATATGAAAGGTAAATAAGTTCCAAGGGTACTCGGAATCCGCTACAAACACGGTTGAAGAAGGTCTAGCGATCTCGGCAGCGGTTGACACCCGGCAAAGCACCCGGCCCGGATGGAGTACCCCCGCAACAATGAGGCTGCTGGTGAAGCGATAGCCGGAGCTGTTTCAAGCACTGGTGACGCGCCTTCTAGGAGGGGAGTAATTTGCGTGGCTGTGGAAAAACGCCAACCCGTGAACCAGCGGGAGAAGGGAATACCCCAACAGGTAGTTCTGCCTTCCGACTTATATGTACCCCAACACGATGGGAGGCTCAGCGCCCAGACTGACTTTAAAGAAGCCTTCTCAGACGCCCAGAACGGTTTACGTGAAAGGAGGTCCACTCTTGGCGCCCCAACAGAGATCTTGGAACGGGCAATCGAGCAGTTAACTTCCAAAAACAAACAAGAGCCTTTGCTGTGCTCATCCTCTTGGATGTCAAGAATGCCTTTAACTTGATGAGCTGGGGGATAGCCATAAACGCGATTTGGCGCAAGAACATATCACCATACTTTTGCCGGCTGATTTCGTCCTACATATCAAAAAGAAGGCTGTCGGCCGTCAATCAGGAAAATAAGATCCCTGTGGGGATTCCTCAAGGGTTTGTCCTCGGGCAGATTCTGAAAAACATAGCCTATGATAGGATCCTAGAACTGTCTGATTTACCGGTGGTTGTAGAGATGGTAGCTTATGCCGATGACTTGGCGCTGGTTATTACGTTACGGGAAACTGGGGTCCTAGAGTATGCCGCTAATGTAGCCTTAGAACAGGTGGCAGTATGGATAGACCACTCTTTAAAACTGGCCTTGCACAAGACGGAAGCCCTGTACATCACAGGCAACCACAAAACCAGGAATATACGTTTGCGTCTGAACGGTCATCCTGTCAAGCTCGCTCGGACAGTAAGGTACTTCGGAGTGATGCTCGACAAGGGTCTTCGCAGATTGGCGCATATGCAGCATGTGGCTGGCAAAGCCCACAAGGTCGCGGCCAATCTGGCGCGGCTAATGCCCAGAGTCGTTGGCTGCACAGAAGGCTATCGGCGGGGAGCTGGACCAGAAGCCTCATCCCTGACCTGAAGGCGTGGTACAACTGTGACCACGGTAAAAGTTCTAAGGTACGACACAAACGCTCAACAGAAACGGCTAGTTTCTGTCGGCACTTGCGCGTTATGCAGATAGGGTGAGACAGACGATGTCAAACACACAGTTCTGCCGTGTCCACCTCTCCGAGAGGCCAGATACCAGGGTGTGACCCCACCGTGAGGGGAAGCCAAATATGGAAGTTGTAGCGCACATGCTGACAACGGCGTGGAGGGAAGCCTATGCACTTTTGAGGCTATCATGTCCTATAGCTAGGTGTAGGCATGTAGGTGGCTAAGAAAGAAGCTCTGCCTGAAGAGCTCGTTTCAACCATGGCCCCAGATCCAGTCAAGAGCGAGCGCCTGTAGGTAAAAAAATAAGTGGGAAATGGGCAGCAAAGGCAAGCCAGCCTTGGGAGTACCCAGGGTAGCTCCAGCGATGGCTCTCGACGCATCCCCAGGTGGTGAAGCTGTGCGAGGCGTTAACGGTCTGGCTGATACGCCTGAGGTGCATCAGATAGAAGGCGCCGGATGATGTCGGATTAGAGTAGAATGAAGGAAATGGGAGAAAAGCCCCTTCCATGGATTCAAAGCAATGCCTACACAGTTCCCTTTGGAAGTGGGGGGGAATGCGGGTATACTGGGCCTGCGAGTCCCAGACTTGTCACCATGGCTGGGATGGCGCTTGCTTATCAGGAATCCAATATTCTTCCAAAGTAAAGCTGAGAGGTTTGAGAAAAATGTCAATGCGGTCACCCTGTCGAATAAGCCATCACGGTCTGCAGTGTGCATCAGCGTAGGACGACGGCTTATATATGCCGCTGATGATATTTTTGAAGAGCCCTTAGGTCATGCGGTCTTCCGTGCATCATAGAACCAACTGGCCTCTGCGCAGGGGCGGCAGGCATTCAGCCGGGACGGCATTTACACCCTTTGAGCGCTAGTAGAAATGCTAGTTTGGGATACAATCGTCGTTGACTTCCTAGTCCCTTCTATGGTCGGTGGCGGCGCATCCAAAGCTGAACATGTAGCCTACTTTGCGAATACCAGTAAGCTATCAAAATGCTCGTTAATCGGGTATCCCCACAAATTCTGTCTTCTCGCGTTTGAAACCTTGGGTGTTCTGGCGTTATGACCAGGCAGCCAATCCGCAGCAATCACCTGAAGTACAACCTATGTCATACAATAGATTAGCTCGTAAATAAGCCTAATGGCCATTTTAGACTCGCGCGCTTCTGATCTGAGATCTGAAGATTTCTGATCGAAATCGAAGGAATCTCGGTTGAGTCGTTTAGTTTTTGAGTCCTTGCTATGCGCACTCTGCTGTGAATCTTCTTCTTTAGTGTTTAGGAATCTGTTTTTTTTCTGCAACCGTGTTACTTGCTGCGATCCGCTAAACTGTCCTTAGACTAATACCAAGGAAATTCGCAATCTTGGCGCAAGTCTGTCCGGCGCAAAAGGCATGGGCTGTTTTTGCTCATATCCCAAAGATGACGCATCATCATTAGCCATGGTTAACACGCATTCGTGTTTTACTGAACATGAGCTTGTGTCTGCTTCGCATCAACCCGATGAACGGATTCCTGATACAACGAGGATTCAATTCAAAAAGCGCGCCAAATGTAATATATATATATATATATATATATATAGCAGAATAAGTCACTCGAGGGCTTTAGACATAAACGACAAAGTAAGCTGTGTAAGATCAATATTCGGCTTTTATTAGAAAGTACCGTTATATGTTGTTTTGCCTGAAATATAATTTCAGAATGATACCCCCCCCCCCCCCCGGGGGCATTGTTTATACACGATACATAATTCGAAAACCCCAAACTTCTGCTGGAGCTTTTCAATGGTAAGGATTGCTGTATGGCAAGTCGCACCGTAACATGTTTGTATCCACCGTAACATATCCGTTGCCATTGCATTGATGTTATCTTCAGAGCGAGGAGTAGATGGACACATTAAGCATCATATACCGACTCAATTTCCTGCAATATTTCACCTGATTGTAACACGGTCGTCTCTGAAGGTCGCGCCTTTCTACCATTTGTCGCATGGAAAGCTCGCAAAGGATACGTTACAGAACGACCAGTTTCATAGTGCAGCTTAAAGAACTCCACTCTCTTAGAGATGTCCATGGTAAAATGGTATAGAACGACGAAGACGTTTCTGTTTGGGTCGTGGACATTACACCCAATCGTTAGCGCACTAGCTGCACGGCACAACATGCGTGCGGTAGTATTACATATAAGCACGAAAATCGTAGTTAGATGCATGATTTGATCAGTGGCGTTGTATTTGACCAGCTAGTAGAAGCATCCGTAGATACGAATAGCTGAACCCTTCATTCTTCTTTTTCCCTGAGTCTCTCTCACTCACTGCCGTCACTCATATCATCCTCGCTCTCTCTCTCTCTCTCTTACAGCGTTTTCCGGACGACGACGACGACAACAACAGCGCAGCCCCCACGCCCATCGCGGCAGCGTCCATGTGTCTGTGAAACCACGTGTGTGGTCAGAGAAACTAGGAAGAACAGGCAAACAAGGGTGAACATGTCGCTCGTATATCATAGTGTCGCCGGCCCACCCATTCCGAGGAGCCTCGTTTTGCATTTTGAATGCGGGTGATTAATTCTACCGGCGTTGACACCGGCGGCAACAATAACAACAACAGCAGCCGTCGTAGCGGCTATACAAATGGTATTACTTGGAATTCGTTGTTTGGCATATGGCTCGGTCGCATCTCTAACGATCACACGATAGCGACAAAGAAAAATCACAGCAGCGGCAGCAGCGGCAGCAGCGACAGTAACGGCAACAGCTCTTTCATGTTAGCACGATAGACGGGCAGCCTAAATGTGCCGACCACCCCATGGGCGGCAACACTTAGTAGCAGTAACAACATATTAAAAAAGGCAAAGAACAAAAGTAATGCCGCCAATAATTGTCACATATCGAAATTTGCTCTCCCTATATATATATATATATATATATACAAACATTTTCGATGCACAGATTTCAACCCATCATAACCCCACTGAATAAAAATATTATATATATATACAAACATTTTCGATGCACAGATTACAACCCATCATCACCGCACTGAATAAATTTATTATATATATATATATATATATATATATATATATATATATATATATATATATGTGTGTGTGTAAAACACTGTAGTAAGTAATATAGTAGAATACTTCGTCTATACATTAGATAAAATGCACAGACAAACTGTAAGCTTACTTTATGTGTCCCCACAATCAGCGAATTGAACACGGAAATGGCTTAATCGTGCGTACTACTATACCTGAGCAACTTTCGTTTTACTACATATTAGTATCACTACTCGACAGTTAGTTGTACATCTAGCTATCACGCTTCTCGAGTGCTGTTGGATTTGGTGGAACAATAGTATTTTTTAATGTGGTGAAACGATCAAATGTGTCCACGTTCTAGTTTGAAAGTAGTGGCCGACCTGTGATAATAAAGTAATATATGAAGTGTTTAAATGAAAAGGTGCGAAACATCGTAACACTCGAACCAATGAAAATGTTGAAGTTTGAATATGGCGCTTTGGGGATAATGTAGTGAGACACTTCAGAACGCGGATGGAGTGTCCGGCTTGATTGTGTGCATGCGCGGGGGCATACGCATAATGGAGGAGAGGCAGGCAATGTGTCCCGTCCGATTGATGCGGCTGTGCGTGAGAGGACATCATGGCGTTCCCATTGCAAAATCCCACGATTGAGGAGCAGCGACGTGTTACTAGATTTCTAGCTACGAAAGGTGTTCAACCGGCCAATACTCGTGGCCAGATGGTGGGCCGTAGACAAAGGAGACGGTGCATCCGACAAGCCAGTGAGAAAGAGGAGTGCCCGTTTATGTGAAGGCCGGGAGTGCGCTTTAGTGATGAACCGAGATCAAACCAGACACACACTGTACTCACGGCCAAACTTATCGACAAGATGATTTGGTGAGAAGTGATCGGCGTGTCCCAATGCGAATGTTAGCAATGATGGTATGGAGCCAGCGTTGAAACAGTGTGGACATTTGTGCACGACACGTTAGGTTATCGGAAGGTGTGCGGGCAGTGCGTTTCAAAGAAGCTCAGCATCCGCTCTACAGCCCGGATGTGTCACGACTGCGACTTCCTCCAGTCAAGTCCGCTAAAAAATATTTCATTGGGAGGACGCTTCAACTCGCACGACGAGTTGAAGGCAGTGAACAACTAGCTCTTATTACAGCCGCAGGAATTTTTGGAACAGGAAGTGGCCTGTAAAGCAGTGGTATAGGCATGCTCAAGCCTCTGGTGGCTAGATTTGAATAAAGATCTCAATTATGCTCACAATGTTGTTTCGATTTTTTTCATTTGATCCCTTCATGAATTTTTATATTGCATATATGCATGCTAAACTTCTGCACCTGCTTATGTAGTTTGTAGAGCCCGTACTATATGTGTAGGCTTTCAGATTGTGCCCGTTTAATATTACATCTCGTTGTATTAATGTAATACTAATAATAATAATCGAGCCTACGCGGGTACACGTTTGGGTCCCACAATTGTAGGGAAATACTGAAAAATAATAATAATAATAATAATAATAGTAATAATAATAATAATAATATTGGGGACGGATGGTATCGCAATACCTTTTTCATTGAGACATCTGTGCCTCCCGTTTCTCTTCCTGTCCGATTATTCGATTATAATTCACCGTATCTAAACTGGGAAGCACGAGAACTATTTAGGAGTGGCTGATCCAGGTCTTGAACCCACGGCTTCTCGAATTTAAGCAATGGCTTTGCCACTAAGCCATCTTGCTTGGTAAGCGCACAAGTAGCTTGTGATGGCTGCACAGATGAGCGCGCAGACATTTGTTACCGAGATATGTGAAGTAATGCGACAGCTATCCTGGTCCTCTAAGGCCAAGGGAATGGAAGGGGTGTATAGCTTCCCTACAAGGACTCAGGGAACCTCGGTGCAGCCGCACACGGTCCGTCGGCATCATCTACTTGTGCATCATGATCGGCAAGTGCATTATGCAAAGCCGACACTCAGCTACTGATACCGGGCTTTTCCATTCTGCTTTTTCTAGCTGTTTACTACTAGAAATAAAAACTTTTTTAAGAGGTCGTTTTTAATTAATTCTAGACCACCCTCTATCCCCCACGGGCTTAGAACTCACCGTGAGGTATACCTTCAATGCACCGAGGGCCGAACATGTTGAGATATCTAGGGTATCTCCAACAGTCATTGTGGCAGCATGGTTGCTGACTCTCAGCGGCGGTATGGTTTATCATCTACTCTCAATGAGCATCGCTTAAAGAAAATTCGATCAACAACAGGGACGGAACCGGCGACACCCCGCTCGATGACAACCATGACTAGCGCACTAATCCCCTAGACCACGCCGCCACAATACTACTACTACTACTACTGGCCAGATCCACGTGGGCGGTTCATGCGTGCGCTCATTGCGCAACCTAATGGACGTCGTGTCAATAGTGCACTGACGTGTCATATGACAGAATCATATTTTATGACCAAGAAGAAAGTTCTTTTGATATATTTTAGCTCGATAATCAACCAACATTTACAACAAACTGTTTTTGCGACGTGCAACAAAATTAGTATGGCGTCGATGGCGCATGGGAAGCATACCACGTTTAAGCGGATATTGGCGCATTCATGCATGAGATCTTACAGTGTAAACTACGAACGCTCAAATAGATGTGGCCCGTATATAGTAGAACCAGCTGCGTCGTTGACAAATCAAGTCAAAATATCAGCACCGATCGCCAATTGTAAACGGTTGTCTTGGTAGGCCTGAAACTTTCCATTATTTTCTTCGAACAAACGCACGACAAAGTCAAATCGTCTATTGTTGCACAGACAGTGGTGGAATAGTGACGTAAGAAGAGAGCGACCGTTACAAAAACCTGTTTACAATGTCTGCGCGTTTGTTGCAGTATTGAATTGAACAAAACAAAAAGCAAATATGATGATAATAAAAATGATAATAATAATAATAATACAGAACGGGATAGAGTGAGGAATTAAGATGGTCGGCGGCTCTGACACTAGAAGTTGCGGGTTCGATCCCGACGCGAGCCCGTACCTACCCTTTTTAAGCAATTTGCTGCTAAACGCCTGTATGATGCCGGTATATTATGCCGGCATTTTGTTAACGTGATAATAACGAAAGTAAATAATTAATCATAACGATGGTAGCGAGGCGTATTATGACTATGGTATTTTTCTTTTTCTATTACCATTCTTGTGCCCCCGCGATTACGATCAATATGACTGGGGTTTGACCGCCGCTGCTCGATTAGGCGTGACGCATCCGACGAGCCGAACGGGCGCGGTAGCACGGCTTTATCGGGCCAGGCTCAGCAAGTCATTAGCTGCTTTAGTCTGCTGATGTCGTCCTAGCCGTCGCATTTCTTCGGCTGGTCCAAGCGGCCGGCGGCCCGTATCGGTGATAACTGGGCGAATATTCGGCGATCAATCTTAATAATTATTATTAGTTATTTCCTTTGCTGTTTGTTCATCCATCACACTGGGAGCTGCTGCTGCTGCCGCTGCTGCTTCCGTTGCGGTTGTTGTCTCCTTGTACTGTCCGTTCATTTCTCCATCCTCCCATACTTTGCTCTAGCGGCCGTGTCCGCTCCGCCTTCCGCTATCGCCGTATCCATCATGATTGGCGGCCTGAAAATGCCAAATCTCGAATGTAATTGTATAACGGGCGCACATCATAGCCATATGCTGTACATTGATTATATTGGCATATATATATATATATATATATACATTTGCAGGTCAGTAATAATTTCGATCCACGTAAAAGGCTGCGCTTTATGGGGAAATGCTGCTTAAAGAACGACGCAAGAAGTTAATTGAAAAGACAGATCTTCACTACAAAATGGAAGTAACTTCACGACTCACGAACGACAAAAGACAATCGACGTCCGGCCGATGAAATGAATAAATGCAGCCTCAAGCAAAACGTGATCGAAGAGGCTTCCGTGGTTCACCGATAATCAATGAATTCAACGGAATTAGATCACGCGTGATGCCTCAACTCGCAACGACACTGCCATTGACCTCCTAAACGACCTAGGTAAATGCTTCGCTTAAGCCTGGCGCACCTTTGCGCTATAGCTAGCTGACCTGCGTGGATGCGATACTTATATATATATATATATATATATATATATAGTGCCACTTATATTAATTCTTGTGTTGGGAAATTGTGTTTACGTATTTTCGCAAAAGAGACTACATACAGCATTCTACCGATCTATAGATGGCAGTAACTATTGTGCAAACAGGCAAGTTTTACAGAATCATGTTCGTTCACTAGTGTGCCTTATGAGGCGACGCACCCTAATCAATAGTGACAGAATAGACAACACCGCACCATACTACGACTATCACTACTACAACTACGATTAGTATCGATAATCCAACCGGAGTGACTGTTTATATTGTAGCTATGCCAGTCGGAGGCTTTATGGCAATTTTAAATGATCACGAAGAGGATCCGAGCAGAGACAAGGTCTCGTACTCATTTAACATGACCAGAATTTGTATCTCAACTGACGAGGACGACGACAACGACGACGACAAGCAAAACTAGAGTTGACGTCAGCTTCGCAGTGGACCCCCGGTGGCGAAGCGCTCACAAACGTCTACTATGGGGGTTCGCCCATAACCGATCGCGACAATACTTGTTCAAGGGCACAATCCGCCCAATCCCTGTTTGTCCTTAAGACGAAGCATAAGAAAGATACGTAGCAGAAGAAGACGACCCGCCCGTTGTTTAAGGTGCAACTGTCCGGCTGTCGCTAGCGCGGCCAGTACGGTTGGGTTGACGATTGCTCGGGCTGGTGGATCGCTCCGCGCGGCAGAATAAATATTACGACTGTGCGTCTGCTGTCAGTTATGTGGCGGCGTTATCGAATCGAAGCCATTGTTGCTGCTGCTGTTGTTTTCGTTATTGATTCTACTGCAGCCATCGTTACCATTACCACCTTTACCGTATATTGCCAATGTGTAATAATTGACTGGAAGCTGCCCACCTTTAAAGCGGCCCAACTGCTGTTTTCTTCAACATTCCGATGCACATCACCGCTGTCGTCATGTCCGTAGGTGAGCAATGGACAAGCGAACACCCAAGAACGTCAGGTTAGAAATTGGTAGTTTCTGTAGACATACCACAAGGGTGCTGCAGAAAACACAGTTCCCGGCGTACATCTGTCATACGACCATAGCATACGTACGTCTTTAGCTTTTTATCTAGACTATGTATACTCAAATTAAGACTTCGATATTTGCCTTTACATTCTCCGAATTTAAGTGCGCTGCATTTTGGGGTACCACGTAGTAACTGTATGTAAACTATAGACGCAACAGGCTCTCATAACTAATAGCCTAGACGTAACAAGCGTAACAGCTATATCTACACATGATACCACTGCCAGCAAGTATTCATACAGCAATAATAACAATAGCAACAATACCTTCAGGGTCGGTTAGTGAGCTTCATTTAATTTAATGGATCCTGAGATCAACGGGAGTTGTTTGTTAGCGTCGTAGCCTGGCCGTTAGTGAATAGTTCCTTCCGTAAATTCCGGCGATTTATTAGAATAGCCCTGCCATTGCGTAAGTAAAATTGAAATGACATCCTTAAAGGTTTACTTGCGTGCAATTATCTGTTCTGCTGCGGCAATGAACTACTGAATGCAATATATATATATATATATATATATGTAAAATGTGCGCCCCGGCCCATGGACAAATGTAAGCAGGATAAGTACGTGTATCAAAGTGGTTACCACAATTGTCTTTCAACCTTTCTCTTTGTGACGGCTGTTCAATATGTTTATTTTGCCACCACCGTAGACGCTGCTGCCATCACTGTAGTTGCGGTTATCGTTGCTAAATTGTAGTCTCTATCTCTGTTGTTGCTGTTTCCGTTGTTGTCGTCGTCGTTGTTGTTGTTGTTGTTGTTGTTGTTGTTGTTGTTGTTGTTGTTGTTGTTGTTGTTGTTGTTGTTGTTGTTGTTGTTGTTGTTGTTGTTGTTGTTGTTGTTGTTGTTGTTGTTGTTGTTGTTGTTGTCGTTGTTGTTGTGCTTTAACATTAACTGCGATTGTTTCAGCTCAACACAAACGTCGCAGTTACCCCTGCTCCCTCGAAAACGACTTATTTAGGCGGTCTGTACATACAGATAGATACATTTATATACACGCATACACAAACGGATC
Source organism: Dermanyssus gallinae (assembly GCA_003439945.1). Taxonomy (NCBI): domain Eukaryota; kingdom Metazoa; phylum Arthropoda; class Arachnida; order Mesostigmata; family Dermanyssidae; genus Dermanyssus; species Dermanyssus gallinae. Next base: position 68,919 of record QVRM01003498.1, on the reverse strand, counting down.
TATCGGTGCTAATCACCAGGGCTCACACTTTTACTAGTAGTTGTCACTGTTAATGCTGTAATTGTCGTTGTTCTTCCTGCTTTTAACATGACTGGTAGCTATCCCTCGATTCCACTCGCTTCTATTCCGTGACAATTTCTTCGTATAGTTTTTGCAATAATTGCTGTAATGGGATGTCGTTGTTGTTTTCCTGTTGTTGTTGTTGTTGTTGTCGGTTTTGTTATTGTTATTGTTCTTGCAACTGCTTCGTGTAGCTACAACAACTTCGTGCGGTTCCGTTTTTGCCTCGTGATGGCAGCGATGTTTTGTTGTAGCATATTCTGTTATCTTTGAATGTCCATCATAATCGCATCGCGGTGATCCATTTATATACACCTGTATTCAACAGGTGGGAACATGGCCATGTTGCGAATGAATGCCATGCATGTCTCAGGACGTGTCCGTGTGTCTTCACAACGAGTGTCCAGCGTCGCCGCCGGTTTATCGAGCTGCCTGTTGTTGGTGGGGTTGTTCCCCCCCCCGATCCCTGCAACTGATGCTGCAGTGCCTCGCCGCCCGAACACTCGAACGGATTGCTCGTTTAGACTGCCGCTTGTTGATTTTTTGTTGTTGTTTTGTTTGTTTTTTTGCTTGTTTCCTTGAATTTGGCTGATTTAGTCATTGGGGACTTTTTATACGATCTCACGCAGCCGTTACAGCATTCTCGCATCGAATATGTATGACGCTGCCTGGTGGTGATGGCGTAAGCATTCGTATGCGGAGATGGTGTTCGCATGATGGCTATTTCCGTCGCTTCATTTGGCTGACGTTGTTGGTGTCCTAGTGATATACGTGCTATAGGATCCTGTTCCTTGCAATACGTGTTGGTGACCATTACAATATGAACGTCCTTTGAGGTGCGTTACGTTCTAAATGTCACATATGTAGTCGTAATAACATAGAATTAATAGGATTGTGGATGCGGCATTTGCTATTAATTATCCCTTGTTATCGTGCTTGCAGCTATGGCAGCTGCTGTAAACGCGCTGTGTCGCCTTTGGTGCTGTCGTTGCTGTAGATATGTTAGAGATAGCGTACCTTATAGCTAACATGCGCTAATGAACTGTCCAGTACGGATATCATTGCAAGCACACCAGTTTGTTAAAGTTACAAATCCAGAGCGGATAGCGGTAGCAATAAACATTGCGACATTAATAGTTATTTTTTTGGTGCTGCTATTTTTGTTGCATGCGTCCTTGCGGTGTAGAAGTGTTTACCATTGTTGTATCGATCCTTGCTTTACAACGTTTTACTAAAGCCTTTTAGCTGCTTCACATGCAAGTCGCACATGAAAATACTAATATTGTGTAAATATGTTTTATTTGTAATCACTACGAGCGCTAATTGCGTAGATGTGCTATGTTTGAAAGCTGAAGGGCTAGCAAGACTTTACAAAGAAAATGTTTACCTCTAGTTATACCCGATCTCTGGAAACAAATGCCTACTTTTATTTTACAAAGCTGAATAGAACTTGAATTATGTGTGTCTGCATTTGGTGTCCTGATAACATTCTTATACCCTTTCGCTCCCATGACGAGCTATGCTCAGCAAAGTTTACTATGTGATTGCTATGATTTTCAATTTTTCATCAAAGGCAACAAATGGGATAATGCATATGCACTGTCCGTATGGCGACCTTACAGACAATAGCTTCTGTACGCATCCATATTTTACGATGCAAGGCTTGTACACAGCTTAGTTAGTAGTAATGACAATTGACACAGCGGTATGATGTTTATACAAAACCATAATCTAATGCAATATCCTGTTGGTTAATTATTAATGTTATCGATACTGCTACTTAATTGACCATCAGTCAACCCTTATGACATCGTCTTAGGTCAGTAAATCTTTAATCGATAAGTTACAACTCTAACAGCTATAAATTCGCCTGCTAAGGTTGGATCTTCTTTCAAATCCAAACCGGTTGAAGCCATTGTCGTCACTGAACCGGCACGGAAGAAACGACCGCTCTCCGAGAAGAGATGGATGCTTTCCATCTCTCCGGTAGAACTATTATCTGGGAAAGTTTTTGAACTGTTTCGCCTAGTGAAGCATAAGTTAAAAATCAAATCGACTGGCAAATAGCGTCATTTTTACTAATGTTTGATATAAAACATTCAAGTTATAACAGCCGTACGAAAAAATTGGTACGGTTCTTTTATACAACTTCCGGCGAGGATCAGGTGCACAAGAGTGCTTCGATCGACCGTTAGCGATGAAGTCCCATGTCTGGGAAGTGTGTGGATGGTACCGAAAATTTCAAATCGTTATTTCAGTCCTTATGACGACCCCGCGTCTGCTTTCCTGGATGAGACTTTGGGCTTAAATACCGAGTTCCGTCATAAGATCCTCAACGACCACATTGGACTCACCAAAAAATGTTGGTGACCGTGGCGAGCGACTGGTATACAGCAAAGCGCGTACTAAAAGTTTCCACTGTGCCCACAAGAAAAAAACTCAGCAAACTGAAAACGCTAGGAAATTTCTTGTCGCATCTGGAGTCACACTGGTAAAACAATCGGCTTATTTACCGAACTTAACACTGTGACATTTCTAAATCTTTCCCAGGTCACTAGATCATTAGTCGGCGTTCAGTTGGTAATGATTTCCTAATCTGTTTCGACACCGTGGCTGTATTTATAAAAGTTTTAAACAAGTAGACCGAACCATTGACCAGACCATTGCACACGTATGCACGTAAAATCTTTGAACGAAACAAATCGTACATTTAAACTACCTGTTGAATGCGTATATGTCGCAAACTGGAGCGTTGCAGCGTGGTCTAGCAGCTTGTGCTCTAGTCAAGGTTGTTATCTACCGGTGCGTTGCCGGTTCAATCACTGTTGTTGATCAAACTTGAGCGGTGCTCATTAAAAATAGATGGTCGAGATAGATTAAAATCCATATGTCGCAAATGGGGCTCTATGGAGCACCTCAGAAAAGATTGCAGCGCTCAGGCCCGCTGTTGTTTATGCAACGCGGAGCATGAGGCTACGTGGGGAGCATGTCCGCAAAGACTGCTACGCATGGAACAACTAAAAAGAGCCTCGCAAAGCATGGTACAGAAGCAGCACGACGCCCCGTCAGTCCCAATCTGCGCACTAGTATCTAACGTGCAAGCATCCGAAAATTTTACGAAGCAAAGCTGGTCTTCGGATGTGAAGAATGGGGTAAAATAGGTTGACGGTGGAAGTCGTATCCTCACGGACACGACACGCATAGAGGACGCTGACCGTATCGCATTAAAGCCATCAGCTCCGTCACAACAGCCAGACATATTGGCACAACCATAAACGGACAGTATTGTAGAAGAAGTGTTCCCCAGACTATCTCCAATCATACAAGAAACTATAATGAACTTTATCTCAAAGGTGTTGGAATCCGTACCGCCAGTTGTCATACGCGCAGTAAGCGGGGCAATGGCACAGCCAGAAAAGAGCATAATGAACGCTACCTTGCTGGCTGAGTCGATCCAGCTAGCTTTCTGTAGCAATGCAAAAGAAACTGTGGCACCCCCCGTGAATCAAAGTGACTGCGATGACAACAGCATTACGATCCGTGGATCGAAGACCCAGTGACGCTCGGTAAAGACAAAACTCAAGGACCAAAGCGTTTACATGCGTGCGCCGAATACAAACATTTGGACCCTGCAAGAAAACGTACGAAAATGGGGAAATCGCATTCAAGAAAAGCTTACGCAAGTTATCAAGGTAGTGCTATGGAACCGCGAAGGGCATGGTGTATTAGAACTGTTAGGCGCGGAAGCACTATTCTAATCCTATAATTCTAAAATATATTCTAATTTTGACGGAAACTTGGGCTGTAAAACCTTTTATCATCACGCACTTGCACATAAAGGCGAGGGACGGGGTAGGCCAAGTGAGGGGTTTCAGTATTTACGACAGCAGAAATTGGAGAAATGAAAATAGGAATACTAGCGGAAAATCTTGTAGCAATACCGTCAAGGGGGGTTGAGATTGTGGCAGCTTGTGTAAAACCGGCAGATATAGTCTACTGAGATCATGACAGAACGTATTATGCTCGGGGCCGAAGTTTTGCCGAAAAGTACCTTTGATTCTAGCGGTGGACTTCAACATCAGGTTGGACAAGGGAAACTCTAAACGAACTGAAGCATTTTTGGAAATTATAACGGGGATAAATTGTTGGTTAGTCAGCGAGCCAGGCCTAAGCACATTGGAATGTAGCACTGGAGCGTCAGTCATCGACGCTTTTGCCACAGACGGAAACAGAGTGTAGCCGTAGGCTTGGGATCGAAACAAAACTGGATAGTGGGATTTTCTTAAAGGAAGTTAGCCTTGAAAGGAGTTCCGATTCAGCTGTTAAACATTTTGGGAGCCATCCTTAGGGAGAGCATAGTAGGCATCGGCAACGCTATTGGGATTGTAGGAAGAGTAAAGCAAACTACAGGCGTGGTTCAAGGCGACACACTTACCCGTTTTTTTCGGTATTATTGGGAGGACTACCTAACTGGGTAAGACAGGTGAGACAAGTAGCGGCGGTGGCTTAGACAAAACATCGCTAGTTCGAGCCCTGGCCGTGCTGGTTGAATTTGTTGGACGTGGTTGTCATTGCCTTGCTGCTACATTCCTCTGCTGGAGAAAGCCTATATAATTCCAGTCGAGAACGCAATGACGATAGATGCATTTAGACGCTATCGTGCCACAGGCAACTTAGCCCATTATGAGCGTCTAAAAATGTAGTTGTCGAAGCGTTAAAAAAAAGACTCGAGAGTGGGCAAGTACTTTAATGTATGCAGATGACATTGCAATCTATGATAGAGTCTACTATGGGGTTAAACAGGGACTGGAAAGAATAATTGATTATATGGAGATCGAGATGGGGCTTAGCATGAACTGGCAAACGACAGTAGCAGTTAAGTTTCGACGAGGGGGTCGATTGGCAAACTACGACGTTCTTCGAGCCAGGGGCAATGCAGTACATTTTGTAAATACATTTACTTATCTGGGAGTCACTATAACGTCGAATGGTAGCAGTTTTCGAAGGAATATAGAAAGCAGAGTGGGAAAAGCAATTCGAGCGGCAGCAGCAGGTAAGAATCCGCGCATGTTGTCAATACATACCGCGCCCGTTTTTCAATATTAAAATAGAATCAATAGCAACATTCGGTATATCACTTATATGGGAAGAATTAGGAGAAGCAGATCTACAGTTACTAGATAGAGCCAGATTTTCTTTATGAAACGGGTTTTGGGGTTAGCCAATTCTTGTAAGAATTGAATAGTTCATATGTTAGAGGGGGGGAGTTTAATGACACAGGAATTACAACTTCGATGGGGTTTATCTAGGACAAGAGCGTTTGAGGCTTATACTTTGAAGTGAACGGAAAAATTAAAAAGACCCGATTCAGAGGAATATATACTACGGTAGCGGTGACCAGCACGGCCTGGCGAGCAGTCGGATATAAGAGCAGACATTTAACTATGGCGTTTGCAGCCCACGGGTTTCATCACGTTTTATGCAGCACGGAAGAATTTCACGATCCTCAGGAGTGTTGCAGGTGCACGAGGTGCTCTGGTCAGTGCGATAGACACCACGCCAGAGCATGTCCAGCAGTTCAATCAATAGCTGAATTAGCAAGATAAGAAAAGACCCATTGACGTGAAGGAAGCACTAGTTGTGACTGATGTATATGTTTATAATTTTACCCAACCTAGGTGTTAATAAACACGCAATTCCAAGTTAATTGAATACTTTTTAATTATTATGGTGGTATACGTGTATCCTACCATAAAAGTTGAAGATAGATGATAAAGCATACCGCTAAAAGTCAGCGGCCATGCTGCCACCAAGAGTGTTGGGGAACTCTAGATATCTCAACATGTTCGTCCCTCAGTGCATTGAAGATCTTATTTTATTTCACTCATATTGAGTATGCATATAACATAGATAATTATACAGATTATACAATCATACATTCAGCTGCTCGCGGCATGTTATTCGAGAGAGGCAGTGCAGCAATCTCTTCGCAAGGGCCAGGCAGGCAGACGCATGAAACTCCGTACACGCCTGAGAGATTAGTCGAGTTAGCCGTGTACTCCTCGTGGAAGCTCGTATTCGAACAGACCATGTGATGATAGCCATAAACTATGTTTTTGGTATAGACGTGGCGATGGTCACATGCAAGACCAGACCAGAGGTAAGAGGCACTGAAAATATTCAGGTCTCCAGCCTCTCGTCGGGCTTGTTCAACTTTATTTTTCCATTTTGAGATAAAGCTCTCGAATGGTACTGTACGCGGCGTCTTCAGTCTCAATCGAAATATACCAACAATTGGTGCAGAGCCAGACATTAGGTACACAAAGCGGCTCCTTGCCCGCATTGACACGCAAAGTACCCGCTTCATGTACACTGTGAAACACCTTTCAAGCAAACCAAAGTTTGCCCGAGTGAGGTGTTCCCATACTCTGTAAAGACCATACATCAGCGTTGGAACAATCTTGAGGTAGAAAAGTGCCACTGCCGCCGGAACGAACAGTCGCCGGACGTCGCCTACCTCTCCATAAAGAGAGATTAGAGCTGTGCGCACTGTCTCAACGATGTGAGCAGTGAGGGTCGTCCCAGTATAATGAAGCCGAAGCCCCAGATACCGAAAAGAGTTAACGAATTCCAAGGTTTGGCCGCCGCAACGTATAACGTCTTTAGCAGCCAATCGACTTGCTCTTCTGAATTTCATAGCCTTGATCTTCATGGTGTTTATTTCGAGCCCCCTTGAGACATTGAAGCCTCACGGTGAGGTCCAAGCCCGTAGAGGACGCAGGATAGCCTAAAATTAAAAACGACTTCCCTACAAAAATAATTGTATTTATAGATCGCTGGAGTCCTCTATAAAACGCCCCAATTGGAAGCTCCAGAGTATCATGTCTCCCCACATGACTTAACACGTAGGCTCATGAGAGCAACCAAAATGCTTCGCACTGGTATCAAGAAGCCCAGTTGTTTGTCTGTTACGCAAACATGCGATCTAAAAAATTTGAATCTCCCAACATATACACTTACAATTGGCCCGGTCGTGGCATCACTGACACAAACAAGCCTGAACTCCTAACCAACAATTGTTTGACACTGTTCATTGATTCTGAAACGAAATACTCGCTAATCGATTATACATTTACCGAATCACAGCAAGTTATCTCGATTTCTATTCCCGAGTTCTAATTCCCAATTACTTTTACCCAACCTTGAGCGCACAGCCAGCCATGCTCCGAAGAAATCCAAGTCTTGTCTTCAAATCGTTTGCACTTGTTCTCATAAGAGAGGCGCAAAAACATTATGTCGAAAAGTAACAACAATCCGACAGAGACGATGCGGATTGAAATTTTGTTCTGCGACGGTAGCGAGGTTGTAGTGTTGTCGCGGTGAGTCCGTGACAACTTTACCGACATAAACCTATGTATTTAGCTATATACATATCCACCAAAACCACCGCACGGGAAAACAAGCCGGTCAGCGTGCCGATTCAGCCATCCCTACTGCAGGCTACACCAGTGCTGACTGGCCTACGCGGACAGATTCGTCGAACGACAACCACAACATCCAAGGGCGACACGTGATCGCTTGTAAATTAACTCAAAACAGGCGTAACGACCGCCACACATAGTGTGGATAGGGGGGATTATTCACATCAAGTTAATAGTAATGGCCAGCGCAGTGATTGCCACTTCTATTCCTGGATTCGTCGTGACTAACATAGGTATGTACGCATGTATGTATGTATGTGTGTGTATGCACGCAAACACACATAGACGCGACCACGTATGTGTGAAAAATGTACACACATTAGATAATAGGTGACCCGATAGATCATCTGTTCGGACGATGACAACAGACGACAACAGAAAGGATATAAACACATAAACACGCTTATTAATTCATGAACAGCAACAACAACGGCAACGACGAAAGCATCAAAAACAACAATAACGACCACAGCAACAACAACAGTAACAGCAATAACAACAACAACGACAGCAACAGCAACAACGACAACGCCAGCTGTATAGCCTCAATGGTGGCAGTCACCAATTAGGCTGCGCGATGTTCGACGCGTGTTTCTTCCATAATACGCCCGCCGGGTTACCTTAAGCTGCTGAGCGGCGGCGGCGGCGACGACAGCAGGCAGTTTGTCTGCATCGCCGTTGTCGTCGTCGTCGTCCTAATCGGTAACACCAGACGTCCCCAACCCCCCAACCTCCCCGCTATTTAGCCCCTCCTATCACTACTACGACTACCCCCAGCCCTCCTCGCGCGGTTAGTATTTTTTGTTCCTGTGGGCATCCTCGCTTGGGTTTCCGACACGTCCACGCCGTAGAGGAGTCAGGCGACATAGCAACACACAGAGCAGCACACCGAGCGATGGATCACTGCGATGTCCTAAACGGATAGCCAGCCAGCTTGTTCCTGCGCAGTTGCTCCGGCCAGGGCAGCAGCAGGGGCGGCGACCGCCAGCGCGCTTGAAGCCAGCCAACAACGAACGCAATGAGTCCGAAGCCGACGCCCGCCTCGGCGTTCGTCTGCCTACATCTTGCCTGTTGCTGACGCGCGGCGTTGGCAGCTCGGCAGGATTTAGCTAATTGATACGTGTAATTGGTTGTCATTTTCACCGAAGCCACGTCGAAAATCGTGTCTCGTTGACACCGCCGTGGATCGTGCTAGACTACTTGTTGCCTCGTTGTTGTTACTGCTGCTGCTGTTGCTGCTGCTGTTGTCGCGACTGCCACAATCGTAGTTTTCTTGCCTTGTGTGTTCGTTGTGCCCGCGACGCCAGTCAGTCGACTAACTACCTCACTCATCCACTCGCTCATCAGGCGAAATGGACGAAGTGAGCCGAAGACGCCGCAGACGTCGTAACCTCAATAGTGTGGTGTGTAAGCAAGCAGCGGGTTTGTCACGCCTGCCGAACCCGCAATTCGACTCGACAAGCTACCAACGCTCCATCTATGCTGCCTGCCAATTATCGTGTTAATGCCAATAAAAATTATCATAATACTAACAACATCAACAACAATATACTAGTAACAATCACGATGCTCACAGTTCGGTATGTTCGTGTGTGTTTGTGTGTGTAGTGCTGTGTCAATCAACAGTCGCTGCTCAGCTGCTGGCGAATGGCATTTCACGATTAGTCAATTGGATGAATCCGTTGCACAAAACGATACACGATGCGTGGAGGATTACTACTGGGGCGTCGTCCAGTGACGCTTTCAGTTTGTACTGAATATGCTGTTGCTTCCTAAATGCATAATTTGTAATATGTTGTAACACTAATAATAATGCACATCCTTCGTTCCGACGGGCGACTGCTTGCGGATCACTTCAAACTGACGGGGAGGGAGACAGACTTTTCCAAACCTACGTCACCCCAGGGGGTCACGGGGACACGCTGGCCGCGTGGAGTTTTTGCCACCATCCTTGTCAGAGAGTGCTGGAAGGCCTACGACGAATCGCGCTAGTGAGTCTGGGACTTCATTACTTTTTATATTATACAAACATCAATCCGTGGTTAAATACCGGGTTCGTAGTCCCGTTAAAATGGAATGTGGTGTAATTTGCTTTACCCGCGCTGGACATCACAGTATTGTGTGCTCCGGTGTCTCCTCAAATCGATTGCCACAGTAAAGGCACGCGGGGCTAAGGGCCCTTCCGACCCAGAAAATGCGAGAGGTAAGTTCTCCGGCCGGTCTAGCCAGTATCTTACGTTAACGATGAATGCGCGGACCCTGATACATCCTCCAGGCCCTCTCATTTCTCCAGCCACCCGTTGATTAGTTGTTATTTTTGCTGATGTCACGTCGAAGATCGTGTCTCGTTATCGCCGATCGTGCTGGACCACTTATTGCCTCGTTGTTGTTGCTGCTTCTGCTTCCCCCCTTGTATATACTGCTACTCGTCCAGCATACACGTTGAGTCATGTCGCAGGCGGCGGTGATGATGGGTCATACGAAAGTCCCGTGTAGAGCAATCGAATAGCCACTGAGATGATGATGCGCCTTTTTGAGTATTGGGGCCAATAAGTGTTTGGCATAAACCATAAGGAGCCATTGACCGCCTTCAAGAATTTGTGCTTCACTCTGAATATGTGCGGGAAGGGTACCTTAGGCACATTGACGCCGGGATTCCTAACCCTGTGTCGGTAATGTTGATTTTCCGACCGCCTTATCGACAAAGACGTCGGTCCAAGACCGATCCACGCGGGCAGTCGTCAGGTATACGCTCACATAGGCCAAGTGATGTAGTAGAGGGAGGGGCAGGATTACCTTGTTGGAATAATGAAGTTAAAGAGACGCCGCAAAACGTCTAGACGGACTAGATTCGAAGCCCCCGTCTCGCCTAGCACAGTCGGACAGAGGAACCTAGGAACGGCGCAATGGGACAGCCAGGTGATGCATCATGCATTCCCGAAACCTTCCAAACCAAAAAAAGTATGGAGCCTTGTGGCACCCCTGCAATAATGCTGAAGATTGTGGCGTCAAACTGAATCGTCCAGTCATCTAGATAGCCGCTAGCCAGTGGTCCAAACGTTGTTTTTTCTTTCAGATAACCTGATCTACCAAGGCCTTCCGTAAGGGTTGTCACCCAAACTCTAAAATGTAAGCTCCATAAGAAACTTCGCAATCCACGTAACGTTTTACGACATACCAAGATTTAATGTCGCTAGGTTTATTTGAACCACGACAAATACTGGTGTTTTTATAGTAAATGAGTCAATATATATCTAATAACCTGGTTTGCTGATATTTGTTATCGATGCGGCAAGGAACCGCTTTGTGCATTTCATGTCAAACTGACCACCATCTACTGAAACAGTCCAACTAAGGCTAAAGATACCACGTACAGTAGCGCGCAAATATTTTATTTTGGCGTGGGAAGCTAAAGTCAAACAACGAAGTAGCTCAACGGAGCGCGCTCAAGCCGTTTCACCAAGGTACCTAGGGGTGACCCTGGACGCAGTCAAAATGCCTACGATACATCAAACTTGTTACGCAAAAGGTGGCAAGGGTCTCGGCCATCCTGGCCCGAATTTCTACCCTGGGTGGGCGGCGCGTCTGATGTGCTCCTGCCGGTTCCACTTAGCGAGTAGCACGCAATAGAATGAACAGCACTGAAACATTAATTATGCACTACTTCTCTTGTCGGAAAGGTGAAAACAAATAAGATTATTTGAGGATAACCTTTTGCGTGCAGTCTATATTTTATTATGCTCAACCAATTATGATTATCAATTATCATTACAGTCAAAAGCTTTCTCTGCATCAGTAAATACAGCCACAATAATTTTGTTCATATTATTACAGTTGTGTTTAGTTTTTGTTATTACTATACACACTTAATATGGATTTATAAATATACTATATATGCAGGTTTTGGCTTTCTCTGTATACTCATTTTGTGTGTCTACAGAACGCGTTAGGCAGAGTTTGTGTGGGACGGATCTGTTTAGCAACCTGGGCAAATGAATAAAGTTAATACATCGTTGCCTGACCCTCGTTTCAAGAGTTTTGCCTTGGCATCCTAACGGAACGCCACATTGGCGTATAGGTTTCCTTCAGCAGTATTAACTTCACGACAATTGACGAACAAACGTTAGTTATTTTAGTATAGAGTTCTTACCGCCGGCTTACATAAAAAGTATCCTCGGCTATGTGAACTATAGGGATCGGCCCGCGACATTTTAAGTTTCATCGGGAGATCGACGACAAATATAGTTTATTCTGAGTCAACGAATTCTGCGCTATGCAAACGGTGCGCCTTAAAATTCGTGCACGAGCCGGGTCTCGGTCAGGTGCCACAAAATTGATTTTGTGGAAAACAACTGTCAACAATTCATGCGCTGATTTCCCACCAAACTTCACCCTGTCACTTGCCATTACTCTCGAGGGCTTTCTTGTCTACTTTATAAGTCTGGCCTCGCCTTCGCCTTATCCGCATATTTCGGAGTCGCTGACTGAGGGTGTGGTGATCACCAAGGAAAACATCATTAGAGCTTTACAATCTTCCCTAAGAGTTCTTCAGGCAGAGTAGATTTTGTTGGAGGACCTGGCAGTGAAGCTGGTAAAAACGGCAGCCACTGATTTTTGTAAGACACTAGCCATAGTCGAGCACGTCGTACGAAATGTCAACCCTCCGGGCCAATGAAGGCCTTTCCAAGCAAAGTCATTTGCACTGAGTAAGACCGAGGCATCAGTGAGATGAACTGCTTGTTCATCGTGCATCGACAACACGGGTCCTTTGGGGAAGGTGACTAATGCCCACCAGCCTGTGCTCACGATGAGCGCTGTGGTGGAACTCGTGGTGCGCTCAGCCCGGACATTTGTCTGGGCTCGCAGGAAACCGACACTTATATTGAAATTTGGCTATATGGACGCCTTTAACATACTGCGGAGTGACCACATGTTGAGAGTGGTGAGTCTGAAGACTTCCTATATGTATACAAAACTACGTCCAAGCCGCCTGCGAGGAAGCTTCCAGGCCGACGGCGTCGTGTGAGATCATTGCACAGGGGTACAGCAAGGCGATCGACGGCTTAAGTCAATCGGTTCACATTGACAGTGCAAAAGCCATCTGAGCGGAGTGTTAGTGTTAGCTAGGAGCACGGAAGCAGACTGGCTGCACGCTCTTCCAAAAGCCCCGCTGGTACATTGCTCGGCGAAACGACTATGAGGCTTTGCGCCGGCATTCAACTGAGCGTCTCATCAGTACAGATGCGGGCAACCGGTGGACGCTATAATGCATTATCCAATACCATGCATCCATAATGGTGGCGAGACATGCTATTTTGACTATTATCGTTAATTGCCATAGCAGTTATCACTGCACTACGGATGGACTTCTTTCTGTCGGTGCCAATATTGTCTCACATTATGATAAGCGGTGTTAATTGTGAAGTGATTTTCGTGCGATTAAAGTGATACTGGAGAAAAACGCAGTAACGATGCAGAGCGGACGAGTAGTGAAAAAACCGCTGAATCCATTCTTTCGCATACGTTCTGTCAATCTGATGTCTTTTAACTAATATGTACTTACACATTGTGCAAACAGTAGAATTCAAAGCTGATTTAAACGGCAACTACCACCAACAAAAGCCAGCAGCAGAAGCAACAAAAGTGAGCGCGACGCGGCCTATGTCCAGGGGCATCCAGCCCTGCATTTGCATCTAGCCCTGCATGATGCAAATGCAGGCACGCACTTCTTGTACAGGCTATATGCTCAGCCTTGACCGTAATAGGAACTCCAAGAAGCTCAAACTACCGCTCGAAACTAAATTTTACTGTCGGGAGACAAGATTAGATATCCTGATGGGCAATTGGTGGTTTGTATCTTGCTGAAGCACAATACCCCATACTTTGATTCGTTTCATTAGAGGTCCGCTGCTATCGAAATGTCCTCGGCTAGGGCAACATCATCGATAAACTAAGGGCGAAACTTCAAGGAGAGGCGAGAGTGGCTTTGATCCCGCTCTAAACGGTCACCGGAAACCAACGTTTGGAGACCGATGTCGACGTTGAATCTCTGAAACCGGTGCGCATTACTTCACAAGAAGCACAACGCTATTTTACTAAACGCTGCGGTTGGGTCGATGGGGGCAGGAAAAAATTGCCTTATGTTGGCCCTTGCGGGCCTGGTGTAATCTTTAAGAAGGCGGTTCGTCGACTCCTACCGTCGACCACATTGCCCGATCACGGAAAATGCGATTTCATGTGATCAGACTGAAACATCGCCAGCACTGATATGGCTCAGAATAAGGCGTGGCGCCGTGAATCTTGAGATTCTAACAGGAATTTGCAATCGTAAAACGACAAAGTTACACACTCTGTGGCCGGCCCGAACGTTTTAAAAGCGCACGTTTTTGAATGACATCATTCCGTACGGCTCAATAGTAATTTGGCAGTGGCTTCGCTTAGCGATTAGTGGACACTACTGTAATTACCTACGACTGATAGTCTTTTTCCTAATCAAGCAATGGCAACAAATGAACTAAGATTCAAGCGCTTTATTCAAGGTAGAAAGAAAAATATACATTTGCATATATGCATATATGTCATGTGATCAATATGTAGTTATAATCTGCAAGTAGTGCAGGGTGTTGGCGGCTCCTAACACTCATGAATATGCCTAGAGATCCTTTATGGGTATAGGTCGCTGATGTAGCGCTTCCGTGCGATGAACACAGGAACCATGCTGCTAGCCTGACGCGTTGTCGTTAGCCATTCAACAAACATTTTGTTGAATAGACGCGGGTTCTGTCTCAGTTGGAGCAGCATTCTTTAATCAAGCTTCTTAATCACGTCAATTGTCACGACACCGGTCAACATAGCAGCGAAATGCCCGTTTCGTGAATTTCCGTTCCACTCAATAATAGTATTTGTTCTCGAATCAAACACAGAGTTCAGTAACAATAAACACGGGGTTGCAAAACAACAAAGCGCAAAACGGGTGAGATTTTGTCTGGGTAGAAGCGCAAAATATCCGCTAAGGGTTAATCTAACACTCTGTAGTTACGTAGTAACTAATTAAATCAAAATAATAAAATATGCTCGCTGAGGTTTTATTCCTCAGTGAGCACTTTCTAATTGACAAGAAATCTTCATACTCCACAGTAACTGCTCTATCGCCAGGGCTAGACAAGTAAGCTCCTTATCCAAGTAGGGCTAGCTGCTAATCAAGATATTAGTAAAACAGTGAGATACGCCGACGTTAACAGAGCCAGAGGGGAATTGAAAAACACCACAGGTCTGGAGGCCGGGACTTTCGTCTTAGAGAAGATGTAAAGCCCTTGTAAAAGGGATTAATGGAAAATGAGTGGAATATATATATATATATATATATATATATATATATATATATATATACATATATACGTATATATATATATATGTATATACCATCATGGTGTGTTAAGCCATCAATATGATGGCTTTCGGATACGCGTGATCATAAAAAAAATTCGATCTGCTTTAGGCTGTAGATGGGTTCTCTGCTCGTTCTGCCTAGCGCTGTGTCTTGCTGTTTGCTTGTCGTCCGCTTATTGCCGTTGTTTATAAATGTGACAATTTGCTGCCGACACCACTACTGCAGCAGCAGCAGCGACAGCAACGGAACAACAAGCGATTTCGGTTAATGGCGGTTATGTTTGTCGGCGGTTTGGTGCAGTGATTATTAGTGTTGTCGGTTTTTTTTGTGTGTGCCAGCGGTAGCGTTATCACGCCGCCCTAACTGCCCTGCAAACAGCACACACGGCCAGATAGATCTAGACCATTTCTTAGACAGGCATCGACAACATTCTATCGAAATTGCAAAACATGCCACACAGCAGCATCGTGCGCAAATCGTCAACAAGGATAAAAACGACAAGAATAATCATAATGGATCGCCAACATAATGAATATTCATTCAAAAGTAATTATTCATGTATTGATCAATGTCAATAATATTAATAGAAATGATTATTATTGTTGCTATCAAGATGGCTATCTATTGTCATATAGAGCACGTGCTATAAAAAAAAAAATATATATATACGTACACCTACCCATTTTTGTTTATATATATATATATATATATATATATAAGTATATTTATATATATGTATATATATATATATATATATATATATACATATATATATATATATATATATATATATATATATATATATATAATATATATATATATATATATATATATATATATATAAATAAGTATATTTATACACCTAAATATGATTGTATACGTTATGCCACCACCGTATGTACTACCATAATACGTGTAATGGCATTAACTATGACAATACTTCACGTGTCCACGAAGACATATTGGAATGTAAAACAGTTGTATGTTTCATGGCGATTAAGAAGTAGCCGGTAGTAGCCGCCTTCAGTTAGTCGAAATGGAACTCAACTACCATCAGGTGCATCCACATGAAATGGAAACTGAATCCTATATATACATAAAGCAGCCAAAATATGGCATCAATCCTACACCGCAACCAATGAAATGCACAATATAACTGTGTTCGTTTTCAGTGTACGTCGTTGATTTGAGCACTTTTTATTTATTATCTCTTAAGGGTGCAAAAAGCCATTCCAATTAATAATATATATATATATATATATATATATATATATATACATGGTCATTCATATCGTTATGTACTTATTTCGAGGTTTGGTAGAACTCGCCAAGAAAATATTTTTTCCCAATGTAGGGAGGACGCTGAAACGTATCGTTTATGAGTGAGGATGAATTTTATAAAAGTAGCTGTTCTTTCTTTTTTTCCTACATTGTTGTACAAAATCGAAGTTTGCGGGAGAACCAGTCCACGTACGAAGAAACCGATCATAACGGTGTGTTCAGGAAATCCTGCATAATCTGAATCATAACCATTCAACGCAAGCTGGCGAATAGGTGGATTAAGGAAAGGCATAAAAGGTCGATATTATGGTTTAACTTGCGTTGATGCCTTCACGTGCAAAACCGTAAAATTTTGCCATTACGCTCAAAAACGAACACTCTCCGACGATAGCAAATTTAATGCCCGCCATTTTCGTACCAAAGTGATGATGCTGCGTTACAAAGTTGCTGAGTAACTAAACATTTTCGACAGCCATATCGAAAGGGAAGGCTTGCATACCTCCTAGCATCTTGACCTGCTTTAGCAAATAAACCACTCGCGCACGTTCAAGGCAGATCGACAAATCAACTTTCGTAGCAAACAAACGGGCCCTTCTGCGTATGCAAACCACACACTATCTGCCCGTTAAGGCAGTCTTCCACAACTATTATTTGCACTGCGCACCCATAACTCAAATTGTAAGTATAATATTCAATTCAGCATTTACGAGGTGTGTTCAAAAAGTATCGTGACTTTTGAATTTTCGCGGGTTACGTATATTCGAATTTCGATTTTTTGTGGCGTTATGTTGGTACTCATGTCTCTCACTTATGCCGACAAGCTCGGCCATTTTGAATGTTCACTTAATTGTTGACAGCTGCTTTGCTTGCACGTGTTTTGGATCGTCTTCGATTTTTACCTATTCAAAAAAATGGATCAAAGAACCTGTATCAAATTTTGTGTGAAAAACGAAATTAAGTGCGCGGATGCATTCCGAATGTTGACTGTGGCATACGGAGAAGCTACCTTGGACCGAAGCAACGTTTATCGGTGGCACAAAATGTTCTCAGAAGGCCGAGAAGATGTGAACGACGAAGAGCGTGCCGGACGCCCGAGCACTTCAACAACAGACGAAAAAATTAATGAAGTGGAGAAAATGGTATTGGCCAATCGTCGAATCACCGTTAGAGAAGTTGCTGAGGACCTAAACATATCGATTGGCTCGTGCCATTCGATTTTTATCAATGATTTGGGCATGAGACGGGTCGCCGCGAAATTCGTACCAAAATTGCTCAATTGCGACCAAAAACAGCATCGCATGAACATTGCTAATGAGATGTTGGACTCTGTCCGCGACGACCCAAATTTGCTCCAGAGGGTCATAACTGGTGACGAATCGTGGGTTTATGGTTATGACGTGGAAACCAAAGCTCAATCATCTCAATGGAAGCTGCCGCACGAACCAAGACCGAAAAAAGCGCGCCAAGTTCGGTCGAATGTGAAAGTTTTGCTGACAGTTTTCTTCGATTGCAGGGGCGTGGTGCATCATGAGTTCTTGCCACAGGGTAGAACGGTCAATAAGGAATATTACCTGCAAGTTATGTGCAATTTGCGCGAAGCAATCCGCCAGAAACGCCCGGATTTGTGGAAGAACAAAAATTGGCTTTTGCACCACGATAACGCCCCTGCTCACACATCGTTGCTTGTGCGCGAGTTTTTGGCCAAAAACAACACACTAATGATGCCGCAGCCACCGTATTCCCCAGATCTGACCCCCTGTGACTTTTTCTTGTTCCCTAAACTGAAGAGGCCCATGAAAGGACGACGTTACGCTACGCTTGACGAGATAAAGACGGCATCGAAGGAGGAGCTGAACAAGATAAAAAAAAATGGTTTTTTGAAGTACTTTGAAGATTGGAAAAACCGTTGGCACAAGTGTATAATATCTCATGGGGATTACTTTGAAGGGGACAAAATAGATATTCATGAATAAATGAATAATTTTTGAAAAAACACAAAAGTCGCGATACTTTTTGAACACACCTCGTATTTCACCACAAAATTGGTAGACAGTTGATACAATTTTCACAAGGTGTCACAAAGTGACTTTTTGGTCTTACAATATAAATTCAACTTTGGATGATAAGGACGTTCCGCAAATTTCTGGGCACACAAGTATATGATAGCGTCCAATATCAAACTCTCCGCAAAAGCTACAAACACATTCTTCAATATTAAAACAGCTTGGCTTCATGCATATGTAATGGTGGTACCCGTGCCAGGTTATTCGGCAGATTAGCGAGCGGTTCCTTTCCATCTACGTGAAGAAAAGGCCGGGCCATCAGTATAATTTTCAGCTACAAATTTTAAATTTCTGTTTTCTCTGTAGGCTCGATATGAGTCTAGAATATGCGGTGTAAATGGTGTGTTACTAACCTAAGTGCTAGGTCTTCAATACATGTTCTCTCTCCGCACATCTCTAAGGCAAGTGTTGCCGACGCGCACTTTGGGAGCCGCAAAACACGCTTAACATATCTGGCCTTTAGCTTGTCTAGACTTTTTAGATGGCTGAGGGTCAGGTATGGTGCAATTGTGGAAAGGCAGTATGTTGCTACAGGGAGTACTTTGATTTTAAATCAGTTTATAGCTGTTTTTACGTCCACATCGTGCATATTGCCTAACAAAATGTAAGTATAATATCATCGGCATGAATTCCGTAATGGTTGGTTCTCATATTGTGAGTAAAGGAAAAACACTATTCTTTTTGTGCACTCCGAAACACTTGTCTCCAAGACTAAGCTAACCGCCGCTCAAAATCCGGCAGCCTTAATGGCAAGTTGAAGTCGTCAGATGAAGTCATCTCGAGAAGACTGTACTGTTTCTCGATTTAAGTGGCTTTGTAAGTTTCACAATACCGTGGCTTTAACAATGACATTCGATGTGTATCATGTATTTTAACAGTTATCCTCTATTTTTTTTTTCACATAATTTGTATATTCATCACGGCTCTTAAGGAATCGGATTAATGGAACAGCTCTATCGCATAATTGAATGTGATATGATTGTCGCCCGTAGAGCTAATCATATTTATATATAAACAGAGAAGCGTGGATGTCAGCATGCAAGAGTGCACGTTTTTCGCCTCGAGGCTACCAACTCTCTGCATTCGGAGACGTCTCGATCTTAGACTGGTCACTCGCTAGTACTTGCAATGTGCCAGCCGACGACCCGCGCCACGGAAGAAGCAAAATAAACGATGTTTCGTCCAACAACACGGACATCGGTAGCGGTGACGAGTTGCGAGACCGAGATGGAGAATGCTTTAAAAAACCTAAAAGACAAAAATCACCCACACGACACAAAATAACGCTAAACGGATGCGCCCTGATAGAGTCGTGACTTGCTGGGATAGATTGGAAGAACTAGTCTGATCGAACTAATAATCGTTCGCCTGCTCGGCCTAGTTATTTGCTTGTAATAAACAATCTGTACATATATATATATATATATATATATATATATATATATATATATATATATACATATATATATATATATACATATATATATATATATATATACAAGTACACACCTAACACACAATTACATGCTCACGCCACGATCCAACGAGACGCTTCGTTAGTTGCCGGCACGGTTCACAGCGCACAGAACGCAGTTCAATTTTTCTGCGGTCAGTCAACTCACCCAACGTCGCTAGGCTGGCCAACAATGCAATCAGAAGGCTATATATATATATATATATATTTCTCCAACAATTGGTAGATATTACCTAAAATGCATATCAGTTGATAACATCTTTCAGTACTGCACGCACCACACCAACTTTTATTTTTTTACATTGCAGTATGTGATATCAGTCTATATTACACCTGCCACAATATTTACATGCACAGTCTTCTATTTAAAGACATATATATTGATGGTAATCATGCCAGGTAAGTCTACTGAGTGTGCGTCTGTTTGCTTGCATTCCCTGCTTCCAATAATCTGTCGCGAATGCAGGACCGTCGGTGAATCGCTTTATGGCAAGGTTCAAATTACGCTTTTCTCTGTAGGCGCGATGTTGCTCTACGACAAACGCGGTGAAATCGTATTTGTCCAAGATAAGGTCTTCCGCAAAGCTTCGCGCTTGGCATAGTTCCAGAGCCAAAGTCGTCGATGCTTCATAAGATTAGCTTTTATTTTTTCTATCTCTTCCATGCTGTCTAAGGTTAAGTTTCGTGCAATGGCCCGAAAGCAGTAAATTATAATTAGAGCTATTTTTATATTGAAAGGGTTCATGCCAGTCTTAGTGTTAGTCTACTATACTGGCCATGGCGCATCTCAGAGATCTTACAGATTGCTTTTGCACGCTTGTTCTCTATGTGCTTTGTAACAGGTATGCCCGGGTTCAAGGTTACCCCGAGATGGCTAAATTGACTTACATATATATATATATATATATATATATATATATATATATATATATATATATATTTTAGAATTATTTTTTTGAGCATTTCGAGAGAGCTTTCTTCGATAGCTCATTCGTTCCTCCTCCTCCTACTCAACAAGGGAGCGCCATAGCGGTATTGGCCTCAATAGGTACTTGTGCCCTGTATATATATATATATATATATACAGGGTCCTCCTGGAAGATTTGAAAGCGATATAAGGAATTGTCGGCATGGTCGTTTAGAAGAGAGTTCGCAAACAATTAAGTCATTTTATTAGCTTTCACGCCAAATACCTCAATATCATAACCTACGATCATTCACAGCGTTCGAAACTAACACATTCAAATGCGCATTTTATAACGATAATTTTAATGTCGGAACAATGTAAGCCGTGATTGTGGAGTAATTAAGAATTTTCGGCGGGCATGTCGAGATTGAGTGCATGCATAAATGACCTAGAGTAATTTATCTGATGGAGTAGGAATTTTCCCACGAACACGCCGATGTGTTTCTGTATAGAAGGACAGGTTGTCTCGCAATTGCACATATTGTGCTCTTATGTCGGGCAACAACACCAGTGTCGAAGACTTTAGTAATATCACTCTCACTCTAAAACAAGACTTCTCAGAGATCATGTTCCATTGGAAAAAAATATTTACCTTTACGAACCCTATAATTTCTTATATCCCTCTCGAAATCTCTCTGGGAGACCCCGTATATATACGAGGTGTGTTCAAAAAGTATCGCGACTTTTGAATTTTCGCGGGTTACGTATATTCGAATTTCGATTTTTTGTGGCGTTATGTTGGTACTCATGTCTCTCACTTATGCCGACAAGCTCGGCCATTTTGAATGTTCACTTAATTGTTGACAGCTGCTTTGCTTGCACGTGTTTTGGATCGTCTTCGATTTTTACCTATTCAAAAAAATGGATCAAAGAACCTGTATCAAATTTTGTGTGAAAAACGAAATTAAGTGCGCGGATGCATTCCGAATGTTGACTGTGGCATACGGAGAAGCTACCTTGGACCGAAGCAACGTTTATCGGTGGTACAAAATGTTCTCAGAAGGCCGAGAAGATGTGAACGACGAAGAGCGTGCCGGACGCCCGAGCACTTCAACAACAGACGAAAAAATTAATGAAGTGGAGAAAATGGTATTGGCCAATCGTCGAATCACCGTTAGAGAAGTTGCTGAGGACCTAAACATATCGATTGGCTCGTGCCATTCGATTTTTATCAATGATTTGGGCATGAGACGGGTCGCCGCGAAATTCGTACCAAAATTGCTCAATTGCGACCAAAAACAGCATCGCATGAACATTGCTAATGAGATGTTGGACTCTGTCCGCGACGACCCAAATTTGCTCCAGAGGGTCATAACTGGTGACGAATCGTGGGTTTATGGTTATGACGTGGAAACCAAAGCTCAATCATCTCAATGGAAGCTGCCGCACGAACCAAGACCGAAAAAAGCGCGCCAAGTTCGGTCAAATGTGAAAGTTTTGCTGACAGTTTTCTTCGATTGCAGGGGCGTGGTGCATCATGAGTTCTTGCCACAGGGTAGAACGGTCAATAAGGAATATTACCTGCAAGTTATGCGCAATTTGCGCGAAGCAATCCGCCAGAAACGCCCGGATTTGTGGAAGAACAAAAATTGGCTTTTGCACCACGATAACGCCCCTGCTCACACAACGTTGCTTGTGCGCGAGTTTTTGGCCAAAAACAACACACTAATGATGCCGCAGCCACCGTATTCCCCAGATCTGGCCCCCTGTGACTTTTTCTTGTTCCCTAAACTGAAGAGGCCCATGAAAGGACGACGTTACGCTACGCTTGACGAGATAAAGACGGCATCGAAGGAGGAGCTGAACAAGATAAAAAAAAATGGTTTTTTGAAGTGCTTCGAAGATTGGAAAAACCGTTGGCACAAGTGTATAATATCTCATGGGGATTCCTTTGAAGGGGACAAAATAGATATTCATGAATAAATGAATAATTTTTGAAAAAAAAACACAAAAGTCGCGATACTTTTTGAACACACCTCGTATATATATATATATATATATATATATATATATAATCCCACAAAAGTACAATTTGATTAATGATATAGTGTTCATAGCGTATCATAAAAATGTAAACCCAACTATGAGGACAGTTAGATGAAATGTTATGTTTTCCCTCAAATGTTGTTAAGATTATAAATTCTCTTAATGGCTGTATCTATCATCCTCCATCGACCCCAAAGCAAAATCTGACCCCTCCCTCCCCATGCAGCAATAACAAATATTATTTGATAAGCTCAGATTATTAATATGTTTATTTAATCATATGACTTAATATATTATCGCGAAAAAAGAACATTCGAAAAAGCTCACAAGTCTCATTCGTTTGCATCAAATACAACTGCGTCCACGTTTTTCCAAAGAAGTTATTAAATGGCTATTTAGACCGAAGAAGAAAGGTCAAACTGTTCAGGTCGCCTAAACGCGCAACATGCAAATTTAGTGTGTGTGATGATGGGTGGTTAATCACACATGATATAAAGCATATTCGGACGTGTGTTAATGCGTTTTGCTATATGCAAAGAAAAGACAGTAAGTGTTTAGCAACTTGAAAAAAAGAGCGTCGTTTTATCCCATAAAAAGAAAAACATACGAATGAATATGTTTGCGCAAACGTCTGATTTTAAATTAATGTGGAAGATTTACAATGTTATAATGCCGCACTCTTCACCGGCGAGCACCATCGTTTACGCACGACCGTGGCCTTGCTGTGAGGTGCAGAACCTTTTATCCAGTTAGGTGTGACTCTGTAAGTAAGCCGGTAAGTTTGCCGGAAGGCTCGGCCAAAAACATAGTTGAGGGCGTCATGGCGATTCCAGGTCAGTCAAATCTGGTACAGCTTGGCCTGTGCATGCTCCCACTGATCCATATTCTCGCCACATGAGCGCACTTCATGTTCGAACATGTTCAACCTCTGTCCACTGCGCGAACATGGTGGTTGAGTGAGACGGAGTTGAGAAGGAAATGTGTCAACCCATGCACCCGCACGTATAGAGGAGACAGCTTCCAACTGGATCTTGTCCGAGTCAGACTTGCAGAGTTGCCGCAGAAACAGCTTAGTATCAGTTATCAGTTCAATATATATATACAGGTATATATATATATATATATATATACCTCTTCTGACAACTTTATTTATGCATGCGACGCAGAAATATATATATATATATATATATATATATATATATATATATATACATATATATATATAAAAGAAACGGTCAATCGGATGTGAGCTCCAAAATGTGATTTTGGACAAATACCGGCTCCAGGTAAGTGAGCACAATTGCTTTATACGGTTGAACACACACATTTGAGTCCTCGATAATGACACAACGGAATAGTGTGACAGTGTTGTCCTGTTGAGCTGATAGTCCAGATCGGGAAAGCCATGTCTCTAAACCAAACATTTTGGAACGGAGAGCTCCATAACGAGATTGTCACTGCACCAGCAGCTGTTGCCGTCGGTAGACAACTGCAGCGCAGAACTGAAGGAGAGTCAAGTGAAGAGTGAGGTCTCATTGTTGGTGAGGCGCGAGTTGGCGTAGCGAAACAGAGACTGGCTATCCTTGACGCTTGTGCTCATATCAGTGAGGGTGCGAACACGCTTTACTGCAGAGAACAAGACAGGGTTTGGATATGAATAGATGAATCGTTTGAGAAGGGCAAACTTTTGAGTAAACTATCGAGCTTCTTGTCGACAACATTCGCAGTGAAGGTTTCTTGCAGAAGGCAACAGCACTGCGTTGTACACTTCATTAACATCATAGTAGTCTACAAAGAGATCTCAACACGTTCCAGTCGATTAGGTTCAGGTGGTTAGCTATTATTTCGACATTTATTTGTAGAAGCCCAAACTCAAATAGCAAATTTACTGCTTCGGTGACGTCAATTTTAAGACCGAATGAGACGAGCTTATGATCAGAACTGACACAAGATTGCGGCTGTCAACGTTGTCAAAATGAGTAGTCAGGGGAACTTTGAGGGTGGAGCCGGAGTGATGCGTGGGAGCGTTGATAAGCTGATCTCAACGCGGCAATTGATGAAGAGTGCTCCCTTTGACTCAACAATGAATGTCTCTGCAGTAGCCCAGTCGATTCAAGGTAAATTCAACCCGCCAATGATGACCACGGGTCCGAGTGTACGGGTTCAGTGCATGCATAAATGCATAAAAAAATCTATTAGATAAATCACCCATCATAGCTCTAGCTGCACACGAAACTAGTTATGCTCATACAGCAGCTGCTCGACGGTGCCTCCGCGAACTATTCGGCAAATTCGATCGAGCTACTTGGCTTATTCTACTGCTTCACACTCTCGGGGGCCGCAGATATGTGAAATTCGATTTTTCAACTTTGATTTACT
The DNA here is from genome assembly GCA_003439945.1 of Dermanyssus gallinae. Taxonomy (NCBI): domain Eukaryota; kingdom Metazoa; phylum Arthropoda; class Arachnida; order Mesostigmata; family Dermanyssidae; genus Dermanyssus; species Dermanyssus gallinae. The sequence goes on along the minus strand of QVRM01003498.1, from coordinate 43,838 downwards.
ATGGGAAGAGGAACGATCGACCAAGACAACTGTTTGCGTTTACCACAGAAGCAAATTCTCTCTTGAAATCTGAGAATAGCAAAACCTTCTCGGAGGCCAGACCGATGTGACATTATGAGGAAGGGACAAAAATTGGACACAAACAAGGACAACAAATACCTACTATAATGTTGACATAAGACGGAGACGAATCAGCGAAGAGGACCGGTAGAACATTAGAGACAACCGAATCTACCGATTAGCCAGTGTTCTAATATAAAACAAGTATAAAACTGATGTAACTCCGACCAATTTTGTTCAACCCGATTCCAGTAACCCCCGTCTCACCCATGTCGACATCTTATTTTCTTACGAGTTACAGCGACTCTCCTATTGATTTTAATGTATGAACTGTCTGACCTTAACCCAGTTTGCGAGCGGTTGCATACTGTTTTGGGACAGTTACTGAATCATTGGCCCCTTCAATGGTGAGTGTTGGCGCGGTCCGGATCGGTAATGCTTCAGCTCTCGCCGAACCAGGCAAGGTGAGAAATTATTAGAACCCACTCGCTTTTGAGACCCTTGGCGGGCCGGGCCCTGCCACTCGTGGTTTGGTATCAAAGATCGGTTTATTTTTGTCCTTTGTCCAGTATATGAGTGTCCTCTTTGCAAAAGCAATCTAGGCATTTCAAATTATCAGTACTGCTATGGGAGCAATGGGGACAGAACAACAGAGGAGCAATTTTAAATGGGAAGTAAATTGATTATGCGATTTCATAACGCCATTATAGTTACTTTTATGCACCTTTCCCTTACACGCCGGCTGAAACTGGGTTGCCGTTGGAAGAAATATTCATGTCCAACTACGGGAATTTGTGAACTGTCTAAGAAAAGCCGGTCCGCAGAGCCTGCTTGATGTTACCTATGAAGGAATTTGCATTTTTTGTTCGTACCGGGCCCGGACCAGCTGCTCTACTTGCTAGAAGCTCCCTAATGCTACCAGTCTTGCATGCTTTCAATACTTTTCGCTAACATTTTGCTCGGCGTCGTCCCTTGTTGCAAGTTATTGCAAGAGATTAAAGAATTTAATGCAAACGTTGACTTGGTGTACTTGATCATGTCCTTCTCGTCTGATAAAAGTTTGCAACAGGACTCCGCACTTAAGCGGAGCTCCCAAACTTTATAGGTTAGTAGAACGTGGCGTGTCAAAAAGCATTGCGCTTACCACACGAACAACTTAGCCGTAGAAAGTCCAATGAAAGTAAACGAAAGTCCGACGCGCTAAAAAGGAGTTCTAACAGTGCGTCAAAGGTTGCCTATTACCGGCTCAAACCACCAGTCAAAAAACTCATATCAAAACGGAAATACACCGCTTTAACACAAAGCGGGTCTCTATACTCAGGCATTACAAACCCGAATTAATCTAAATATTTTAAAATAAGCGCAGACATAAGTCTCAATGAAATCCATATCAGCAAAACATATATTTAAAAGTAAGGTGTATTTTCTTCCCGCACGGCATTTAAGTAACAGTCCAGGTTTCTTTCTAAACATATCGGGAGCTTAAGCATAGTAAATTACAGGCCATTCCCTCGATTACAGTAAATACCAGAGGCCTGTTCTTGACTGTCTTGCTGGACGTCAAGAACGCTTTCAACAGTCTTCCGTGGAAAACCCTTATTGTCGCGCTTAGACGAAAAAAGGTTCCACTTTATGTAATTAGCTAATTAGGCTAATTACCTGAATGGCGGCGCAGTGCAAGGAGTACCCTATGACTGCGGGGGGTTCCACAGGGGTCCATACTAGGGCCGCTGACCTGGAACCTGACATACGACGGCGTGCTCGAGCTTAAAACCCTCCCTCCGGAAACCGAACTCATTTCGTACGCTGATGACCTCCCGGTTACAGTAAGGGCCAGGACCGCGGCGGAATTAGAGCTTCGGGCAAATGAAGCACTTACCGAGATTTCTTTCTGGATGAAAACTAACGTCCTAACTCTAGCCCTAGCCAAAAGCAAAGCCATTCTTCTTATCGGCAGGAAAAAATGCCAATCCATTCGGCTATGGTTGGATGACATTAAGATACAAATTGTAAAAACGGCAAGATACCTTGGTATACCTAGTCCAAGGTATGACCGGTAACCCTCACATCAAACAAGCGGTAGCAAAAGCAGCAAAGGCTGCGGCCAACATTGCCCGGCTGATGCCCAACGTCCACGGGCCGAAGGAAGCGAAGAGAAGGCTTATCATGTCAGTCGCATAGTCCATTGCTCTGTTTAGTGTTCCAGCCTGGCCCACGCATGCAACTTTCACGCAGAGGAATCGGGACCTGCTTAGAAGAACGCAGCGTGTTCCTGCATTGAGGATTACGCGGGCAAATATGACGGTCAGTACGCCAGCTGCGCTGATGCTGGCAGGCTGGCAGATGTGACGATCCACTGCTCGAAAGGAAGAAGCTATGAGAGAAACGCAGGTTTGATTGCAGGCCGATTGGGATGGATCCCAAGCGCTGAATCAGGGGCGTCTGTCAGAGATATTAACCCGTCAATCAAGAATTGGGACAAACGTCCAGGAGAATAGCTCACGTACATGACGCAATTTCTGACAGGACACGGCAATTTTCATACGTATCGGCATAGGATACAAAAGACGCCTTCGGTGGCCTGCCTCCACTGCACGACCGGAGCCGATGACGACACCTTCCACACTCTAGCCGTCTGTAAGACACTGCAGGCGACTAGGGATAGGCTGACAGATACAGGGGTCAAGGAGGCACTCCGAGAGGGCATGCAAGATTTCGCAAGCTTCAACTGCGGTTCGGGGCAAAATTGGGAAAAAAAGATTACTGGCGGAAGGAATACTGAAAGAGAAGGCTAATCTTAAAACAGAACGGCTTCGGTGACTCTCTAGACAGCAGGAAAACGGCACTGCTTACAGAAGACCGGCGATTCTTTCTTCTTCATTAGCGTGATGTCACAAGTTAATGGGCAAAGCGTGTCTGATGAGGTGGGGAACCCGGCGGTGACCACGGCCGCTTGATCCGAATGGACCCCGCCACAGACACTACAAAATGAAATTCCATGCTGACAGAGTGTGAAACTTAAGGGGGGGAGTTGTGTTTAGTGGGTATGGGTCTCGACGGGACAAGATCCAGCCGTCGGGGCCAAGTCCCACACAGCGCGGGTAGGCTGCGTAAATGCATTTACCCTACTTCAAAAAAAAGTCTTCCCCTAGATCAGACGCAAACACGCATCATATGCTAAAACGTGTAGGATAAAAGAGCTCATTTATTAGGTTTTTGGTTTAGGAAGTGAACAAAAGAAATGTTTTTAAAAACAACGCACAATAACATCAACCACTACGAAATTGACCTTACTGCAGAAATAAGAAATATATGAAAAGTTCGCCCTCTATCAATAGAAGCAGAGAAATACATGTGATATGAGAAGGACCGAAAGTGTACAAAGAATGTAATAATACAACGCTTACTTTCATTAAAGAGACCAACAATTAATACCTGGCCTGCGTGCACGTTTCTCTCTTGTAGTATAAACGCGTTTACGCAGAATTCGAGAAAACCCGGGCGATGTTTTTTCCAAATATGATACCCGCACTCTATTTGCCTTCTGCCTCACAACGCTCAAAACTATCGCTAGGTAATGGACTCAGTGGGCGTAGCTACTTTACGTTACCTCTCGTTGTTCCTTCGACATCACGTCACCACCTCACATTTATACAAAGTTTGGCATGTCATGTCATGGTAAATATAATAGCAACATATCGTATTATTCAGTGCGTATAAGAGCGTATTTGTGTCACTAATAGCCAATGTGTTTATTTTGTTTGGCAACACATATGAACGCACTTGGGAAAATTAGAGGCCTGTCAAAACCACGCTCTGCAAGCAGTTTATAAATATAATAGAGATCAGAGTGCTAAAAAATAAAATTATATAACACGCGAATCTAAACATGCTTGTGTGCACATACATACCTATTTACATTACGATGAGTTTTAAGATATAAAAACAATCTTTTTTATAGCAAAGTGGTCTACGGGGGCGGATATAATAGCGGATCGGCAAATTCTAGTACTGTAAACTTTTGGCCAGACTGACACTATCACAGCTTCCGGTTTGTTTAGCTTAAAAGCGCTTCACTTTATTCATTAGCTACACATAGGCCACATTGTGCGGCAGTTGGTGGCGACGTTCATTGTTTGAGTTTGGTTGATGGAGGTCAAGAAATCGAGATTCGGCGATTTTAAAAAGCCTAAAATAGAGGAGCAACAAGTCTGCATAAGGTTCTGTGTTAAAAACTAAATCATATGTTCTAAAGTGGTGCAAATGTTACAAACTGCTCATGACGATCAAATAGTGTTCCAAACGCTGTGTATACGTGGTACCGTTGATTTCGCGACAAATAAGAAGAGAGCGAAGCTTAATTCCGTTTGGAAAAGCCTTTGACGTCAATAACAGAATAAATCTTAAAAAAGTTTGTGGTATCGCCGAACCACTACCAGGCAGAGGGCGACAATCTTCCCATTGGTGCTTTGAAAGAGACTCAATAAAAAAATCAGACAGAACAGACAACACCAAAGTTACTTTGACTGTTTTTTTTCGATTATAAGGGAATTATCTTTCATTAATTTTTGCCACGTGGTTCTACGAATATAAAGGAATACTACCTACTGAAATTCCAAAAAGATTTCACGAGAACATCTGATGCAAGAGTCCTTAAGACTAGGCAAACAACTCATGGATTCTCCATCACAACGCACCGGCGCACACATCGTTACTGATTTTTGGTTATTTGATAAACATTTCCTTTCTATATTTTTGCAACCTTTCTATTCGCCGGAAATGTCTACGTGAGAGCCCTCGTACATAGTATACACATTGTGGATCAATAATACCCACAACACCACCCAGTACAATCCAGTGTAAGTGCTAATACTTTAGACTCAATTAGTCTCCAGCGAAAGTTGTTCACGCAGCGTCCGTATGTCAAATACAGCTTAAGACTTCATTTTGTAACCCTGCTTTCTAACTTACTAAGCTGCTCTTGCGTTGACGTAGACCCGGTTATCGAGCCCGGTGGCGTGGTGCATTCGCGTGCGCCTCGCGACCGGAGGAGACACAGATACACGGGTTCAATCCCCACCGTTGCACATTTGGATTTATGGGGTCCGTTTTAAACAATGCGTAAGGAAATCCGTGGACGTTAGATGTTGGCTGAGAGTCAGCCCGAAGGAGTTTAGACCCGAATAATTAGTCAGCTGGCACATACCATACGCACGAAGATCTATTAAACTCTTTATTATCTTTAAACGTAGTGCTTTCTAGCGTTTTACGAGGTTTTGGTGGCGTTTGGGCTTAGTACCATGCTTTATATTTAAATCCAGTCGGTACTCTACGCGACGAAGAGTTTGCACGCAGGTATGTGTGTCGTCTCAAGACTTACTGCTCGAGCCATCAACAACAGTTGCCCGAACCCTGCGCTCGGCGAAAATACCATGCATTCGAGAACCGGCCAGGCTCTCCAGGGATTATACTGTCGCGCTAACGGCTTAACCCTGGTGCCCCTCGAAAAGAGCTGTGCCCTGAGGTAAGATTGCACCGTGACGGGTCCTATAACTCTTTCTGTTGTCGGCTGCACCCCAACCTGAATGTAAGGTCACGCGGGCCGAGCGGAGTAAGCTAGGCGAACAGGAAGCTTCCTTTGTCAGCGTCTATTGATGTCTAGCAAGCGAACATAGCTACAGTCATCGGAAGAATTATGGATAGGTCCCAATTATGGATATGTTTAATAAATTAAATAAACTCACACAGAGGTTATACAAACAAATTATTTAGCTTCAAAGCAGCGATTCTTCATATGTTAGTATCATGCATACAGCTAGACAAACGTCTTAAAGTCCACCCGCTTACTGTGTTAAATCAGCTCAGTGTTCCGTGGTACAGAAATATGTCTGGTATATGTTGATGCAAACACAACAATGAATGTAATGTAAAAAAATATATATACAAAAAAACTATAAATGTAAACAATAAAGGAGGTTGTTTTTAATTATAGGTCATCCTTCTTTACCTACGGGCTTTAAAGTGTGAGACATACCTTCAGTGCACAGAGGGCCGGACATGTAGAGATATATAGGGTTTTCCAATATCAACCCGGCAGATGGCAACTATGGGTAGCGCACTACCTCCCTAGACCACGCCACCACACAGAAAATGCTACGAAATAAGAGTGAGTCTTTCTAGCATTACATTATAAACTTGTATATATGTTTTACTTCAAACCTTGATATAATGCTGAGAGATCGCTTCTAATTCAGCCTCTTTTGTCGGTAGATTTCAGTCGGCTAAGGAATTGTAATTATAAACAACAATAATGTATCATATTTCTTAGAAGATTGCGGTCTAAAAGCGCTTTAACTGCATTTGTGCATTGAATCTACAATAATACTAGAAATAGACAACCTAGCTTATTACTTAGACCGTGACACACTGGCATATAAATATGCACGCAATACAAAGAAACACAAAACGTAACAACTTGTTGAAGTATGAATACTTAACTTCATGCTTAATTGGTCTTTTATTAACAGGTATGTTCACGTGTACTACGCACATGTGAACTCATCTTCGTAACGTAGTTTCAAGTCGCAATCATCACACAGACCACTCAGTTTATAATCAGCCATCAAATGAGCCCGCTCATGCAGCTGGTGTCTAGATGGAATCATCGCAGTCACAACAACACGCCAGCTTCGCAAGTATGCGTTGTCAGGCATAATGTGACATGAAAGAAAGGCTTCTCAAAGTTTTTACAAGCCGCGCAACAATTGTAGTCGCCTTGAACTTCCAACAAATCGCGAGGAAGTACATTGGAATCTGCCTGGCCTTTCTTAAGATCCCACTTAGTTGAGACCTGCCTTCACCAACCCCGTTGAACCTTCATCGCGCGAGCGATATCCACAATAATATAATATTAAGATGATGATACAGGAAAGGAGGTTATTGGGCATCCACAGATAAGGCAAGAAAGCTCTAAACGAAGGCATGTAGGCAAATTAGTCGCACTCCATCGTTTCAACCTTTGTGGCTTTCGACTTTTTCTTCGTTTTCGTTAGCCTCTGGGTCTCCATCAGATCCTTGTCCGTCGTACCGCTAGTAGAAGGTTCTGCTTCAGAAATCGCCTCAGCAGCTGCCGTCTCCTGGTCTCGCTTCTGATGCCTGTCGGACAAACAAGTTAGAGTAAACAATAGCTCAATCAAGGGATCTTTATTTTCAGCTGTCACTATGGAGAACCTTACCACTACGAACAATACATTTCTTTCTAAGAGAATCTTGAATGCAAACATATTCAGTTAATATGATTTAGTATATCATCATACCAGCCCTGGAAGTCTGCTCGTCAACGATAAAGATCCAATCACAGCTGTCGCTTTCCCATGGTGAGCTTCGATACCACGCCGTAGCTATAAATGTAAGCCCGAATGCCTGCCTTATTCATGCCTAAAAACTCCGCGCACGGCTTCTTAAGAAGTGTAGCGGTGGCTGTTTCCACAAACCACAATGACTTGACGGCCTTTATCTGAATTATGAGGTTGCATGTCTTGTCACGGTGTTCGGTTCCCCGGCATTAATTGTCCCACATCGTGCTCAACTGCGTAAACAGGGCGCTTACAACAACATTCCATATGGCATGACGAAGGCCGCTATCAGCCTTACCTCATCTGTAGACATGCTTGCCTCTGCAGCAGTGGACCTTAAGTTCTCATTGTTATGATACCGTCATGGGCAAGCTGAGATTTCCACTGCACCACAAATGAGTGGCCGAATGTACGTGTTAGCGGAAATTTACCAAATAGTCAATATTCATTCACTTTTCCTCGGAACATACTGCTGCGGCCTGTGCATTCTACAAACGACAAAATATATATATATATATTTAGCGTACGGGCTTGCCAACCAAAGACTAGTGAGTGTCTAACTAGTTCTGCAGTACCAAGAAATGCATCCAACCTATAGGGAGCGACCCAAAACAACAAAAATAATTCCCTATATTTGTTTAATTCATCACATACTGTAATTGGTCGGAAAATCCATGCCCGTTTCCTTGAAGGCACGTAGGCATTTGGTTGTTTGCAAGCAAGCAAAACTGAAGTTGAACTTACCTAAGGCGAATCTAAATGTTGAGTCAAGCCTTTATTTGTTTGCACCGTTTTGCAACGGAAATTTGTGTTAAAAGCGGTTGGCGGATAGCCTGCCTATCAACAACCGACAAAGACCACATGAATACTTTAGTTGACGGAAATTCGCACCTGACAGTTCAGGAAAGTTTCCGTGCGTCGCATAAAAGCGTTGCGCCAAGCTTTACATACGCTGGCTCTATGGATTGCGTGGTATGGCTTATGCTCGAACTAAGCGAGAGAAACTCGCATGAGCACTTGTTGCTTGAAAAGAACAGCAAGCACCCTTACAGCTAACAATAATTACCGGGAATTGACTCCTCACAGTGTCAAGGATATGCCACGCAATTCCGAACCTGGGAGAGGGGAAATGAATACGAGTTTACGGGATTTGTGAGTCCCACACTAGATGCTTACAGCTGCCAGCGAGACATGTGCATTATGCATTCCCAAAACCTCCGATAAGTAATAGTATCAAAGGGGAGTCGTTCTCGAACTGCCCATAAAAGTTAACTCCCTCGATTAAAGATAATAGAGTGCATATAATGGGATATCAAAATAGCGGTTAGCTATAGCCAACAAAGGGCCCAAATATGCCAACAAAAGAGGTGTGACCTTTCCAAAAAACAACGCCCGACCCCACACATGTTTACAAGCCGTAAGGGACTGCAAAAATGTTCTTAAAGCCTTTGAATATCCCACACATACTGTACTAATCTAACGGTATCACTGAGTTACACAAACTTAGGACTTCTAAATGATCTAAGCTGATACAATCAGATCCCTTACATTACTCAAATGTCAACATGGGGAATATTCGATTTGACCCCCCCCCCCCCCCCGTTAAGCATCTCGCGCAGACGTCACAATGCCACCCAACATGTTCGGTGTCGATAGCAGCCACATCTAAGCCGCCATATACCTCACGCGCGACAATGACATGCCCAAGCAGACCGGAAATATATCCCAAAACTGCTGACAGATGCAGCCAGGTACGGGCCGCATCAATGCCAGGACAATGTTGCCAAGGTATTGACAAGGTCAGATTGACAGAAATTAAGTTAAAAGTAAGTAAGAAGCGCAAAAATGCACAGCCAGGCTGGTCACATGTAATATTGACAGAGCTTGTTCGACCAGGCTGATTGCGTCGACTCTGCAAGGGCCTCATATGATCAAGATGCACCATGAGCACCCTCTCGTACGTCAACTTACTTAAATAGAATAATGGGAATGGTTTTGATATTACACGCTACACCTTATACAGTTATTTATAAACCCATAGTACTGCAAATCGTCATTCCTGATATAACCTTAGAAAAATTAAAATCAAACAGAATTATACATAATAGCGGATATTGATAATAATTAATAGATAAAATATTTGCATATTTCATCGTTTGTTTATTACAGTTCATATTACTGTTATTCTAGTTGCCTTCTGGCTTGTTTTTCAGTACATTCTCATATTGCTGTTCTTTACCTATATTGTCAAGCATTATATCGTTGTCACCGTTGTCACTGGTCATACCTCAACTGCTTGAGAATTTTATTCCTCTTCTTGTTGCTTAGTTTAACGACAGCACCGGGATTTTTGCGTGTCCGCGACTTGATCGCCTTCACGGTAATGAGACCAGCATCTTCAGGGACAATCGTCGGTTCCCTACTCTTCACCACTCCGGCTCGCTCACGCTTGGCCTTCATGCGCAGCTTGAATTTCTTTGATTTGCGCTTCTCGATGTTCTGCGAAAAGGCAGCATGCAAACCAAATCGTTATTTATCTCTGTGTCACCACCAATGCGACAAAATTAAGGAATTCTGATTACAAAACTAGTCATATGCAAACGCTCGCAATTCTATGCAATTGTATGCACATCAGTGGCCACTCACGCGACAATACTTCTGTTTAAAGACTTTCGGTTTTACAGACAAATTTGTTTACACCTCATATAAGCCGTTTTGAAACCTCCTAATTGTATATATTGAAAAATTATCCGAATTAAAAACCTTGCTAATTTATCTTCAAGAATAAGTGAGTGAATCCTTTCTTTTTCGCGCCTAGTCAGTGTTTTAGAAGAACCACAGATAACAATTTGCCGATACCAGTAGACGTGTTCCCCTGCTCGGATAAAAACTGAAGATAGGTATAGCATAACTGTTTAAAGTTAGAAAAAAATAGGTTAACTTGTCGGTTAGCTACGTCGGTAACAATACGCAAGTAACAACAATTTTCCAGGGCATTATGAAAATATAGTTAAATTAGGATAATGCACATAAGAATATACTTGGTGTTCAGACAGACCACTAGTTACTGGTGTACAATATGTCTGTAAAGAAAGCAACTATGTCTAAAAAGTAAGCTACACATAAGCCAGCATGTGTCGTATGGGAAAAGTCTACACAATGTTATCCTAGTGTAGGATAGTTAACAAACGTCTGCCCTCGGCGCAATAGTGTAAGCTGTCTTATCAGCTGAGAGTGCTCGTCCCTTAGCAATTCGTCCCACTACAACTTACCATATGCTTAACTGCGCTTTAGCGCGTCATCTTCTAGCAGCGTTTATAGAATGAGTGTCAAGTAATTAGGTGTGCCAAGTACCATGCAGTGGAATGCACAGCGCTGGACCGAAAATCGTTGCACTACTTCTCTCGTCGGAAGCGGGAAGAAGATAGAACTTTATGAAGAAACATTTTGGAATGTATATTATACTCAGTTTGAGTAAAATAAACAAAATTGTATAATTGTATAGAATGAGTGTCTAGGAAAATCATTTCGGGAAGTTCGAATCTTGTTCACGGTCCATCAAACCATCGATCATATAAGAGGCGTTAAGAACGAAATCATGCTACTAGTATTAATTAACACGATTTGAGAACAACCGATTACTGGACCGCCGTATTGCCATGCTCATAACGGCCTGGCATTGACAATAACGTCTATAACATAATAAACAACATAGCTTCTTTCCCTCGGCCCACGCCCGACTTCACAGGCTAACGGTCGACACATCGAGATGTGTCTCAATATCGCATATTACCAGCACACTACTCACCGAGTTCATGGAGATCGTGCGATGAATAGTGCCTGGTCGACGAAGCACCATTGTGGTAATTGCGCAGATACCGAATGTATCTGAGAGTAGACAAGTACGAACGCAAGTATTAATCAAGTTAATATTACGAACGAACCAGCTACCAGTAGTAGACACTAAGCACAAAGCGAAGTTTGATGAAAAACACAACAGAAAGGATATTCCAGCAGTCAATTACTTCAATATTGCGCTCAATCGAGACGGCGGGCCGCAAGTCGCGTGGTTTTGTTTTGTCGTCTGCAAACTGTGGGTGTGCTTTACCACTCTCGGTATGAAGCGACAATAGGCGGCCGTCGTCTGCTCGCCGCAAAGAAAAATACTGTCTCAATTTTACTGTCGCCGCAAGCCCGCGGACTGTCTCACGGCGGGTCTGTGTTGCATGAATCACCGTTGGACAGAGACCCGCTACGATAACTCGCGCAACATGAGGTCGTTTCCTCGTGCACACAATTGTTGCTAATGACACTGTATTCGACAATGTATCTCGACTCACAAAGGGCCTTTCATCGCACATTATTCGACTAGAGGAGCGCTGCAGATTGTGTCCGCTATGAATTGCTTTCAGACAATACAATTACAAGTAAAACGATGTGTGAAACACGAATGTTCTGTAACGAGCGTGTGTTGAAAATAATAATAAACTGAACTGAAAATTAATCTACCTACAACCAATCCTTTAGGAATTAAGCAGATATAACGCATCGTATTATCTCTCATAAGCACTCAAAATGGAAACACAATTACAAGTAAAACGATGTATGAAACACCGATGTTCTGTAAGAAGCGTGTGTTGTAAATAATAATAAACTAAAGTGAAAATAACTCTACCTACAACCGACCTTATAGGAATTAAGCAGGTATAACGCATCGTATTATCTTCTAAGCACTCAAAATAACTCAGCCTTCTTTGCATTTTAATGATTTACACATTTAAATTGCCGGTGGTGATTCAACTTCGCGCTGATCTATTTACGGTACAAGGCAGCAAGTCTTTGCTATCAATCCATAGGGATCATTCTAGGATATAGTATATGACGTGGAACACAAACAGTATATTATTTATTTGTTTATTCACCACATGATCGGTAGAAATTTAAATTTGTTCACGCACATGCATTGCTTCTCTCACGATCGTTGCCGACGAAGAGTTTTAAGCAGTTCAAACGACGATACCTGTTTAAATATTTTCGTTCCACACTACGTTCAAACACAATCATCAATATCGACGCAGTCGCTCTTCTAGCAGAAATCTAGGTGACTGCCAAGCTCAGATCTTGCAAAGCCATTTCTTTACATAGAAACTTTCTATTGACTTGTTTCGAAGACGGGCCCAGTAGTACAGACTTGGAGACGACCTTCATGTTGCGTTCCCTTCTATAAGTGATGCATTGCTCGATAGCCTTTGTAGTATCCACCACCCTAACGATCGGACGACGACCGATACGAGTTCGCTAGGCTCTCTCTCAAACAACACACGTCTTCTGCCTGGCTCGAACAAACGACTACTAACTCATTTATTCTTATGCCTCCTTATATACTCACAGATTGCCCGCGCATTTAGTGACTTCCCGCGTCTTCGCTAGTAGGGTGGCGGCATCTTCTATTTGGCGCCATGTATTTAGCTTGCTTCGGCATTGCCGCTAACCGACGCTGTCTATGCCCGCGCTGCTTAACGGAAACTGCTATCCTACAGCCTTCTCCTGGAGATCGTAACTGTTCTGTACTTGATCTTCGATACAAGTGTACTCGCTGCACAGCTACAGTGCCAGTGTAGGACAGGCATTTCGCAAAAGATTTAGGACTTATTTTATATACGACCCTTCCATTCCTCACTCTTTCGATTAGTTCCATTATATTTTGTAAAGTTAAATAAGGAGCAAGTGGACGGAGACAGTTCGAGATGACTAGGCTCATTCTAACTCTGAAAATGATCATGGCGGGCTATAAATCGAATTTGAACAGCATCATTGCCGTTGTAGCATCTGCCCGCTTTGTATGGGTAATAGTCAAGGTGTCGGTGTTACGCCTAAATTTGTAAAGTGGTCGACTAGTGTTGTTTTCTCGTATTACCTAATTGTATGTGTTTATCACCGATTGCGTACCGTCCTCCGATTAAAGGGTAGGACTTTGGTTTTTACGACGGTTGTTCTGTTTGCGGCGCGTAATAGTTTATTACAGGTTGAGTTGTAGTTGTGGTCTGCATTTAGCTATAATTACAAGTCACCCGCATAAAATAGATGCTCTGCTTGTTGTATGTTGAATATCTTGGTCCATAAGATGAGCCCTATGAAAATGGAGAATTACGTTACGACGAAGTTAGACACCACACATCAATACAAGACACAAACAAATTACCACGCCGTCGATAACCGCCTGACGGCGTCAGTAAGTCGACACTACGGCCGATTGAGCACAGCACAGCGTCCAACGTGCACTCGGACTACCAGGGAACCGTCGCCAGCCAGCCAGCCATAACATCGAGACCAGTAGCCATAAACAACCCCGAACATGAGACCGCTCAGCTAACATGCATGCTAACATAACATACATACATACATGCTACCGACAACAAGGCACGTTCACTACTGCCGCCTATATGTCGCGCCACAATGATAACATCGGCAGGAGCAGCATCATCATCAGACCTCTTATATATAGTACGTACCTGACCTACGGCGGCGTCACCGCCAAACACAACGCACGCTATGATAGTGCGCCTTTCGAACCGACCAATCAGCGAAAAGGACAGGTGGGGCATTTTGAGTGTTCGAGAAGATTCAATTTCACGCTAGACGTACGCTGGTGTGTTGTCGTTTATCGCTTCAAAGTCCCTCGTGTTGTAGTTACCGTTCTGCTGAATCTACATTTTTCAGTTCACTTAGCATAACTAATATTGTTACATTTGGTAGTAACGGCGTTGCAATATTATTAGGTTTTATGTACAAATAATTTTAGTTACAACAAGTCAATGATACTTTAGAAAAAAGTAAGAAAAACACCCGCCTTTATGCAAATAAAGAGACGAATGCACCTTTATTCGCATGAAGGCGGGATTTGATGAAGGTCAATAGGCTGAGTATGTTTCGGGTTCATTTTTAAGCGTCGGCAAATATAAGCATAGATCACGAAGAGGCGAAGCTATTTCGAATACTTTCCGGTGATCGCCCCCGCGCCGGTCACAGCTTGGGGGTCACCGGTCCGCTGCTTTTTAAATTCTTTGGTTGAAAATCGAAAAAGTGATGAGCCATGTTGACTCATTGTGGTTGAAACGAGGATCTAGCATTCCCATGGGTTAGGAGATCTGCAATAGAACAATTATGTATGTCTGACTTGCTTGGGGAGCAGCTCCAGCTAAGTATTTCCACAAAGTGCGCTTGCACTCCTTTAAACAAGTCTAGATAATCATTCAGGAGGCATATGGGCAATTTACGGTAAGACTGATAAATGTAGTGTAACCTGAATAAGGTGTCATAAATGCAATAGTAAGGCGTCCTCATCATATATGCTTGAAATAACCCTAAAAAAGGCGCCACCAACCTCTGCGTATCAGAGTGATTTCACCAGGAAATCTAGATGCGCTTTGTCAAAGGCCTTGACGCAGTCTATACAGACGGCGTATAAATGACCTTCGAGTTTTGTCACAGTCATTCTGTGTGGATTGCATCACACGTTCCCGGATCTCTCTGGAAGCCGAACTGCTTCGCCGGAAGTGCCTGGTCGGTCACGTACTCATTCGCTTAATAACCAACTTACATAAAGCAGACGCGCACAACGCATTACGCGCAACAAAGGCTGAGGGCTTCTCATTCGTTCTGCTAATTCGAGCAGTCGAATTTATTCCCGGTTAGCGAATTCACGCTTACGACCGTAGTGTAGTTGTTGTACTATTGAAGTAGTCAAGCTCGCCTATGGCTAGCAGCTGCGGCGGTGCTTTTATCCTCACTTGGTGAAAGAGCTCAAGCACCTTAAGATGGGCGAGATAGCAAGCCTCGAAGGCGTGCATCCATGATGGATTCAAAACTTTTAGCCAGGGGTCCAAGTAAGCATAATGGGCGGTACGAGGTAGGGGCCTCCGGGATCAAAACGAGATCTCGGGCCTTTCATACGGTAGAGAACGAGTCCAGGCCATCTTTGTCGCCGCAGCGGCCACTGCCTCCGAATATTATTTCATCAATAGCTTGGCTGCAGAAACCGGAACACCGTCCGGGCCCGGTACCCTTCCCGGCTTGAGGCGTTTCGATGACTCGTGTATCTCCTGCAGTGTTGCTGCCGGAGGCTGCTCTTATTCAGCCGCTGGGACTCTCTGGTAGGGGGCGCAGCCAAGAGGAGGGTGCTGTGGTAACAGCACTGAAATCGCTTATTTGGTGAACTCGGGAGTTAGGTTCGCCTTCCTCTTTAGGTCGGGAATCCCCATACCAGCTTGTATAGGCGGCCCCAGGGATCGGTCTCCAGCTCTTCGAGAAAGACCCTCCAAGGCCCTGGTAAGGAGACGTTGCGCCCACTTCTGTGAAAGATGGGAGCACTAGTGTTAAGAACGATCAGCTCCTCCGCCGCCATATATTTAAGGTCTGCGAGATCTCTCTGGCTGGTCTCAGGAGAGTTTCATGTATTGGGGGCGGCGTTTAAGTCTCTCATTACGACAAAAACTAAAATCACTTTACCTAAAAAAGGAATATAAGTCATCTAAGAGATTGTCGAGTGAAACGTCGGGTCTGAATTAAATATTTAAAGGCGGCAGCGGCTATCAAGTACAATCCTAATCGTTCTAAATCAGTCCACATTCCGATTCGGTGAACGATTCTCTGCCCGGAGGATGTTGGGCTCGCTGGGCAGTAACAAGTCGGTGCCTAGCCGGTTGCTGATCTCCTGGCAGCAGTCGCAGCCCGTGTGTCCTTAGAGTGTGAGTGTCGGCTTCTCTTGCCCTTGTTCCTGGACACCGTGGTAACCCATCGGGTCTCTCGGATGGCTCCGAAAATAGCCTCCAAGGGTGGATGTCGTCGGGCCAGGGGCCAAAGCTGACCTTAAGGCGGAGGGCACGGGCGCCGGCAACACGTTAAGGCGGGGACACCGAACCTCTTCTATTTGCATTCTAGATTTCGGACAAGCAGCCCCGTTAGCCACATGGCCCTCGACGCCACAATATATAGCAGACGGGTGTAGCTTTGTACTCTTTGGGAAAGTGCTCTAGTGCCGCCTCCGTAACCACCAGCCGCATGTGGCCGTTAGGCAGGTGTTAGACGCGACTAACCCTTACTTGGTGGGTGTTAGGGTCCACTTTGTTGCTCAGGTTCCTGATTGTATCTGCGTACGATTTCCCCAATTTTTTTCTCACAAGGGAGGTTGTGACTCTGCACCCGGTTTTGGGGTGCTCCGAAGGACCTCCTGTGTGCTGTGGTGGTGACGGCGAGGTCCAGGCCCCGTTCTCGGGTAAGGCACTCTAAAAGCATACACGTTCCCCTCTTCTCCCCTTGACTTGCCGTGTGATAGGGGATAGATCCAAGTGAACTTGCTTTCAAGAGCGTCTTGGCCTTGGTTAGCGCCTGATTCAGGAAGTCCTAGACTGCACCCTAGACTGACGTGGCATCCTTGGGGAGGCGCAACGCGACCAGAGCCCTGGTAGTTAGCTTGCGGATGAGGCTGAAAATAACCAACCCCGCCCTCTTCCCGACCTTGCGCGCCAATGCCTTGCCATTGACACGCCATCTTCCTCCATATGTCGTTATCCGCCGGGTCGTCTTTCTTAGCGTAGAATCCGTAGATAACTCTTCTCCTGGATTCTCCATAGTATAGGCGGTTAACAACCAATCCCGCAAGAGTCGCCTTTTGGAAGTACTTCTTAGTCTTATGTTAATAGCTTTTAATTATCTTAAGAGAAACGGTTGTCCAGTGTCGAAAATAATAATGTTTATAGGTATTTTCGTTATTTCGCAACATTACCAACAAAGAGAGAGAGAGAGATATTGAAATGTTGCATGGATAAATGGATGTGTACGCTTGATGATAGGTTATTGTCGCTGAGGGCAGCGACTGTAGCAGAATGGCTGAATGTAAGAGCGTAGAGTAACGTCATTGTCATAAGTGGCTGCGTAGGTTGAGAGAGAGAGAGAGAGCTAAGCGGCAGTTGCTGGCAGCGGCGCACTTAGCAGAGAAAGTACTGCGGCAGCAGCGACAGCGGGGGCTTGAATCGTCGTTATAACGGACGACACTACAGTGAATGAAAGAGTTAGAGTTGAGTCGCGGTCGAAGAAGGAATCTGTGTGTGCTGAGAGAAGCCGGAGAGGCGGTGCTGTAGCGACGTAGCAAAGAAGTCGGATAGAATAAAACTTCAGCCGTGGTGGTCAATATCCGTGTCTTCCTCCTAGTAACCCAGTCTAGGCCCTGACAGATGGAAAGACTAACTGCATTAGCAGATCGCTATCCCAGCAATCGTCTTGTCACGAAGTTACAAAGGCTGCTACTCGCCTAGGAATACTAGAAGAATTCCCACTGTGCTTTAGCGGTTCGCGCTCTTTTTTACGCAAATCAACGGCAAAATTGACACCAGTTTGTCCTCTCCATTAAAGTGGTATTTAGTATAAAATAAGTTTAAAATGCTACAAAATAAGTAAAAATTCACCTGCACACGATGAACTACGGTGGCCTCTATTGGTCGATCCTCTTGACCGATCGTAGGCACTTTCATTGCATTGATTTTGATAATAAGGTGTCGATCGCGCCAATCATCAGGCGTTATTAATTAAGTTGCGGGGTTTTGAACTGGAAAATGTTCGTTTGGTGTTTTCAAGCCAACTCGTCAGACCGCTCCTACAGTGCAAAAAATTATTTACATTCTAAGCCATTCGTTGTTGAGCCCCTCAGGCAAGACCGACGGTTTGAAAATGTATGGGCTTGTCAATTGACCGGATTGTTATTGGCATAGCCATAGACGTCGTTTACGAATGGTATGAAGAGAACGATATTAATTAATTTCTGAACATACATGTGCCACATTGTCCACTGAAAATACATGTTTAGCCTACGTTGTTACATTGAAGATATGCCTCACGGCGGTTCCAAGCGCGTACGGAGGATAAGCACCCCCTTAAAAAAGCTAACGTTGTTAACGGTACTTCATTAACCGTTGTAAAATCTTATTTAATCTTAGGCTACATATCAGTGAACAGTGGCATAGTTCCAGCGCCAACGTTGTCGGTGCGTTTCGCGGCAGTCCGAGCATATACTTCACAAAATTAGCTATTATTGTATCTATTTCTTAAATGTTGTCTAAGGTAAAGTTTGGCGCAATGGCCCGATGGCAGTAAGTTATAATTGGATTTATTTTTATCTTGAAAAGGTTCATTTCTACTTTTGAGGTGTAATTTTAGATTCAGTGGAGGACGCTTTAGATCATTTAGAAGAATTGATTTTGTGAAGCCAGTTCGAGGCCTAGTCAAGAACTCCATCGTACGCCTTCGTATGTAGATGCGCGGTCCTTTAGATACGAAGCTAGGATACGTCGTAGGTGGGCAGGCACGCCTTTGTTTCCAAGTGCTTGGTGTATGGCGTCCCACGAAAGCGAATTAAACGCGTTGATTCGCGACGGCCAGATAGTGCGTCCTGTTTGCTATAGGTGAATTTCTTCGTGCTTCAGCTATGTTTGGAACTTTGCTAATTGCTAAATTTGTGGATTGTCCGGCGGGGAAGCCGACAGCGCTTCCTTGTCTTCTATTTCTGTAACTAGTCGCCTGTTGATAATCTGCTCAGCTGTCTTGTATAGGCAGGAGAGCATGCTTATAGGGCGGTATGCGGAGGGGTCTCCTTGTGGCTTGCCGGGTTTCGAGATAAGGGTTAGACGCGCCGTTTTCCAAGGCTTAGGATAATCTCCGCCGGTAAGAATTGTGTCCACTATGCGTTTGAATACCTTTGGATGGTTCTTTAGGAGTAAGCGTACTGCTTAAGGGGGACAGCATCTGGGCCCGATGCTTTTCTTGGCCACCACTTTTCTCGGTCGCGCCACTTCTACTGGTAAAGGCGGCTGGGCGTGGCGCATTTTGTGGCTTCTACGGCAAAGATACACACACCTTGGTTGGACAGTGCTTGCTGTGTCTGAGCTTTAACCACACGGCCAGGGACTGAACTGCAGCCCGACCAACCCAATCTGTCTGCCTCAAATGCGGAAGACAAGGTTATGTCGCAAAGGGCTGCACGGCCATTGTTAGGTGCTATGTATGCAACATAGATGAACACTATGCCACTACCACGTAATGCCCAGCATACAGACAACGAGACATTCATATCGTTACGTACTTATTTTATGGTTTGGTAGAACTCGGCAAGAAAATAATGTTTCCCAATGGAAAGGGGACGCGGAAACGTCTTGTTTAGGAGAGAGAGTGAAATTTATAAAAGTTGTTATTCTGCCTATTCTTATCCTTTATAGTTGTGCGAAATCTACGTTTGTGGGAGAACCAGTCAACGCATGGAGGACTGATTATACCGGCGTGTTCAAAGGAAAATTCTGCACAGCGGAGAACACTTCGCTAGCTTGCGTAGCAAAAAGCGAATAGTCAGGTCGAGGCAAGTCATAAAAAGCCGATATGTCATACGTTAACGGTTTTTCGTGAAAAATCGTAAACATTTTCCGTTACGACCAAACATGTATGTCCAAAAGACCAGTCTCATGCAATAGCAAATTCAATGCCCACCATTTCCGTACCAAGGTGATGGTGCTCCGTTACGTAGGTAACTAACTAGTCAGTAACTAAGCTTTTTCGATAGCCATATCGAAAGCGAAGACATGCATACTTGCATAGGGTGTATGGTAAAGTTAGGTACATATTTTGAGGTTTGGTAGAACTCGGCAAGAGAATAATTTTTCCTAATGGAAGGAGGGGACGGAAACGTCTTGGCAAAATGTTACGATTCTGAACGTGAAAACTTGCTTGTAAAACATAACAACTATGACTGTCGAAAAAGCTTAGTTATTTGACAACTACGTAACGCAGCACCATTACCTTAGCACGAAAATGGTGGGCATTAAATTGCTATTGCGTGAGAGTGGTCCTTTGAACGTACATTTTAGTCGTAATAATTCCGCCCCCTCTTTCCATAGAAAAGAAAATATTTCTTTCCTATGGAAAGAGAGGGCGGAAACGTCTTATTAAGTAGATAGAGTGAAATTTATAAAAGTAATCATTCTGCCTTTTTTCCTACATAGTTGTGCGAAATGTACGTTTGCGGGAGAACCAGTCAACGCACGAAGGAAAATACTGCATAATGGAGGACACTTCACTAGCTTGCGTACCAAAAAGCAAATATCCAGATTAGGAAAAGTCATAAAAAGTCGATATGTTGTTATGTCTTACGTTAACGCTTTTTGTTTGTGAAAAATTGTAAATTTTTCTATTACAACCGAAAATGTACGTCTACAATACCACTCTCACGCATTAGCATTAGCATTTAATGCCCACCATTTTCGCACCAAAGTGATGGTACTGCGTTACGTAGTTGACAAGTAGCTAAGCTTTTTCGATAGCTATATCGAAAGCGAAGGCATGCATACTTGCATAGGGTGTATGAGAAAGTTAGGTACATGTTTTGAGGTTTGGTAGAACTCGGCAAAATAATAATTTTTCTTAATGGAAAGAGGGGGCGGAAACGTCTTGGCAAAATTTTAAGATTCTGAAAGTGAAAGCTTTAACGTAAAACATAACAACTATGACTGTCGAGAAAGCTTAGTTACTTGGCAACTTCGTAATTACGAAATTGGTAATTATGAAAATGGTGGGCATTCAATTTGCTATTGCGTGAGAGTGATCTTTTAGACGTACATTTTTGGCCGCAATAGAAAACAAATACGATTTTTCACGTACAGGCGTTAACGTAACGTGTAGAATTTTTATGACTTTCCTTAATCTGGTTGTTCGCTTTACACTACGCATGCTAGTGAAGTGTCCCCATTGTGCAGAATTGTCTGCCGAACACGCCGGTGTAATCGGTTTCTTCGTGCGTTTACCGGTTCTTCCGCAAACGTAGATTTCGCGCAACTATGTAGGAGAAAAAACGACTGAATAACTACTTTTATAAATTTCACTCTCTCCGCGAAGTAAAGTGCAACGAAGTGCGCGAAGTAAAGTAACTGCTAACGCAAAGTAAAGTGCAAAACATTTCCGCTTGTTTTCAAATACATTTGCCGTGTTACAAGTGTGGTCGGTCCAATTAAAAAAAATTTGCGTTAAGACCAAAAAACATGAATTGCCGAGTTTTATTTCTTAAGAATTATCTTCAATACAACATTGTTTCCTATTTGGGCTAACGCAGAATGCAATTCAACAGATGCAAAATCTTAAAACACGAATGTATAATTGGCTTGTTGATAAGATGACTAGGGCTCTTGCAGCCGCAGATTTGCTGAATACATGACAGGATAAAAAAACTCGATACAATTATTTTAAGCAATTGCGCTCTCTCTCCAAAAATATATATTTCCGCCACTCGTTACATAGGATTTGTTTTGCCGATTTGTACTAAACCACAAAGCTTATGGCACAAATTCTGAAAAACCCTGACCTTATCGGCCGGTATCATAGGCACCTGCATATCGATCTGCGGATCAGGGCCAATAACCAAAATATTGAATTAATAAGTCAATTAATTACATTGCCCACGTAATTTATTGTTAGGGTATATTACGACGATATTGACAATTTAGTGTTAAGGATTATCTCATGCTATTGCTGATATGTACAAGAAGCTCTGTAAACTAAGAATCCCACGAACAGCGTTTGAAATTTACGACAACAGTCTTCGAAGCTGACAATTTCTAAACTCATGTGAAGAGGGTCCAACCGAGTGAACTGACCATCCATTCTCCTTCCGTATTTGGCGAATATTGAAAAGGAAATGATCCGTTTTATAAAAGTCTATTTATAAAAAAACCTAGTATATATTTATTGCCTTATAGTCGGTGCAGAAGCGATTTCCTCCAAACTTAACGCAGACGAGAGAAGACTGCTTTAGGATGACCCGGCTGAGATAAAGGAAAAAGCAAGGAAGGAAACAATCTGCAGATAGTAAACACGATAGGACGCCAGCCCGACGGGAACACGGGAGCGACTCGATGTTAGCGCCATTCATCGGTTTTTAAAATCTAGCCCTCGTCGGGCATGTAATGAATCGACACTTCGAGAAAGGGGGGACACTTACATCCCACCTGATGCAGGTTTTAAATGGGCATGACGCATAGGATACAATTAATTACCCCTCCCCCTGTCACATGTAACTGCTTTAGTAGCGACGAACACGAGACACAGTATGTACACTCTATTTGCATGCAAACGTCTGCGAGGGATCAGAAAAGGAGAAAAGCGAAAGCTGTCGATACAGTTATAGAACGTTCAATGCGGAATAGACTCAGAAGTTGAGGATATTTTACCCATGGCCTAAAAGAGAATTAGTATCTTGGCGCTAAGATGGCAAAATATGTTATGTGAAACGTCTTCAAATAATAAAAACAAATTAAAACAAGTTGTTAAGATAGAGATCTTGGTAAAACGATTACTCGTAGTAAGAATACGTCGACGCATCTCCTGAAAACATCCTAAAGAATTTCCGCAGGCTTGCCAACAAGCGGAGCGCAACCCCTGACGGCATGCCGACCTTTGTCTATAAAAAGTGTGGCTACGATGTATGCGTTCTACTTTCTATGATTTTCCGCCGCTCCCTGGAGGAAGAAACTGTACCTAGCATCTTTCGGTGTGCTATTGTATGTCCGCTACATAGACGCGGAGAAAAAGCAATCCGAATAATAAAAGGCCAGTATCACTCACCTCCGTCCCATGCAAACTATCCGAGAAGGCCATCGCCGAAGAGATCTATCTAAACACAAATTCACAAGGCCTTATTTCGAGGGAACAATTTGCGTATCGTCCCGCTCACTCGACGCTCTTGCAACTGCTCGAGACCCAAAATGACTGGTGTCTCCTGCTAAAGTATGGAAGAGCATTCGACTGTGTGTACTTCGATTTTAAATCTGCCTTCGAGAGTACCACACACTTAAAGCTGCTCAAACTTCTGCCGCAATACGGAGCTGGTAGTCGTATAGTTAATTGGATTAGGGCTTTTCTGTCGGATATACTTTTTCGGTCGGAGTTAGGGTTAATAATTGCCTATCATCAACGGCAGAAGTCACATCTGGTTGTCCCCAGGGTACCATACTTGGCCATTAATGTACATATTGTATACTGACTCTATTAAACATATAATACCTCAACATGTGCAGGTAAATATATATGCTGACGATGTAAAGTGTATACAGCTGTAGATAATGTAGATATCGTTTCTTTCCAAGGAACGCTGGTCAAATTTACAGAATAGTGCAAGGGACTTGATCTTAAACTGTCGGTGGATAAGTGTGCTGTTCTTCACTTTGACCACGACAGTCCTGCCCATATATACACATTGGGCACTAAAGAGTTAACTGCAAGAATATCTGTAAAAAGACGTAGGTGTGTTAACGACATTCAAGTTAAACTTTGCTCCTAACATTCTAAAAGTAGCAACGTCGGCTACGAGGAGAATGAACTGAATTCTGTGTTCTTTTGTGATCAAACAACCCTATTTGTAAGTAAAACTATACAAGCAATATGTTCTCCCGATCTTGGTATATGCCTAACCTGTGTGGAATCTGAGTTATTCTTGTGATGAAAGGATCCTGGTCGGTATTCATAAACAGTTTGTTAAACGTGTTGCATACAATATTGTTGAATTGTTAGATAGAATTGGCATAGGCACGTTTACTCGCATATGTAAACGGCCCGAACAAGCAGTGATCTTTTTTGGCATGAATACTACAAACACTCGCTCGAGAATCAATATCCAGGCCAAAATAATTGCCAGGAAAGCGATCGTTAACAAAATGTTTGCATGGCGCTTCGTACGTATGCTTAACCATGTACAACGGATAGCTATACCGCCTGAAGGCCGACTTGCAAAAACCTTCGTCTGTGGTCGTGTGTGTTCACGATGGTGCGATGGAACTATTGCACAGCTCAAGGGAGGCCTGCTCTAGTGGGTATGTTTTAGCGCAGCAGAGCACTTAATCGACGCCAAAAATAGGATTTGCCAAAGCTTAATCTAGCGCTATCATTATTCGTGCTTTTGTTTAAGCTGGCAACCTTAAAGTGCCTCCGAGACAAATGCTTATGCGAGGAGTGTCCGATATTGCTAGGCCTGTGAACAACTCTGAGCTCAGAATGAATGGTCCATTACACTGATAATACGTAAAATAATTTACTAAGTGAATGCGCGTAATAATCTAGTAAACTTAGCATTGTTAATTTATTATGTATTTACAAGGTTTGAGGTTGTAAAACAGGCTTGTGCTGGTAAACTTGTTACATGTCAGAACCAAACGGGCAAACATGTCCGGATCTCGCTGCTCTGAGGATATGTCAAAAGGCGCTTATAGGCCCATAGGGAACGGTGTAGCGTCTCGAATTAAGAACAACCTCCTTAAAAATGTTGTTTATTCCAGAGGCAAACAGGAACGCTAGTTTGTCTCACTTGCTGTGTATTGACAACGAATGTCGCGCAGTTTTCTCCGCGGTGGTATTAGGTATTCCGTTGCAAGACATTTTTAATATATAGAAGTATAAATAAATGTTTACTACTTTCTCCCTTGGTCACTTTGTGTATTATCAGAGTACAGCAGCTTCCATCCTTCCTTTCGTAGCCGTGGCCCTCTAACGACGTCAAATGCCGCACCGAATTGCAGACCCGTTTGTATTTTGGCGCCAATGTTTCAATGTTTGGGGTTTGCTGTGTGTATGTGTGTGCTGTGATTGTGTTTGATAGTTATATCACCCCCCCCCCCCCGCCATTTTTGGCTCTTCCCCTTCGGCTCACTATCCATTGTGGTACTCTGCCAACTAGAAAAATCATCGTCGTCGTCGTTCGAAATGAAATTTCGAACCACTTTTGTTTGTCAGCTTTGACTCTCTCCCTCCCTCACTAACTGGCTGGCTGACTGTCTGTGGGTCCTCGTAGAATCGCGCCCTCTCTACTCCCGTCTGCGCGTAATGCGCGCGTGTGCGTCCGAAGAGAAGGTCCGCTGCTGCTCGCGCTAACGAAGAATGATCCCTCCTCTGTATCATCATCATCATCAATCATCATTAAACCACCTGACCGTACGTAGGCCGTAGGTGAGTATGACGACGGTGATGTGGTGACGAGTGACTCACTTTATCTCGCGCTGTGATTGATGCCATGCTGTTGTGTTAGGGTCGGTGGTGGTGATGAAGATGCTATGCGCTACTGCTGTTACGTCACTGCGTGGTTGTCATTTACCGCTGTGGCGCAGTTAACGAGGATGTCGGCGTTGTCGTTGTCGTCGTTGGTTTCGTAGTAGGTGGCTGTCAGCTGGGAAAAACTCCTAATCCTTATAGCCTGGATCGTCCGCAACAAGGAGCAGCCCCAAGAGAGGAGGCAGAGACAACCGCAGAGACCGGTGCCGCATTCCTTTTGCAGGCACGGTGGTGTGCCATTCGCTAGCGGCCAAGGTTTGAGTTGGGGAGGAAACTCACCGGGCTGGCTGGTTGGGTAGTTGTGTCATTGAACTGAAAACTGACTTTGCGCCTGGCTTACCTAATATATGTTGACGTCATTAGCGGGCAATGACAATGGAGAACGAGTTAGCAGCAGACTACCAAATCGACGGGTAAATTCACAACCGACCGGTCAACGCAGTGGCCATATCGCCAGTGCTGGTCTTAGCGGCTATTACCGCCGTTTTGTTTCTGTGTGCATGTCAGTGACATCCCGGCCTCGTTCAAACTGTGTCAAAAAGTAGGGTTCAGCAGCTCGATCAACTATTTCAACATTCTCATCTGCGCAGCAGAACACAACCTGGAACGTTTTCGCATACAGCAAGAATAGGACTGACATACAGCGACAACTGTCGTCGATTAGAGCCTTCTGCTGTTCATCTTGTCGAGCCGCCGCCACGAATTGTGGCGTGTAAGTTTCATCATTGTAATTTTATAGCTTTTTAACATTTTAGCTGAAACAACATGTTCACGAATGACAACAGCAGCATCGGTGGAAACAGCTAGAACAACCGGCAGAAGCAATAGTCGTAAATGAGATTCATCCTACCAACCTAGCACCACTCATAAATTGGCTTGCAGTATACATATACATCACAAGGCGCAGACAAAGGCTCACACAACGCACTCTTCAGGCGTAACTTAGTCCACGAATAGGTCATATACAACTATTATCTACCTAAATAGCGAATCATGAACATATTTAGCTAGATTAGATTGGATCTATTCGGCGTGTGTTCGTGCCGGCGTCCCTTCTATGCTGTGTCTTTGCACCCTTCCCTCTCTTGACAAGCTTCTTCTGTTTCACTTCTCCACCGCCCCCTTCCCCCTCTCCCCATCATATCCTCCTCGCCGTTGGCGTTTCTACCTTTCATGTGCGCGGTTGGCGTTTCTCGCTGCGACGAGACGAGTAGAGCTTCTGCGATGTCGCTGCTGTCCGACGAATATCTCCACTGGACAGCCTGATCACCCTCATCATCATCATCGGCATCAGCAGCATCACCATCATCATCATCAATATCGTCGCGGCGCCTCCAGTGCAGCGACTCCCGGCTTCTCCCCTTCGCTCTCTCTCTCTCTCTCTCTCGCTGTTGCCGGCGCTTAGCGAGTAGCAGAAAGAGATTGGCCGCCGGTCGTTTGCTGCTGGATCTGGTCTTTCATGCTTATTGCTGTTACGACTACGATACTACTACTACAGATACTAGGAAGGAGCACGATCCTCAATGCCGCTAAGACCACTACTGCAGCAGCAGCTGGCAGTCGTCAGTCCGACTGTTATGCTGTGCTGAGTTGTTGTCTGCTTGTGCTGATGGTGGTGGTGCTGGTGTTGCCTGCCAGCCAGCCTGTCTCTCTGCCTGCAGTGGGTGGCTCTAGTGGTCGTTGGCTCACTCACGAATTACCACTACCTCTCCTGTGGCGGCTGCTGCTGCTGCTGCCGCCGCTATTGCAGTAGTAGTAGTTGTAGTTGTAGTGGTAGCTGTTGTAGTGGTAGCTGTAGTTAAGGTGTCGTCGCGTGGGGAGGGTGTTGTTGTTGCTGCTGCTGTTGGTTCGATGTAACAGTGGTCTCACGTCGTCGCCGCCGCCACAGCCGTAATAGTGGCCGACGCAGTAGAGGTAAGAAGCGTAGCAGCCGCTGCCGAAACTGCCACAGCAACAACAACAACAACAACAACAACCACAACAATCACAGCCGCAACAATCATAATAACAGCAGAAAAAGCAGTAGCAACTGTAGTGCAATAACAGTAAGTGCCGCCAGTAGAACCAGCTAGCTAGAGGGACAGCCAGGAAGGATCAATACAAACAAGATCAACGGACGCAGAGCGGTGGCATCTGCAGTGGCAGCAACAACAACAACAACTTCAACAACAACGACAGCGATAACAACAACATCAACAACAACCACCATTATTGCCGCTATCGTCATCGTCACCGCCGTAATCAGCAGCAACAGCAACAACAACCTTGATTAAAGCTCAAGACAATCGACACGCGAAACAAGTGTGCCTTGTGTGTGAATAAACAGCATGCTTTCTGTCAACAAACAAGGGCGGCGGTGCAGGCGGCTACAACAACAACAGCTGGGCCCGACCCGGGTGTCGACCCGTAACCGTCAGTTCCTGTGCTCCAGCTCCTGCTGCCGCTTCGTCCTCAGTTCGTCACAAGCGTGAGGAACTGCCGTCGCTTCGTCCTCAGGTCCTCACAAGCGTGAGGAAGCGTTGCGATCTGGATTACCGCTCACCCGCGCCCCTCGGTTAGAATCCCGATCCCCATCCCATACCCCTCGGCTGGAATCTCGATCTGAGTCGCCGCTTTTTCAGCCGCCGAGAACTATCGTGTGTGTGTGTGTCTTTATACGACGGTGTGTATGCGGCCGGGTCCGCTTAGTGTTGTTGGTTCGATTATTGTTGCATTTATTGTGGTTTACATTTGTGGCTTGCTAAAACAACGACCGTCTGTGTGAGATTTTCGAGATCTCTAAGCGCAGCTCTTCATTGGCTGGAGTGTTCCTTTCTCCATCTCTCCCATCACTCCCCCCCGTCCCCCCCCGCCTCCACCTTACCTCGCACGTCGACACGATGTTTGTTTCATTGTTGTTGTTGTCGTTGTCATTTGTTCGTTGCAGTTCTCGTCGAGCAGTGCCACCTTTGCACCTGCACCACCAGCACGCCCTGATCATCTGATGCGACTCAGTCTTAGACTCAGTGGTCTCTTAGCTGACTGCCAGCGTCATCATCATCATCATCATCATCGTGCGTCGCTCCCCTCACCGAGGTTGTCATCACTTCACCACGACTTCATTTTACCTCACTTCATTCACTTCAATTGTTTCTGACCAAACAGCTACTGACGCCAACGGCTGGAAGGAGCCGTGGCAGTGTCAGCGGTAGCAAACATACCAACAACAGCAACAACACCCATACCTACAACGATAAGGTTAAGGGCACCTATAAAAACATATGCAGCAGCAACATCAATAACAGCGACAACAACAACGACAACATTGCCTTCATCATCATCATCATCATCGTCATCACCAACAACACCACCGCTAGTGATATTGATATTGATATATATTGATTAATGCTAAATGTGAAAGTCGGCATGTGTGAGCCGTAATCTGCGCCCTAATCTTACTGCTGTCGCTTGTCAACGTGAAGTTATCGCGTTATTGCCTATACTGTTCCTCATACGCTCTCTCGTGTCAACCGTCTGCTCTCGTCGGCGCCAGGAAGGCTCTCCGGGGAGAAGGAGGAGGAGGAAAAGGATAAGGAAGAATAAGAATAAAAAAAA
This sequence comes from Dermanyssus gallinae, assembly GCA_003439945.1. Classification (NCBI taxonomy): domain Eukaryota; kingdom Metazoa; phylum Arthropoda; class Arachnida; order Mesostigmata; family Dermanyssidae; genus Dermanyssus; species Dermanyssus gallinae. The sequence continues at coordinate 14,700 of QVRM01003498.1, read as the reverse complement.
GAAGAACAAAGCGCGTCTCTCTGTCGTACTTGGCGTCATCGGTACGCAAGCGTCGCCGAGAAACCACCGCCATGGCCACCTTTTTCTGGTTTTGCCTCACGTTTGTTGTTGCCTCAGCTAGAGGATCGTTCGCTGCGAGTGTGCTCTCCGGGTGTGCCTGAGAGGGCCATGCGTCCAGCCAGTGAGTTTGCCCAGCTGTTTTGTGAACTATGTACAACATCTCGACCACACATCGGAGGAGTACGACTAGATCAGTTCGTCAGTTAGTTAGTTAGTTGAGTTTTATTAAGCAACCGGGTTGGTTAATAAATAACTAAACGAAGTACTAGATCAGCAGTACTACTACCCATAGTGCGCTTTGTTCGAACCTGGTCGTTGGAGGCTGTCTTGAACTCAACGAACTCAGGAGTAGTCGTCACTCTCTCACTCACTCACGTTCGTGATGGTGATAGTGGTGGCGGTATTGCTGAAACCACTTCAAGCACTTCATTACCTGTTGTCGCAGCAGCACGAGCAGCAGCCGTAGGCGATACGAGGTGTTGCCGTTCAAGTGGTTGTTGCAGTTGTAGTGGTCATTGTTGTTCTTGATGGTAATGGTGGTGTTGTTGTTGTCCTCGTCGTTGTTGTCGTCGTCATCATCATCATCATCGTCTTTACAGTAGTACTTCGAAGTAGTTACTACTAGTAATTGCCGCAATGGAGTGAGTCAATGGGTGACTCTGAGTGAAGGCGGTGCTTCGTTCTCGCTTTTCGTTATTGGGATTGGCGCCGCTGCCTCTGCTGCTGCTGATTTTGTGCTGTGCGGCGAGCGTGGATATATAAAGTGCTGTAGTGTGTGTGTGTGTTTGCGTCGTTTTGTGTTACCGCTTCTCAACGTCTGTCTCTCGCGTGCTTTTTCGTTTCGACTTGAATTCTCTTTTCGTCTGTCCCTTGGCCCGTGCCGAGGGGCACAGAAGCCGAGAGAACTCGCCAAAGCAGAGAGAAACAAAGCGAAAAAAAGCCCCTGTAGACAGATACCAGTGCCATGGCGAGCACGGAAGCTCCGAACTGGGGCGCCGATCTGTGGGTAAGTACACCTTGATTGATCGAGATTGTTCATTTGTTTTCGATTTAACGCACAAAAACATAACGACAACAAAGTGTCCAATAAGAAATAATTGGCCATGGTCAACTCGGTTGAAACAATATGTGCTAAGACACATTATTATTAATTATTATTGTTCGAATGGTGCACGGTTGTCGAACGGCTGCTGTGTTATACTAGACTATGTTCCATGTTATACATACATATATATATATATATATATATATATATATATATATATATATATATATATATATATATATAGTGTAACTGGATAGCGGTAGTCTAGTTGTAATTATCTGTAAAAACGTGAGCTATATGTTTATATATATATATATATATATATATATGTATATATGCATACACTTTAATTGCCTCTTTAACCGTGAGAAAGTTAACGAACGAAAAGCGCGATTTGACGGGTATTTGATTACCATTACGCGCGCGCACTCTCATGCCTTTCCCTCCTTCTCACCTTGGCTTCTCTCTGGTCTATTATCTCTGCCGCCACACCGCTCGGCCAGCTAGTCAGTAGTATCTATCTATCTATTGCTGACTGACTGACTGCTGAATAGATTAGCGCCAACAGCAGCGTCTGGAAAGACAGAGAGTGGCTGATGCTGCTTCCGCCAATGTTACTACTAATACTACTCTTTTGCTACTCTACTACTACGTTACTACTGCTCCTACCGGGTGCTATTGCTATTGAAGACATTCTCTTCTCTAAGGAGGTGTCTTTTTCCCTTTTAAGAAGCGTTTGTTTTTTGCCTCCGTTTGGTGCAAGGTTAACCGGGGGTGGGCGTGCGGCGGAGGCGGCGTGTCCCTCTTTCTTGCCCACAACTGCGGACCCCCATAGCAGCAGGTGTAGCAGTTGGGACAGGCTTTTTCCCTCAGCGCCTCCCTCGGCCGCCTCGGTGATGAGCAAAAAAAGTTGGTGATGAATAGCATGAATAGCGAACCGCCAGTAGTAGTAGTAGTGGTCGTAGTGGTTGTTCTTATTTGAACATAAGAATCCTAATACAGCGCACCACTACTCCCACCACCACCACCGACACCGCCGGCACGTCAGACTACCGTCATCTGCTGTGCTGGTCAAAGTCCAACAGTCGGTTGGACCACCGTGTCCTGGGTATGGGGTAAGGAGGTAATGGGGGGTGCTCTTGCCATGATACCGCTACCACTGCTACTGTTGCTGTTGATACACAACAACGGCTTCAATTGGGTACCCTTTTGTTCACCACCGTTGACCTCCTCGCTCACTCCTCGTTCGACGTTCTGACGCAGTCTTGGAACCGCCGTGTTGAAAACAAACGACTTCAAGAACATCCGCAGCTGCCAACATCCGATGCCGAGACTAGTATCTCGACGACGCGGCGAGAACCTCGATGAGGGTTTACGTTTATCGTCTAAGAAGACGCTTTTATTAAATATCTCTCTCCCCCTTTGATCTCTCTTTCTCTCTATATATATATATATATATATATATGCACACACACATACCCGATTACAGCGCTATCGTGTTCTGCACTGAGCCCCCGGAAGTCGTACTGTAGCATAGAAACAGTAATGTAAAAATCAATTTTAAAATGTAACCGTTTCCGCTGAGCCACATCTATAACACGAATTGCACGAACAAAGACGATTAATAATATCATCTGACCAATAATATCGTACGGCGAGATATGTAGACCTTCTAGTCGGGCTATATATATATATATATATATATATATATATATATATATATATATATATATATATATATAATATGTTGTATCATAGAGTGATTTAATAATAATAATAATAACATTAACATATGAAATTCAGGCATTTCGGTGGGTGCTCACAAGCGGGCATTTAGAGACGCGACCAAATCCACACTCGAAGGGCGAGGCGATCGAAATTGGTGACCAGCATTGTATCTACCTTCGTATACACTTTGTGGTGGACGCAGCGCGGAGCCACTACCGCGTTGCGTCCACCATAGAGGGTAGACGGAGGTAGATGCACTGTTAGTCACATACACAGAATTACTAATTATTAATAATTACAGAAAACACATCTATAGAGCAATATGGATCTTTATAGAGCGAAAATAACTAGCTGCCGTTGTCGAATGTGGGCATTAGGTTCAGCTCGATTGGCGTTGTTGCCTGTGAACGAACGGACAACCCGATTGGACAATAATAAGGTTGATTGGCCAGAAGGGCTGGAGACGCTTATGGAGCGGTGCGAACGCGTCTAGAGGCCACTGTCGGTGTCGACAGTGATAACTATCAGCAGGCCTTGAACCAAGGAATAGTGGTGTAGTAGGGCAGAACGATCAACGCGCGTTTGCTGGAAGATCGAACGAAGGATTAAATCCAAGACCGGTCACCTTGTGTGAGTGGCTAACCCGCCATGACCTGGAGGACGGTGGAGTGCATTTCTTTTCATCGTGACCAGAAAACACAGGTCAAAGAAGGGGAATGGGTCGTAGATAGATCAACAAATAGATGGTGCAAGACCTCTGTGCAAGACGCCGGTGAAGTGTCGTATCTTTTATAAAAACGCGCGACAATATGATGATAATCGTGATCGATTCGTACATCGGCAATACACATTATGTTTGGTGTACGCCATCCTGGCCCAACCAGTTAACCAACATATCACCTAGACAGCTGCGAACAAATATTTTAAACTTGTTACGAAATTAAAGTCCGATGTACTTTATGAATCATCAGCGAGTTATTAGGAACAGAACACCGATAGAGATTCCTTACTTGTAAATCGCGGACAACTGTTTGACGAAAAACGTCGATACACAGTGCTATGTTTGAAGGGATTTACTTCACTATGCATATATTGAACAACATGAGGCGTGTATTTTCATTCTATCACTGTTCATTTGTCGTTTGACGCAAGGAACACACACTTATGCTACAAATGGTCCTCATATTATGCACGAGAATTTTATCGCCGGAGCATAATAGTGGTTTCTTATTATCAGTGTGAACCGTGGCTACAGTGGTGCTAAGCGAGATTTAGTTATATATATATATATATATATATATATATATATAAACAGTGCAGTGCATTAAAGTCCCCCTCTCACAATCGCCCTTCCGTGACAGCGGGTAGTTCTTCGAGGAGGGAAGAAGTGTGTATATATATGCATATAGAAAGGCGATCGTTGGGGGCGACTTTGATGCAGCCCACTGTTTTCTTAGAGCAACTCCTTATCAAAAAGGAGAATTCCCCTAAAATGAGCGACCCGAACATCATCGAATAATCGACTGGAGGATTCTGACTCGAGCAAGAAATACAGCCATCTCCATGTTACCCTTTGCATCACTATGGCTTCCAGTCTTTTCTCCCCACACAACGGCAACGCTTTCCCAGGCTAAATTACAGCCGTCTGAGTCTCGTTAAAAAAATACCTCATTGAATACTCGCCAGAAAAAGCAAAGCTCTGCACTACTAGAGGAAGTCTGCCAAAAAGCTTCAGCTTCTGTCCACATCCCAAGATTGCCGGTCGCCCGTCGTCCTCTCGATGGAATAACCGATTCGCCGAAAACGTGCGATTAAGTTTTTTTCACTAGTAGTGGATCACTGGGACGCATTGTGTCTGTAGGTCGAAGAAAACCCGTAGGGCAAAGGGTACAATATGTAACAAATGTGCCACGCACAACCGCCACTACCAGCAGAACTAGTCCGACCCACGATAAGACGCGCTTTTTACTCGGCTGCGGCCGAGGTCTGTGCGCTTAGACTTTACCTTTAAGCCAATCTCAATTCAAGAGATCAGATGAATGGCTGGACTTGTACGGTCAAAAGAAGCGCAGGTCCAAATGCGGTCCCCCACAAGCAGTACGCATAATCTTGCAGGGCCACCCAAAGGCATTTAAACGCATAAAGTGTTCGCTAGCGGAGATTATCCTAAGCCTTGGAAAACCACACGTCTGACCCTTATGCCGAAACCCGGTAAACCGCACTGAGACCTTCGGCATATCGCCCTAAAGGTATACTTTCCTGCCTATACAAAACAGCTGAACCCTATTATCAACGGGCCGATTAGTAACAGAGCCAGAAGACGCGGGAACGCTGTCGGAAGCCAGCACAGTTTCCGAGCCCAACATTCCACATCAGAAAAGTGTTTGACATAGCTGAATCACAGAGAAATGCGCCGATGACAAATCGGCCGCATTGTCTGGCCATTCGCTTAGATGTCAAATACGCGTTTAACACGCTTTCGGGGTACGCCACAAACAAAGCACCTGTTGGAAAAGGCGTATCCTCATACAAAGGTCTAGACTATACAATGCTACTATGCACAGCCGTGATCCCCAGGGGGCCCGTACTGGAAATAACCCTATGGAGTTCGACTCCCACATTCCACGTGAGTCTATTCCATCGCCTACGCGGACGATCTGGCACCGATCGTCGCCGTCCGTGATAAGAATTTACTTGAAGGAACAACCAACGGTGCGTTGGCACCGATACCCCACAATATCTAGGGGCATTGTCTTACAACCAAAGCAATTCCTTTCAACGATCTAAGGCGCCCGTACCGGAATCTTAACTTGCGGACATCGGCGTCGCGTAGACTGACTCATTTCGAAGGAAAGTCTGCGCGCTACAAATACGGGGTAGCGGAAATCCCGACTTCGACTTACCCTGTGTTGCCGTATTCTACTTTCCAAAGGGGTCATGCTTATATATATATATAGTTGGTAGAGTCCGATTAGTTCTACAACGATTTGAACTGGCGCGAGTAAGAGGTCACGAGTGCGGGGCCTAGTTGTTCTTCGGCCTTTGTCACTTGTTGTCGAAGCAGCTCGACAGAAGCCATCATACCACCACACCACCGATGGAGTTGAATCGATCGATGCGCTCAGCAACTGCATGATTTTGTTGCATTGACCGTGCACCGTTCGTGTAATTCACGGGGCGCGTTTTGCGTACGACTCTGCGATCTACTCAAAAGCAGTATTTCCTCTAGCAGTTGACTCAAGCTTTTGCTGTCGTTGTCGCACTCAGTAGTATGTGTTTTTAATGTTTAATAAATAATACCTATAATACTACTTTGAATATGTGTTGTATGCTCTTCGACTGGACGACTCGACGCCTTTACAGAAATACATCATTTCTATCTCCACCCGTACGGACGAGCTCTGTATTGCCTCGTAAGCTATGTTTTCGTTGTTATTGTTGATGCGAACGCGAACGAACCGTGGAATCGCTATGTATGGGAACATTTCGATGATCAGTCCCTTTAGTGTGGTGTTTTGTTCCTCCGGCAGTGCCGCGTTGGCATATGTGATATGATTGGATCACGAGATATATATATATATATATATATACGAGTATTTGTGTGTATCGTCTTTGGAAATCGGTCAAAAGAGTACCAGTACTCTTTCGACCGATTTCCCACCTAGGTCGATCCCACAGCATCAATATCGATAACATAAGCCTGACGGACGATGAGCGTAGCAGCGAGAACAACAGCCAAAACAATTGTGTTAGCTACGATAATGAATGTAATACTAATACTAATAATAACAAGAACAACGACAGAAGATATACAAACAACAACGCCAATGACAACATCAGTAGCAGGAGTAACAACATCAACAGCAACAACAACAACAACAACTGCGGCAATGACAAAACCGTGCAACAACAATACTGACATACATGTGAGTACATGGTCCGAAACCAAAAGGGAAGCGACTGAATCTTTGTTGTCATCGGCGTCGCCTTCACGACTAACAGCCCATTTCCAGTGCTTTAAAAATGCGGCTGCCATCCAGCCTGCGACGCTGGTGCGTGCATCAGCGTTGTTCCCAAAACCTCTTAAAACATTAATGATTCCAAAATCTCTCCTAGAGGTGGTTGATATTTATGTATGTATATCGTGTGCTGTATGAGCTCACAGCACAAATTAAAATTAGCAAACTTTGCCTAGTACGGTTTGGTCATCCAGCTCCTCAAGTAGCCAGTTTTGCGAAAATCACACTTGACGGTATTTCATCGCCAGTGAGTTAGTTGTTTGTCGCTCATTGTTGTTCTTCTCGCTGTTGATCGTGTCGGTTCAATCGTTGCTGTCGTCGTGATTTTTTTCACAGCAACTCTAATCATAATTGTAGAATCCGTGGGAACAGACTGTTCTTGTTGACCTTGTTGGTGTTGCTGTTGTTGTTGTCGTTGTTCATGTCGTGATCCCTACCAAGAGTGGTGTCAAGTGGTAAAATAGAGGCACTCATTTGTGCATTTGTTTAATCACATTTAGCACAACTTACAGTTTAATAACTTTTTTTAACACTTAATGCGAGGGTGTTATGATATATATATATATATATATATATGCATACATATATATTTTAATGAGACCTCAACATTCATACTAGAATGTAAACAATTCTCTTTTATATATATATATATATATATATATATATACATATGCTTGTGTGGTCAGTGATAACTATACAGTAACCACCAGAGAGAGAGAGAGAGAGAGAGGCAATGGGGCACGGCCTTGACGAATCCTTGACAATTGCGACGGGCGGATTCGTTTAATCAGCAAAGCTAGTTGCTTATTGACCGGATCGTGTAATCAATTAGAGAATCCTCACTGAAAATTGACTGGACTGACGTTGTCAGATGGTCGACAACAACAACAACAACAACAGCGAAGACGACGAAAGGAGTTCCCAGAGAAAGAGAGAGGTAGAGAGTGTATTAGGCTAAATAAATAGGTTCGAAGATTGACTGATTCGCTTGCGTTCAGATTGTCTCAATGTCCGAGAGCCCGTATTCGTCGCCGTGTGAATCCGTCGTTATGCCGTCAAGGCTACGTCCTGTCCAGCGTTCTGTGCCCACGTTAATCATCTGTTAAATTGTGCTGCGGACTGTGTGTCGCTCTCTTGACTCTCTCGTAGCTCGTAAAGAAGACGAACGTGTCCGTTGTTATTTTTCCCTATGCATATGCGTGATTGGCCGGCCATCACGGTGGTGTCGAATCCGAGTCTACTGTTTGCTCCCTATTTTCCTACACTATACGTCGTCCGCTATTGGCTTTTACGAGTAGTGCGCTGTTTAGAAGCCACGAGGCTGTCGTGTCTCGGCCGTGAGGCCTTCGCTCGAGCTGGAGTTGCACAGTGTCTGCTATTGCTGTTTGGGGCGCTCGCAAGCCTAGTCGATGACGTACTGCTGCTGCTGCTGATGGCCGTAATGCGACAATTTCGTATGGTGATACGAAATTGCCGCGCAAAATATATACGAATTTGCCGCATGATGATTACACGTTTTGAGCGACAACGTGCCCGCGTTGGTCACCGATCCGTTAATTCCCTCATCTATCTATCCGTCTATGATTATTCATCATCAAGCCGAGTCAAATCGTTTTGCTATTATTAATTCGACTGTGGTGCTTGTTGGCGCTTCGTTATCCCCGCTCAGTGTTCTACTCTTAGGTCCGCTTCCTAATCCAACGTTGCAGTCGAGGCGATACGCGTTGGTTGAATGCTGTTGCTGTTACGGCTTCTCATACTGTTGCTGCTGCTTGGTACTGCTGTTCTACCACGAATAGTCGTGTTGCAAACGATTTTGCTGTTGCTGCTGGTGTTGTTGTTGTCGTTGTTGTTGTTGCTGTTGTTGTTGTTGTGGTTGATGTTGTTATTACTGGTAATGCAATGGTTGTAGTTGTTAGCATTGGGTGTCAGCGGGGCTACCGTTATTAATATTGTCGTATTCCATGTAGCTGCTGTTGTTGTTGCTACCGCTCCTACTGCTGCTGTTGCTACTGTCGGCGTTGTTGGAGTGGTTGGTACTTGATGTCACACTCAGTGAGGCTTGGTCAGTCGGCACTGACAACGTTAGTTTGCCCTTAAGCGTAACAGAATCAGCCGCACGCATATGGCGGTCTAATAGAGGGCCTCTGGGTAGGCTATTTGCTGGAGGTGGGTGTCCAGTTCCCCTTCCCCCCGGGGGGAAATACCTTAGTTGTCGCCGCTGTCGTTTTGGGGTTCACGGGGGGTGGGGGGGGGCATTTGGGGGTTAACACAGGTACTCAGTAGGCTGCCTCGCAGCAGGAGGAGGAGGAGACAGCTGGTAGAGCTCGATGACCGAGCGCGGAAGCACACGCGCGTGTTCAGTCTCCTACCACTCAGACGTTTACACAGGCAAGGACAGACGGAGAGTGTCGTCGTCGTCGTCGTCGTCGCCTCACGAGGGTGAAGGAATGGCGGCTGCGGACGCTGATCACTAACTACTACGGTCGCCAAGCGACTGGTGGTGACTCAGCGAGGAGTAGTGGGCGTTGGCCGGGTCGGTCGGGCGGTTAGAACTTCGAAGAACACGCAGCACACTCTAGCCATAGACTAGATAGGCTGCACAGACAGACTGGACTAGAGACAGAGAACTAGTGGCAACTTACCTGTGGCCGACCTTCACGAATCGTGCGCCGCGCAACTTGGCAAACGTTTGATGTTCGTTGATCTGCCGAGTTGTCCTCTGTTGTTCTGCTTTCCCTATTCGACGCGTCAGCTCACTAACTGGACTGAGTCCATATGAGTGGCGTTGCCAAATAGAGAACAAAATGTTTATATATATATATATATATATATATATATATATATATATTGTAAAATACAATAAATATGTGTAAACTCGTAAACAAGGGGGGAAATGCCCCTGTGAGCGCTTACACCAGGTTTCACTGCGTTTGTGTGTTTTAATAACTGTCTTTAATTGGCTTGTTTATAAAAACACGAATAGTATGAATAGTTGTAATTGGTGAATAATCAACAGTTGATCGGCGTGTGTTGTTGTTCGCTGTCAAGTATCGAAAATGTCACAACGTCGTCTTTACGAGTTGCCTTCTTGAGCGCACTGTGTTTCCATGTGATTAGTATTCTCCATTAAATGCCATGGGTAGCAGCTGTTTATAACTTTTAGCATAGAAGAGAATAAACGAACAACGATGCAGAGTCGTATATCAGTTGCAATCTAAAAAAAGACATCAGATAGATAGGACAATTTGCCATATGTATGAGCAAAAGACAACAACAACACCTGATAATAACAATAAAATAGCAAGCAGGAGACGAGCGATGTCACAGGGAACGCCTTCGCGGCGCATTAATATCGAATTCAATACTTAGATGTTTCATAGTAGCGGCGGTTACCGCTTAGTGATAGATTGTGGCCACTATGTGTCATATACCTAGTAGTGTCAATATATCTCTGTAGTCCGACGTCCCTAGGTCCCCGAGCTATGGATTAGAAATTTGAAGTGGTTCTATTTCTTATTTGTTTTTTATTCTCGTAGAATCCTTACCTTGTCGAGTATGAAGGAGCGAGTGGCAAGATGCTTCAAAACTTGTGATGCGAGTGCTTTTGAATGGCGGGTTGTTTGTAAAAACATTGCCGTCAGACGTTAAGTCCAAAATTATATAAAATATATTTACGAAACGTTGCTGCGTTCCGTGTTGATGCTGGCAAGTACGCACACAGCGATTTGTATCAAATACCTAATGAAGACTTAAAGAAGAAGAAGAAGAACGTCGATTGTTATGCATCATCTGTGAACGCTGGCATAATGCAATAATAATAATACTTATAATGTGGGATAGCTTTTGTCAACGTCTAAGATATGGTGATACTGTTACGCGTGCGTCAAGATCGCCGTCGTGTCGTTGTCAATTATTTGTCATTTCCTGTCGTCGTTATTATGTATTTGTCTCTCGAGCTGTCCTTAGGCGTTTTTTGTTGTTCGCCGCGACGTGCATTCTCTATGCAAAAGATGAGCGGTAAAAATAATAAACCGCGAGGTTAAAGGCGAGACCGCTTGTTTGCATCATCATCTAAGGGCGGGACGCGCTACTACGCCGTTCGTTCGTCCGTCCGTATTCGAGCGTGCGCCCGTCGTCCACCGTCGCGTGTTTGCGCGGAGTTCGCGCCAATCCGTTGGCCTCGCTTGCCGCGCGCCAGGCATCGATGATTGTTCGACATACATCTACCGTTATTACTACTGCTGTTGTTGTTGTTGTTGCTTTCGAGGTTGTTGTTACCATCGATGTTGTTAGAGTTGCCGTCGTTGTTGTTGTTGCTTTCGAGGTTGTTGTTGCCGTCGATGTTGTCGTTGTTGCCGTCGATGTTGTTCTTGTTGTTGTTGCCGTCGATATCGATGTTGTTGATGTTGCCGTCGTTGTTGTTGTTGTTGTTGTTGCTGCTGCTGCTCCGACTGCAACCAGTATAGTCGATGACCGCAACGACAACAGACCCACTGTTGCTATCGGGCCAACCGTGGTGGGTTGCGTGTCGTTTATTTGTCGGGCGTGACGCCCGTTGTTGTTGGCCGTTGTTTCGTTCCGTGTCGGCCGCGGCTGTAGTCATTGTCACGGCCGCCCGGTCGTCCGGCCACCTATCCGACCGACCTCTGCGCCACCCCAGCCCATGCGCGCGCGTTGTCTGGCACGTCTTGGCGTCGCTTTGTAGCGTCGTCGCCTCCTACAGCCTATTGAAGCAGCACGCGCGCGGCGATGATACAACACGTTGACCACCTACCTCATCAGTAATAGCTGCAAGTAGTAGGCGACTACTTGACTGGAAATAGCGGGCGAGCGAACAGACGAACAGACAGACAGACAGATAGACAGACGGACCGATAGACGTACAAACAACGAGACTACGACGCAATGCTGGAACATTGGTCATTGTCAGCGCCATCGTCACGGTGAGCGTGGTTGTGGCCGTTGTATTCGCCAACCGCTTCAATTCTTTGGCACCAACCAACGCCGCCGCCGCCGCCGACAACGACAGTGATGGCAACGATACCGTGCTAAATGATAACCACAGCAGCAGCAACAGCAGCAGCAGCAGCAGGGAATCATTAGCAGCAGCAGCAGCGTCACCATGATGAGGTCACGAGGACAAGGCTGAAGGCTGGGATCCTGATTGCCTCTGTCGTGACAGTGTTGTTGTTGTTACTGTTATTGTTATTGTTGGTAGTGCATGGAGCCCCCATGCTTATTGCACAGTTGACAATAGTGCAAAAGATAGGATACTTCGCTTTATATATATATATATATATATATATATATAAACAGGTCGCCTATTTATTGGTAGATTAATTAGGTAATTGTGATTCTCATGAAACATGTTTCGTTTCTCGTTGTCGTTTTGTTTGTACTGAAAGAAGGTGGTACAGCGGGGAGCGACGGTGATATACGGCAGAATGCCTACTACCAAAAGTTTTCACTGCGCTCACCAGGAAGAGCTTTACCGCGTCTCTTAGGGGATGGTTCCTCCACAATGGCAACGCGCCAGGCGAAAACATTGAGGCCTTTCTCGCCGCATCACGCTGGCGCAACACATGGCTTATTGACCGACTTGGCATCCGACGATTACTTCCTCCTTCCTAAAATAAGATGAAAATAGAGGAAGACGTTTCGTTTCACGCGAATCCGTACATGAAGCGATCGCGGTAATGCTAGACGTATTGAAAAACGCGTTTTAGAAGTGTGCTTCGATGTGTGGATCTATCGCTTCCAGAAATGTATAGTTGAAGAAATGAATGTTGGTGGACATGATTTAAATAATAATTCTACTTTCAGGCAAAAAAAGCTGTGAATTATCATAGAAACCTGAAAAACTTTGCCAGGTTTCTAGGTGTAATTTCGTGCGCGAAAATCGCTTCCATTTCACTCGTATTGTGCATTTGTTTGAGGCTTTGAAAACTCAGTGTAAGTCATATTAGAGACATGCAGAAGCTTTAAATAACATATCACAGAGTCACTGACTAGGATTAATAGCACCAGTAGTGATGCGGGGTAAAATATCGTATATGACTAAGAATGTTTTCAGATTATGACTAAGATTATTATATATTTTCCAACCATATATATATATATATATATATATATATGAAAACAAGCATCCGTTGGGATAGATAATTTGGGTGCGTTCTGTGTTATGTCATATATATATATATATATATATATGTCAGGATGACTGGTTGTGTCTGCACGGCTGTGTATACACACCACCGCACTCCATCCAGGTGACGGCCAGGTTGCGCATGTGTGCCACATTGATGAAATAGGCGCAGAGAGACGGACAATATTGGGACTGAACAAATACGTAAGGACAGGGAGAAGGAAAAAGAGGAAAGCCGAAGATCGCCATTGTCAAGTCAAAATAGTCTTTATTTAGTCTAAAGGGAAGATCGGCTAGCCAAGTAATAAGTTTCGTAGGTCGTGCTGAGTGACCAGGAAAGGCATTTCATCATAGGCAGTGTCAGAAACCGCTCTTAAATAATACTTGATCACTGTGTGTGCATTTTCAACCTATATATTTATATAGTTGTATACAACGTGAGGAATGCCTTCACTTATTCATGTCACCAAACGCCATGAAACGGTTGCGCACTATAGCTATTCGGATAATGCAATAAACATTTGCAATAGGGAATTTAGTTCTTATCTGACGGAGCCTACCGTCCGATATCGTTGCTCCGCATCGTGCAACCCTGCCCCCTAAGGACGGGACAAGTAGAGAGGGTAGTTCAGAGTATGTCCTCTAAATATAATATTTTCTAACAAAACGTTTTCAAATAAGCGTTACTTAGTTTATACGGCTACTTCAACGGTACGTTGATCATCTGCAGAAGAAGATTTGGAGACGGAAGCGAGAGGGCTTAAGAGAGCAAGAGTCAATGATCTACCAAAAGTGCTTCAACGCATGATGACTCAGGAAGACCGAGAATGCAGATCCCACACATACACCTGATAGCATCAGCCAAAACATTACTAAAAAGGAATCGAAGATAAAAAAAAATATATAGGCATAGGAAGCATGCATACTACGTCCGCGCACGACATAGATCGATTACACGGCGTTGTTACAGCGCAAAGGAAGAAAACAATGCAGATCAAGTCAACAACACGGGAGTTGTCGGTTAATGCGTGGGGCTGTTATGTGTCTAGCGCTGAGATCGGGGTACGCAGCGACGATAGACTACGAGCCGTATATATATATATATATATATAGAGAAAGAGGGAGAATCAGAGATTTTGCAAATAGATTGTTATCTTAGAGAAGATAGGCGCCAACAACGTTAGTCAATACCAGTTCCGTAAATGACGCAGCCGTCCACACTTGCTTTAGTCCATAATGCTCTATTTTCTCTCTTTCTCTCTCGCTTTCTTTCTGTACCGGCCTATGTATACGCATTTAATCAATTATATATATATATATATATATATATATATATATAGGGAGGGATTGGAAGAGGGATTGGGATATATATATATATATTGCCGTATTTTTTTTATTTCTCAATCCCTCCGCTATTGACAAATGGATGGGCAAATGACTAACGGGCTGACTGGCCATCCCGTTAATCGATTGAATGGTGATCGCCCGGACACTACACATACATGTTGTAGTCATATTGCAGTAATATTAGTACTATTGGTAGTATTTGTGGACGTCGTCACTGTAGCTTAAAGGTGTCGTAGCGCCGTTCTACAACTCCGATCTAGTAGAGCAGGCGACGGGTGATCGCTGGTGATTTTAGTCCACAATGACTAATCCCTAATACACGTGTGGACTGTATATATATATTTATATATATA
>QVRM01003497.1:0-54376 GCA_003439945.1 Dermanyssus gallinae | reverse complement strand
TTACTTAATTATTTAAGGAATATTTCGGTTCCCTTGCTGATTGGTTCTAGTGTCTTCATGGCAAGAGGCACAAATATATATATATATATATATATATATATATCAAAATCTTGTTTCCAGTCCGCGCATTTATTCCGTTATTTTGGCTTCCGCATGTTTTGCTACTCACCGCGGTTTAACTGAGGCTGTGATAAGTAGAATACCGCGGTTGTGCACGAAACCGGTGCATCCAATTTAGTGACTTTTCATGTGAGCTTAATGCAATGGTCACCCCATCAGGCCTTGTTTCGCCAGCGGACACTTAACCTTTCAGTTCAAGTAAAAGTTGTATACCGTCTTTCCTAAGAGATTCTATAATCACACCGTTGGTTCAGCATGTCTAGACGACCTACCGGCGCTCTTCAGGCAACTCAGTGCACGTATACTACCGAAATCTAACTCGCGGACAGGAGCGCCAATCCTAAGTGGTGGTATCATGCGGAAAGAGTTGGATCCACCGTGGCGCCGAGCAAAGTTTCTGTGAAGAGAGGTGTTCCAGCCGCCAGGTAGACAAGTCGGTTGCGGCTTGTTCTGTGGACACCCAGGGTACGCTTGAGGAATGCAGCTTTAAGTCTGTCGAGATCAGCGAGGTTCGCTGCGCTGAGGTACGGCCATATCACTTGTATTCCATACCCAGCTGTGGGGCCTATTTTTATATCAAATAGCTGCAAGGCTGCCTGTAACGACAGCCGCACTGGATTTTGAATACTGTGAAATGCCATAAAACCCTTACGGATTCTTTCTTTGATATGTCGCGTAAAACACAACCCAGTGGTTGTTAATTCGACGCCGAGGTAGGCGAAATGTTTTACGTACTCGACAGGGTTTCCTTGAAGGTGTAGCCCATCATCGCTAGCCAGCCGACCGCCTCCCCTGAATTTAATAGCCTTTGTTTTACTCACATTTATAACCAGGCCATTAGCATTCACATACTTCTGCAGAGTTGCGAGCGCCTGCTGAGTGTGAAAA
Organism: Dermanyssus gallinae; assembly: GCA_003439945.1. NCBI lineage: Eukaryota > Metazoa > Arthropoda > Arachnida > Mesostigmata > Dermanyssidae > Dermanyssus > Dermanyssus gallinae. The sequence goes on along the minus strand of QVRM01003497.1, from coordinate 53,368 downwards.
CGGCTTCTGGAAAACAGGACCAAATCGTCGGCATAGAGCAACACTTTGACGAACTTGTGTCGTTTAGTTATTATTGATGGTAAATCCGAAACCAGAACAGAGAATAGGAGAGGACTGAGATTGTCCCCCTGAGCAACCCCTGTTGTTTGAACCAAAGGCTCGTGCTCAGACACTCCGTCATCGAGGACAACTGTGCCCTGTTGAAGGATTGAGGCAATCAGCTGAAGAAATGTGAGCGGTACTCCGAGATATGCCAGCTTAGCCACAATCAGTTTCCGCGACGCTGTGTCAAAGGCCGATTTAAAGTCTACAAAAACGGCGTAGAGCGGTAACCGTTTTTGTGAGAGATTTGCCCGAATCTCGCCGAGAAGCACGGAGCAAGCAGTCATCGTCGACTTTCCCCTTCTAAATCCATGCTGCTCTTCCGGCAAGCCATCCACGTCGTCGAGAAACGCCTCCAGACGCTTAGTTAATATACTAGCTAAAAGCTTGTACACAACACTTTTCTTCGCAATACCACGCCAAGATGACGGGGAGAGCGGGTTACCTTTCCCTTTCGGTATGACACTCAAAATAATTTCCCTCCAAGACGAGGGCAAGGATGCATATTCTTGTATCTTGTTGAATAGAGCGTGTATGGCGGGAACCAGCAACATAACTTGGTGCAGGTGTTCATTTTGCACTTGATCTGGACCTGGTGCTTTACGAGATTTTGAATTCAGTATGGCGTTGATAACATCATCTTTAGTTATCTCAGCCAAGATACCCTCTCGGGCTTGCATAGTCATCTCATCCCACACAGAAATAAGCTCAGGAACGTTTTCTGGGATGGTATTATCGATTGCGTACATCTGCCCAAAGTACGCTCTTAACTCCTTAGATGGGATAGGGCAAGCGACATTTCGGGATTCGCTTTTAATCCATTTATACGGTTGTTTTATGGCTTCCAGAATGAGACGATTTTCTTTATTCAGAGCATAGTCCCTTTTGGCTGACTTGATCATCTGTTTGTATGTCCTGTTGAGCCATTGATATAACGGCAACATAATGTCTTGTAATCGGGATAGAATATAAGCTTGGACAACATAATGCTTAAATTTACGCAGCTCTGTGTTCATCCAAGGTACGCTGCGCCTGGATCGCTTTTCGCAGACGCTTTGTCGTATGACTGAAACAATTCGACTGGCGTACTCATCAACCGAAAACTCTTTTGGAGGCGGCAAGATTTCTCGGGAACATTGAACAAGACGATTAATGTCTAGCGACTTTGACCATTTTAATCTCCGTTGAACTAGAGATTCCGCCGGCATCCGCGCACTGAGTCCAACCGGAAGATGCGATTTGGCTCCGAAAGCTGTTAGTTGCGACAGCACGCCGTGATACGTCACGGAGGTCTCTTCCATGTTGGTTGCAAATATATCGATCGTTGATCTACCCTGTGGTCCCACAAATGTATGCACATCCGGAGAGGTGACAAGCCACAGACCTCGATCATGTAAGGTGTTGATCAGCGATCTGCACCTACTATTGCTGGGTTTATCTATTGGGCAGTTTAAGTCACCACAGAGTAGAGTTGATTTTCGTAGATCAACTGAATCGAGCGACCGACACAGTTTATCAAGCAGATCTATTATTCTCTCCGCGGGACTTGAGTACATGGCAATGACATTACATTTATCGGTACTTAAAATGACACAGTTGTCATCATTATACTGAATTGTTACTTCACCAGATCTGCCATTGTACAAAACGGCTACGCCCCCACTTGGTCTTCCTGGTCCTGCTGCGTGTTGTGCCAGACACTCAGCAGTGTAAAATCCATTCACGTTTATGCTTTTTGTAGACCATGTCTCAGTTAAAATAACAATGTCAAACGCGGATAATTCTGCGTGCGGGAGAAGATCTAGACCTGTTTTGGCACCCTCGATATTCCACTGCATTATGTTTAATTCCAGCGTCTGCCTCGCACGGGAGGGCGCTGCAGTTGGAATGGGTACTGGCCCATGCCCATCCAGTAATTCTCGGATAGAGCAGCGAACGGATTGTATGAGAGGTAGGGGTTGGTCATCATTGGGGGAAACCCCAACAAATTACCCGGGTTACGCCCTCGATTATCATTACGATTGGTCCGAGTGATGTTCGGTCTACGTTGCTGCTGCCAGTGGCTGTTGTTGTTTTTAGCGTTTTGCCTGTTGATTCTGGTTTCTCTGTTATTAGTTTGTCGTTGCTGCACTTGAAGACTTTGTTTGCCATTACGAATCTGGCGGTTTGGCAGTTTCTTGACGTCGTTGCTAGCCGCTGACACTGCTGTCTGTTGTTTGTGAACCACTTTGTTGACGTTGGAGGTCTTCTTCGAAGTGCGCAGCAAGGACGGCAAGGGATTCTTCACTCCAACAAATTTACATGAATATCGCACTAGAACGTTCGCAATCTTATTCGCCGAAATCTCGTCGTATCTGAATACTTGAGATAATCCTGTTGCTGCCTGTATATTAGTTATGTCTAAAAACTTGGTCTGTACGCTAAACTTGTAAGCAAGGCTGGCAAGTCCGTTGTTGAAACGCTTACACTCTTGGCTGTAAACAGGAGTTGACACCAGGACAAGAGAGTGCCCAGGGTGTTTGTTTCTCGCCTCAACTAGGAAGCCTTCGTACAAAGCGAGCGCCTCGTCAGTTTCTAGTTTAATGCACTCTGCATGCCCTGCATGAATAACAACTTGTAGCGGGTCCGAGGTGTCACTCATGGCCTGCAATGTGTCAGTAAAAATCTGCTTGAGATCATTACTGAATGGTCGAAGTGAAATATGAAGATCTTTAAATTTCTTGAGTAGCGATAGTTGCTTCTGGCAACCCTTAAGAAGCATATCCCCAATTATTATAGATCTTCTTATCGCCGGTTCCATTGTTTCCGGCGCTGTTGTAGATGCGAGTGTTGCCGGCGGTGCATTGCAATGCTGCTTGCAGGCATCCACTTCCCTGGTGAGAACGCACACTCGCTTGAATAGCCACGCTAAGACAGTGGATAGCTCTCCGTTTTGTGAGCTTTTTACGACAGAATCAATTACGGGCAGTAAGCCAGTGTCATTAAACTCTCCAACAGCTTTGCAAAGAGTGCATACCCAGTTCTCCCCTTCCCTGAGCTGAACGCCTGTACAGGTGAGGTGCACAATTCGCGCACAACTGCTACATGAAACATGCATCAGCCCTTGGGAAATTGGCTTAGAACAAACCGTACAATGTTTAGCCTCCATCCCGTTTCAATAGGCGCGACAAGCTTAGAGAGCAGACTGCGGAGGAGGGGCGGGAGAGGGTAGAAATAGAACAACAACAAAGCACAGAGTGGCCGGCAGGTGTCGTTGACGGCTTCACGCGTCAATCAAGTAGTATGATGTTGATGACGATGTTGTTGTTGTTCTTGTCGTCGTTGTTGTTGTTGCTGTTGCCGTTGTTGCTGTCGTCGCTGCCGTTGCAAATCGTAGCGCGGTTGGTTGTAAAGCTTGTGAAGAAGCTATTTAACAAGTGCTTGGGTGAAACGATGTTGGCTTTCAAGTTCAATGTTAAACCACAGATGTTGCTGAATCGATTACGAATTTTCGAACGATCGATTACAATCGTTTAATAGCAGTCTACCGCCAATGTAATGTGGAGGTGCCGTAGTTGGATGTCGGTTGCAGTAATTCGAGCACTAAAGAGATGATGTGTTGCACATTATATCCCGGGAACTGCTCACTGTCGTCTTTGGTCACCGTTGCTAAGAAAACACCACAATTACACAGGTATGACTTGCTTTAGACGGAGCTCGCAAGCGATGCGACTTGCTGGTTCAACAGCTGATCACCATAAAATCCTGGGAATAAGCTCTTCGAGGCCACAGCGGAGACAAGTTCGACCACGTTCCTCCCACAGAGAGTGTCATTAGAACTATAAATATATATATATACACATACACGTCCATATATATATATATATATATATATATATACATACACGCCCATATATATATATATATATAGATATATATATATATATATATATGTATATATATATATACATATATATATATATATATATATATATATATATATATATATATATATATATATATTATATATACATATTTATATAGAAAATATTGTGATGATTTATTAATCATTTACAATACGTTTGCACACTCGGCAGTGCTCGCCTTAATAAAAATGGTGGTAAAAGGTGTCACGTGAAGTTAAGAATCAGTTGTCCGTGTCCTTGCTTGATGGTAGCCCCCGCTCTTATGGATCCGGTGCGAGCGATATATCCTCAAGGTTCCTTGCAAAGTTAAACGGTGAGATCCATAAGATTCCTCTTCGTGACGCCGAGCCCCAAGAGCGTCCTCGCAGATTCGAAGTCCCATACACCACTCATAGAGATAGTGATGGATCCGAATCTGCGAGGTTTTTGCGGGTAGGGGAGCGCCGCTCTTAGGAACTCGACGTCATATTTGGCGATCTTGTCTTGCCGTGCTTTTGCCAGGTCCCGGTTCGGGCCGCAAACCTCGGCATCTAAAACCCAGACCTCGGTAGGTGTTGTTATTACGAGGTCGGGCTTTAGACCCGGTGCGCCCGGTCGACGGAATACTCGCTCACGAACCACCTCATGACCCCTTTCGCGGAGAAGACGCGCCACGCGATCACAGACGTCGTCATGTCTCTTTATGGTTTGTTTGTGTGTTATATCGCACATCTGAGCGACATGAGCCAACGTCTCAGGCGCATGACACCCGTGCCTACAACGTTTGTTGTAGCCCGGGCGTCCCCTGGCCAATCTGGCACGCGTTGGTAGTGCGTTGATCCTGAGCTTTAGTAGGTTTAAATACTCCTTACCAGATAGGTAGGGCATACCCTTAATCCAGTAATGTACAAAGGGCGTTTCGTGTGCTTTTTTAAAATGTGCCCCATCGAACGTGTTGTGTAGTTGTTGAGACCAGTAATCGGTCTCTTGTGTAGCGGTCTCAATGGAGGTTCCCAAGCGCTCGCAAAGAAGTCTTGTTTTCGCAAGATTTTTTTTAAAGTGCTCGGTGGTTAGCATCCATTGGACCCCAAGGTGCGTGGAGTGTTGAAGTGCTGTCAGGCGGGAGAGGCGGATTCTGGGAATGAATGTTTGGAGGCAGGGGATGTCCAGACCGCCGTGTGCTGTGTGCGTGTACAGGTAGGCGTTCGGCACCGAGTTATCGAGCTTAAGCCATTTCGACTTAACAACCTTTCTGATCTCTTTATCTAGGTCACTAAGGAGTGCGTAAGATGGTCTGGGACCGGAGACCAGTTTATATAGGAGACGGGGAATGAGAAAGTCTTTCAAAAATATGAGTCTTTGGTGGGGTTTAAGGGGAGCTATCGTGAGTCTGTTGAGTAAGTTAAGGAGTATATCCTTGGTGGAGTCAACTCTGCCATTGCTGTCAAAGTCGACTCCAGATATCTCCATCGATCGCTCATACCTTTAGCTGGCAATTGCCGATCTCCAACGTTTAAATTCTGATACGGTATTGATAAAAACCTTTACCTTCCTTCCTATTAAATAGGTGGGAGATAGTAAAGCTTTTATTAGTATTAATTTCAAGGCCTCGGGATTTTAAAAGTGGGTCCGCAATATTAAGGAGCCGTTGGAGAGTGGATTTCGTGGAGGCTAGGAGAATGAGATCATCCGCAAAGGCTAAGCCCATAAGGCGGAAGTCATCAGTAAGTTGGTACCCGATATTAGTTTTGTCTAATTTTGAAAGAATGTCGTCGAGAACTAGATTAAATAAGAGGGGGGGATAGAGGATCTCCCTGCCTAACACCCCTAGTTGGCCGAAATGTGCGACATTCTTGTCCAAATTCTATGAGAGTTTTAGATGAGAGGTACAAGCGTTCGATATAGTTAATGAATACCTCCGGGTATCCGCGAGTCCGGAGTGACCACAGGACGGAGTCATGACTCACCATGTCGAACGCCTTACTTATATATATATATATATATATATATATATATATACACGCTTCTTCGAATGTGCCAAATTGCCAAACGGTTGAAAAGTTACTTCGTTGCCAGTAGTACCCCTGATATTTATTTGGTTTGTCTGCGTTGTCACTTTCCTGAGGGCACATTATTACTTAGAAAAAAATATGATTTGTTTTATTAACATTCAAACTGGGTAAATGTGCTTATGTTACATCAAAATGTTTTGAGACACCAACAATCTAGCGTGTTGCTAGTTCTGCTATAGATCTAACCGCCGGGCACACCGCGGCGTGGTATCGATCACATTTGCTCCAGCATTGTTTGCATTGACATTCATCCTGTAGTTCATGAAAACCCTCCACGTTGCACAGAACGTGATGAAATCCGTAAGCTGCAAAGGCCGTAGTTAGATGTCGATCTTTCACCTCGCTACCCCGCCAATCAGTGCTCGTCATTGCTGCTGTTCCATAAATACCTAAGTCCACCTCACTAATTTTGGTTTCCCAGTTCCGCATATAAACTTCAAAGGCGCACGTTTTCGTCAGATTACTTCGTTTTTGTAGGGTTTCCGTCAGCAGCGGGCCACACTCCAAGACGTGAACAATTCTATTCCTGCATGTATTGGATAGCGCGAAAAACCCTCTTTAAAAAGAAAAACCTCACCCCATCAATTAACCGCAATTCGCCTGCTCCCAACTTATCCTATATTAGTGGATATGCGGCTATGGGTACTATCTGTATCCCGAAAGAGCAATTGCTGCATGAACTGAAAGCATATGTGGACGTTTAATTGCCGCAGCTACGATGGTAGTTTTCCTGACCCTCTCCTGGATGTGTGATCAAGAACTGCTACCGCTTGTTGATAAGATTATGCCTAGGTATGAAAATTTGTTTAGTAACTTTATTTCTGTTTCCCTGATTTCTAGTACGTCACCCCTGGTCATACGGCCGCCCGTTCGGAATTTCATAGCTTGTTTTTCTCCAGTTAACCTTCAGGCCCTTCTCATCCATGAATGTAACTAGTCGATCCATGGCTTGTTTCACTTTAAAAAAGCTGCCACCAAAGATGACTACATCATCAGCGTACAGTAAGATCCTGGCCCACTCGTGGGTCCAGCCAGCCCTTATCCGCTCTGGTAGTCCGCCCAAAATACGGAAAACAGCAATGGGCTCAGTCCATCGCCCTGTGCCACACCTGTGGTTTGAGCCACCTCCCCCGTAAAACCTACCCCGTTATCAATCAGCACCGTGTTCTGTTTTAACATATTCATACGTAACCTCAAAACTGTTCCTGGCACTCCCGATTTTGCCAGCTCTTCAGCCTTGGTGCTATGTCAAACGCTGCCTTTAAATCTACAAACACCGCATATATACAACTCCTCGGCCTGGGCAGCGTTTCCCAGATTGCTTCTAGCATCTCCCAAATTGCTGAGTAAGTTGATTTTTCTTTCCTAAATCCATGCTGCTCCTCCGGTATTACCGCCCGCTGCTCCAAGAACGACCCCAGTTTCCTAGCTATTATTCCCAAGAATATTGTATACGGACACCTATATTGTTATTCCCCTCCAAGCTTCTGGGTCAGTTTCTACTCCCTTTCCATTTGGAATTAAAGTCGCTTTCCTCCAAACCTCTGGAATTTAATTTGGCCCCTTGTTTAAACATTCAATGAATAAGGCCTGCCAGCATGGTGCGAGAATTAGAGTATCTTTCATGTGTTCATTTCTTACCAAGTCATTCCCGTGCACTCTGTCTATTGCTTCTATCACTTCCCTAAGTGAGATTTCGCTCCTTATCAAAACCGTCGCTTTCTCTGTTGTCTGATCCCACGGGCCTTCGTATTCCATCGGCGTTTTTGGAGTTGTGTCCGACCCGGCCAATATTCGCCTGAAATGTTTGACTAACCTACCCGTCTCTAGAGAACACTGTCTTCTCCCCTTCCGCTTCAGCCATGTATGTGGACGTTTGTTAGCCTCCCTTATTGCTACCCACTCTTTCTTTTCCCAGTGCTTTTTCTTCTCCTCCTTATACGCTTTCTTAACCAACCGTTTAACCAACACTGCCAACGGCCTCATTAACGGGACGGTCTTTACATATTCTCGCGTCATCCTACTAGCTTGTTTGGCTGCCCTGCACCTTTCATTAAACCAGGGTCTTTCGCTTCTCTCCTGTGGCGGCAGCATCGCAGACCTCAATAAGCCTAGCAGACTGGGTGCATAGGAATCTACCTGGATTACCCCTGGCACCGAAAGTACCCCGCTAAGTCCTTGTAAAAGGGCGTTGCCGTTAAGCTTCCTTCCTGAGCTTTCCCTCCTTCCTCGTTCTTGAACATTGCCTCAAATTTTCACCCGGATGCCCAAAGGTATATGTTTTCTATGTCCCGCACCTTCCTGTAAAGGATGTGCCTCAACTATGTCGAAAATGTGTTGGTGAGTAGCCATTTCTGGACCATCTGTGTAAAACAATGCAGGGAAGTGATACGACGAATATTCTGTGGTATACTAGTCCATATAACGGGCAAACGAGACACAAGGGCTTGCTGACTAGACTTTTTTGTGACTAATGGCCCTACATATATTGTGGCACGTCTCGAGGTCCTACGGAACAAGGGAGCAAGGGGAAAGGAAACATCACAGGGAATAATCTTCCGAGTGATTTTAAAGCCCAGCGTGGCAACCTTCAGCAAGTAGAACAGGTCGACCGGTAGAAGGTTGTGGGCCACATAAAGATCACTGACGGAGTCTCTGCGTCGCCTGCCAAATATGGCTCTTAGAGCATCGTTTTGCATTATTCGAGCCCGACGGAGAACAACTTCAAACCCACTCCCCCAGATAAGAATGCCATAAAGGAAAACTGGCAGGAACAAAGTTTTGTAGACCAAGAGAAGGCCATCCACTGGAACTCCGATAAGCCGCATGCGAAAGAGGGCTGAAATGATGGCGTAGCATTTAGGTTTGATGTATTCTAAATGCGCCCGCCAGCTCATGCACTCGTGCAGCATTAGGCCGAGACATTTTGTGGTCTCTGAGAAGACCAATTCTCTCCCTGATAGAAAGAGTTTCTTGTCGAGGTGCATTTTTAGCTGAGGAGCTCGGAATGCAATAATGTTCGTCTTGCTGGCATTAACGACAAGGCCAAATTTATTGAAGATCGAAATTACTGTTTCCACTTGAGATAAGAGATGAGGCAACTCCGAACACATTTCGAAGGCATTGAGCCGAAAAAGCAACGTCGTATCATCAGCAAAAGCGATCGGCTTGCCTAAGTTTTCCCTCTGGATGGTTAATAGGATGAAATTAATAAGAATTAAGAACAATAAAGGTCGAGAACAGAACCCTGGGGGGTACCGACAGAAACCCTGGGGGGTACCGTATGTCCCTTCTGTCTATATCGATTGCAAATATATCAATAAATGATGTCTCGGAGTGGCATTCATATGTGCACACATTTGCCCTATTAACAGCCGATCTCCTCCAGAAGCGAGGCCACCGTTCGTTCCGAGTCAATCCTGTCTAATCTCGCGTTTAAATTTCCTTCTATGATCATCGGCTTACCCGGACCCTTTTTACACGATGCCAGCGCATGGTATCTATAGAACCCCGAATATTAAACTGCTCTCGTGCCCAGGTCTCCGTCAAAATGAGGACGTCTACCCCTTTGTACGCATCGTCCCTGAGCAAGTCTAACACCCCCTCCCCTCGCAATTCCACATCGCTATCTGAATACCTGCATTCACTACGTCTCCAAACTTATTATTATCTTGCTGGATCTGCTGGTTCTCGCACGCGTGCGGCCTGTTCACTGTTGTCTTCGGAACTTAGGTTGATTTGAAACGTGATGAAGATGACAATACATGATCTGCGCTTCTGTTCTCCCGTGTAGGTTGGGTCCTATCAGCGTTGATGGTCGTGGGTTGTTGCAGCATAGGTGAGGGAGCTAACGGGGCACTGAATGGCCCTAGCCACCGTCTGCACGATGATATCCGTTAACCCCGGTATATTCGTCGCAATCACCTGTTGCACTATATCCGCCTCTCTCGGTAGCGGCACTTGCTGGTCACTCAGTTTATGTCCGGTCATTTCAAGTGGGGCACTGGTTGCTGCTGGGTCCCGTTCTGGTTCAGGTCGTTGAGGTTTGAGCGTCGCCTCGTTTATCTTGATTCCGTTTCTCACTACGGAGGACCAAGTGCGCCTTGAGAAGTTGTCAGAGGCCTGTATGTGGCTCACAGGCGTGCAGAGTGATACCAGCCGGGCATCTGAGCGCTCGATAATGCGGTTTTGGGACGATTTTGGTAACAGTTCCATACGCTTCAGCCTATGTGGACATGAGCCCCATGTGGCTTAATGTTCACTAAAACACAGACTCTATAGAGCCTGGGCCTTGCAATCCTTCCTCAGGTGCACCGTAGAATCACACCTTCTGCATCTCGGTGTAGAAAGTTTGCAGTTTGCTGCAAAGTGATCCATGCTGTAACACTTAAAGCATCGCATGGACTCTCGATATAAGACAACGCCGTGCCGTTTTAACCCTAACCGAAACTCTGCTGTAAAAACTCCACCCGCGAAGGTCAGAATAACCTGCTTTCCGCGCCTTTAGTTTTCACCCTTATCGCTTCGGAAACCCCAAAAGGCTTCAGAGCAGCCAATATTGTAGCCTCCGATATTGATGGATGCACACCAGATATTTTCCCTTCACTGTGGATCGTCCTCCACTGATCCTCGCTGACACCTTTATGTTGGCTAACTCTTGCAGCGATAGTAGCGTAGCTATATCTTCTTCGGCCTCAAAAACAATTAGAAGTTTCCTACTCCTTGTGAAACGGGATTCTTCCATCTTTTTTTTATGTGTTTAGCGATAAAGTCGCATACATCATTAAAATGGAGCTCCAGGAAATTGGCCTCCGTCGAAAAGATTTCTGCCTCTTGCTTTGCCACGACAACTTTCGGCGCACGAAATCACCTGGAGCGGGTCACCGTTGTAAAAAAAACCCGCTTCGTCCGGTATCTCTTCACCCTCTCGGATATCTCCGGTTGTCTCACTAGTGGTTTCAGCAAAAGCCTGCGACACACGCATATCCTTGCTGCGAAAGTCTTCCATAGGACTCGATGCGGCGCGCTTCCCACATCCCGCCTTTGGGCGGTGAGCCGGACCGCCCGCATTGCTGATTGATTCATCAACGCGTCCATGCGCAGCTCTATTCACTTGCACGTACGCAGGTTTGTCACGTTGCACCATCTGCTCTTTTGTTGGCGTCCGTTGCACCGACATAGCTAGCTACTGCTACGCCGCGCCTGTTTATAAACAAGATACCGTACAAACAAGATACAAGCACACCTCTGACAGTGCGTCAGCCACCAACTTCCTGACCGATTATATATTGATGATATAAAAAAAATATATATATCTGTTTAGGGTCTTCCATAACCCATGGGGGCAGAAACGTCTTGTTTAGGAGTGAGAATTAAATTTATATACATTTTTAATGTAATATTCGCACGTATATTTTCGTGCAAAAGTGATGGTCTGCGATACGTAGTTGCCGAGTAACTAAGCTACTTTGACAGCTATAGTTGTTATGTTTTAGGTTGAACCTTTCACGTTCAGAGTCGTAACATTTTGCTAATACGTTTCTGCCCCTCCTTCCACTGGGAAATAAAAAACGTTTATTGCCGAGTTCTACCAAACCTCAAAATATGTTTACATTGTTACGAAAATGATGAACAATACATTTGCTATTTCCTGATAATAGTCTTTTAAGCGCAAATTTTAGTCGCAATAGCAACATTTAACGGATCTGCACGTGAAAGCTTAAACGTAAGACATAAAAGCAAATCGACTTTTTGCGACTTTCCGTAGCTTGGCTATGAGCCTTTCGCTAGCTTGCGTCTAGTGTCACTCAGATTATACAGATTTTTTCCGCCAAACACGCCGGTAAAATTGACTTCTTCATGCGTTGACTGGTTCTAAGATGACATAAACATGTAGGAGAAAAAGAGCAGATTAACTTCTTTTATAAATTTCATCCTTACTGCTGAATACGACGTTTTCGCCCCTTCAACTATTAGGAAAATTATTTTCTTGCTGAGTTCTACCAAATCTTAAAATTCACACGGTTATGGAAGACCCTGTATATATATATATATATATATATATATATATATATTTCTAATTGGGTCGTCTTCTTCGGACGGTAAATTTATTTAAAGTTAATTATTCATCATGACCTTAACATTTCCATAAATTAACAAATGTTCAACAACTTTAACAATCGAGGGAATTCTGCAGAAAAGCTAATCGCCCGTGTCTGGATATATACGAGGTGTGTTCAAAAAGACTATCGCGACTTTTGTGTTTTTCAAAAATTATTCATTTATTTATGAATATCTATTTTGTCCCCTTCAAAGTAATCCCCATGAGATATTATACACTTGTGCCAACGGTTTTTCCAATCTTCGAAGCACTTCAAAAAAACATTTTTTTTATCTTGTTCAGCTCCTCCTTCGATGCCGTCTTTATCTCGTCAAGCGTAGCGTAACGTCGTCCTTTCATGGGCCTCTTCAGTTTAGTGAACAAGAAAAAGTCACAGGGGGCCAGATCTGGGGAATACGGTGGCTGCGGCATCATTAGTGTGTTGTTTTTGGCCAAAAACTCGCGCACAAGCAACGATGTGTGAGCAGGGGCGTTATCGTGGTGCAAAAGCCAATTTTTGTTCTTCCACAAATCCGGGCGTTTCTGGCGGATTGCTTCGCGCAAATTGCGCATAACTTGCAGGTAATATTCCTTATTGACCGTTCTACCCTGTGGCAAGAACTCATGATGCACCACGCCCCTGCAATCGAAGAGAACTGTCAGCAAAACTTTCACATTCGACCGAACTTGGCGCGCTTTTTTCGGTCTTGGTTCGTGCGGCAGCTTCCATTGAGATGATTGAGCTTTGGTTTCCACGTCATAACCATAAACCCACGATTTGTCACCAGTTATGACCCTCTGGAGCAAATTTGGGTCGTCGCGGACAGAGTCCAACATCTCATTAGCAATGTTCATGCGATGCTGTTTTTGGTCGCAATTGAGCAATTTTGGTACGAATTTCGCGGCGACCCGTCTCATGCCCAAATCATTGATAAAAATCGAATGGCACGAGCCAATCGATATGTTTAGGTCCTCAGCAACTTCTCTAACGGTGATTCGACGATTGGCCAATACTATTTTCTCCACTTCATTAATTTTTTCGTCTGTTGTTGAAGTGCTCGGGCGTCCGGCACGCTCTTCGTCGTTCACATCTTCTCGGCCTTCTGAGAACATTTTGTACCACCGATAAACGTTGCTTCGGTCCAAGGTAGCTTCTCCGTATGCCACAGTCAACATTCGGAATGCATCCGCGCACTTAATTTCGTTTTTCACACAAAATTTGATACAGGTTCTTTGATCCATGTTTTTGAATAGGTAAAAATCGAAGACGATCCAAAACACGTGCAAGCAAAGCAGCTGTCAACAATTAAGTGAACATTCAAAATGGCCGAGCTTGTCGGCATAAGTGAGAGACATGAGTACCAACATAACGCCACAAAAAATCGAAATTCGAATATACGTAACCCGCAAAAATTCAAAAGTCGCGATACTTTTTGAACACACCTCGTATATATATTTTTTTTTGTGAATTTTCAATGTTTGTACCAATTGTACATATTTTTAGATGAGCTCATTGTTCAAAATATGTACATATTTGCACGAAACGTGATAGCTTGCTATTTTACTGGGCACGTAATTAAATCTGATTAATATAACATCGGAAGAAGCAAACATGTGTTTTTGCAATGTTCTTACCTAAAAAAAGGACTAGTGAACACAACGGAAGACGCACAAAGAAACAGAAGAAAAGGGTAATTTAGGTCGGGTTATGTCGGGATTGTGATCTCCCGACCTGCAGGGTTGTTCAGAAATACATATACGCTTCTTGTTGAAAAAGATGACTGCCAAAGTACTCTAAATACTGCTAAATACCTTTAAAAAAGTTCGTTTTCTCTAAAGCTAAAGTGGAAAAATCGTTGGCAAGGTAACCAAATAGATTAGACGTTGTCGCATTGATGACTTTATTGCTAATTTGTTTAGCCTTATTGTGTGTCCGTGTGTCTGATGTGTCGCGCAATGACGTGGCCATCAATTCTTTGAATTGAGAAGGAGTTCGCGTCGTTGCAAGCGCCTTTTCAGGTACCGTGTACATTTTGAAAGCGTGGTCGGTATTCCCTGATGAGTTGAAGATCTCGTATCGGCCCAGCCTCGGAGGGCTGACAAACGAAATTATCTGGGACAAACTGGAAAAGGTGACTCATTAGCGCCATCCCACTTACCACCACCAAGGACGGTTCCGTCCGGCCAATCCTTACGCCGGCCTTAATAATGCTCACTGCACTGCAGCGATAAACGATGATACGGTCGGCCGCATATATATATATATATATATATATTTATATATATATGACCAGGAAATAACTTTCCTTAAATTACCACATGTCAAGTTCTAGACAAAAGCAAGCTTGGATCATACGTGGCACACTATTGAACTGAGCACGTCAATACCTGTCGCAAACATAGTGAAACGCAAATCACTCCATACCGTAATTGATTTATTACTTCAATTATTCATTAACTGCGCAAATCAAATGGAAGTTGAACCAAGTGTACAAAATAATCAATTGTAATCGGCTTTAGGCCCGGCACGTCTATGCATTAAGAACAGTGTTGCTTACGTGCCCTTCGCCGACAAGGGACTGCTCGTGCGTCACTTTGAGCGTGCGCGATGCGTACATGCGTTCAATGCCGTCGCAGTCAGGAGACAGTCCCGAGTTCTACCGTTCAGCCGTTTAGCCAGTCTCTTGTGCTGAGGGTGAGCGCGCAAAGGCTGGCGCCTGCAGCTCCTGTCTTTGGGCCATCCCGTTCCTCTGGCCATTACTGCTTTATTGTATGTTGACGCTCTTCATTCTTTTTGCTTGACGGTTTTTTCACTGGCGGCCACGCTCGCCCATCTTCAAATCGTCTTGTCAGAAACAGCACCGGTCGCGTGCTGACCGGAGCAGTGCTATTGTAACCATAAAAGATCGTCGAGCTCGATGACTACCAAAGCCTTTGTATTACCTGCTAAAACCCTCACAACTCCTGTCGTCCCCCGTAACCGGGCCCTATAGGTAAAACCAATATTGTTCACAATTAAAGAAGAGAGGAGGGGTCTCTAATACTAGCACAACCTTTTGTGTAACTATAAGCACCGGTTCTTGTTTAAACGTCTGTTAATTAAATTTCCTTGCAAGCTTCAGGCCCTCACAAAGCTCATATGTGGGCGCCATCCGTTAGATTGACCGCCGCCGAGACCACACATACCATCACGTCAATAGCTTCGCTAACCGCATCATTTACAATGAAGTCGGCGGCGCGCCGTCGTACAGGCTCCTCCGTGGCCACCAGTATGGGTGGATCCAATGCTTGTTTTGTGCGGTAGGCACCTGCTCATTTGTGAGTCCCGATGGAGTGTTTTGTTACGCGTTATTGGCCTTGCCGCCGCCGCCACCACCACCGCTATCGTGTGGCAGAGCTGCACGTGACTCTTTCTCCCTCAGCTCGGCTCTGGCCCCACCGAAAAAAGCGGTAGCAAGTTAGTGAGAGCACAAAATTGCTCCGACCGGGCAGCAACGTGTGACTTCACTGCTGTCTTTTTTTGCGTGAGGTTCGGAAAAAAATATTTACCCAGCGCTGATGTGGAGGAGCGCGTGGGTAGAGCGGGACTTCCCGATGGTATGGGGTTACCCTCTAAAAACCCCTAATCTTTGCTGCTGCTGTTGATGCAAGCAAACCAGCACCAGTACCAAGTGACCCGTCAAGCCCGGTGGCGTAAAGGGTGCATTCGTCTGCACCTCGCGACCAGAGGAAACACATAGGTGCGCGGGTTCGAGCCCTACCGTTGCACATTTGCATTTATGGGGGTTCGTCTATGAAGCAGTGCAAAAAGTAGTCCCATGGACGTTAAATCTTGGCTGAGAGTCAGCCCAGTAAGTATTTTTTAGTACCGAGTGACCTCGACTGGTCCAGCGGAAGCAGACGACACTTGAACGTTACGGCACCGGCAATGTCCACTGACGGCCATGCCGCTGTTCAGTAGCAGCAGCCAGCGGCGATGGAGTGTGACGATAGCCGCAACTTCAACCTAGCGACAGTTAGCCGTCACAGAAACACCGATCTGCCAAGGCAGAGGCCAAGATGCCATCCGCCTGAGCAGGCAACTGGCAAAGTACGTGAATGGCAGCGCACCCGTAGAAAGAATTGCACTTCCTGGTGGAAGTGCAATTATAAGTCTGGGTGAGCGTGCTACACTGTGTAAAAATTGTGTATGACGACCCTCCGTGCAGAGGGTTTCAGCCGATCAACAGGTTCGCAGTGCAGTTGCGAGGTTGGCTAGCGGGAAGTAAAGTTGAAATGCATGCTGGTGGGAAATTTAGGGTTCCTTGGAGAGATTCAGTCTTATGTTGCTGTCTATGACAATAACTATGACATTGTTTTAAAAACATTTTCTGGCCGACTGGGCATTTTTAAAGGTCCACATTATGTACCTAAACCGTTTCCTCGGAGGGAACTGCACGTTGACAAGGTTCACGTACCGAGGGTTCCATCTGTTGGCAAGGTTTCTCGATAGACGACGAGGTAGACTTCTAGGTGTAATGTCATTATTCCTACGAACAAGGTTGTACTGTCCGCATGCAATGTGTGTGTGTGTGTCGAAGTGAGGTTTGGTTAAAGCTCAACCTTCCAGCACTATATGACAATATCGAGGTAGCCGATGCTGTCAGTGCGGGTTTGGGAAGCTTCAACCTGCAGTTGTCTACCTTGACGCGCTGAGACTCTCCTTGTCGTAAAGATAGTGGCGTCACCAACGGAAATGGCGATGGACTATGTAACTTATGAGCGTGATCAATGCACGTACGTTTGTTATGGCGAAAGAAGCACAGTTGACTTTTTCCACGGTCGGCAACGTCCTAGGGAACTTTAAAGATACGAGGCCCTTATCCTAGCTCGGAAGCACTTTCCAGTGCCGGCGGTTTTGCGCGTGCCCGGCCATGGCCATGTTGCCGTTTACCCCCATCAGACTTCCCCATCACAGCACCTTGATTTGCATGCTCTTGAGCGCAATTTAAGCACCAGTTACAGTGCACAGCAGCAGTGCTACTGTGGAAGCCGTTAAAGTCGCAATGCTAAACAAACAAAAACAGTGAAGGCGGTCACGGTTGGAGGTCCTGCAACGAGCGAGGGCTCTATGCGCTCACCTCAGGATAATTGCTTAGCGTAGGCCGGTCTGCGTACAACGTAGAGCATTCTATAAAATGCTACCAATGGATACAAAGCGCCGACGTAAACGAAAACGCGGCTCATAAAGAGACTCATCTGCTTATGAGAGTGCAATCTACGCGTTAATTTTACCTAACCTGCCACCGGCAGGAGAGCAATCATAGCATGACAGAACACCAGGTTCATCAGCACCTGACTGCTTTGCAACGGGATGAGCATTTTCCATTACCTGGTTCCTGAATCGAGCGAAGATGAGGTCACTTCCGTACTATGGTGTTTTCAATAAGAAAAGTGATGGTCCAGCTGGTATCGATTACGAGCATTTGGCAAAGTTGGCAGGTGCAGGTGGCAGGTATCTTTGTTGTCTATTTACACTGATACTCAGGGAGAGTCGGATCGCATACCCCAAACCTGGTATAATGCAATACTCACGCTTTTCTTCAATAGAAAAGCGGTAATTATGCGGCAATCCAAATCTATGTATATTGAGGATTGCGTCAAGAAGATCTTTGCCGAGATGGTCTTGAAGGGACCGTCACCAACTGTGGAGGAGGCTCTTGCAACGGAACAGTTAGGATTCTTAAAGGGCCGAGGCATGCGGGACGATATCCATGTACTCAAGTCTGAGGTTAAGCGGGTGTTGGAAAAAAAAACCGGATGTCGCTTATATGCAGTATTCGTCGACAGCGCACATGCCTTTGATAAAGCTTCGCGCAACCTACGTTCGTTTCGACAAGCTGGACTGGGTGGTTCTATCCTTAGAGTTCTCCAGAGTCTTCACTCACAACGGGCTACGTTGATGTAGACAAGTGAGATGGCGAGAGAGACTGTGCACAGCGAGAGAGACTGTGCACAGCGAGAGAGACTGTGCACAGCGAGAGAGACTGCGCAAAACGTACTCTGGGGGACCCGCGCAGCTGCCTTGCGTTCTCCCTAATCCCGTTTTGTCTCCGACAGTAAGGTCTACCTAAGCTGTAAGGGGCATTGAGTAAATTTACGAAAGATAAAAGCGATTAAGTTTGGCTAACGAGTTCGATTGGCTGCGTCAGCTGAAATTATCTGTAGTGGCCAGTCGCTAGAGTTTGTAATCTTCTTCCTATATTCTGGTCTAAGGTCCACTATATAGGTACGAGTTTTTCACAGCACGTTGGAGACAGGTGCCGGGCAGCAATTGCGTCGGTATGCATGAAGATGAGAGATTTTTGAGGGCTGTCCCTGGGTGTCGCAGTGGGACTATTTAAGCCTAAAATAATACCACATTTTGGCTTATATCCTTAATAGATTCAGGGTATATGTCTCACTGGAAAACTTTGCACAACTAGAGAGATTTTTTAGACGCAAGGTGGCGACGCAATGTTTGCAATTCTCGAAATTACATTGTGAAGAAAAAGTACTAACTAGTCCGATAAATCGTCTACCTTCCTTTCGTTTGGTTATTTGAAGTCGTAAATGTTTGGCGGTTTTCTATGCCAGGCCAAATTGCATATAATGGTAAATATATGCAATTTGGCCTGTTCAAACTACGAAAATTTCGAGAGTCTAGGCGTTCGGCTTGCTAAACCCATATTTCAAGAGTCCAAAGGTGAGTCTATCCCGTTTTAAAGACAGTAAAGCTTACTCGCGATCCTTATTTCATCGAGTTTTGTTAGACTCTCGCTTAATAACGTCCTACACACAGAAATCCAGAGGATGTAAATTTGGACTGCTGGGCGGTTGAGTGTTTGTATCCAAGAGCATGTTCGTTTGTTCCGCGAACCATTCTTGCACCAAACGGCTCGTATGAGTCGGTGCGCCGTCCTACGGAAAATTTATTGCAGCCCACTTAACACAAAATGTGTTCATGATTCCACTACAGATTGATCTGTCGCAACATAGGGACATCGCCTGGATTGTGGCCAGCCAACCCCAGATCACCGTGACTATTTTGTTCACGGTTATGATTCGTTTTTTTTTGTCAGAGAAAAGTCGACCTCAACCTGCTGTTTTTTGCTTGATAGGGAGCCCTGGAGCACCCAAATCAAGAAGGTTTGTCACTTTGTCGGTACAAGTGATTCTCTCTCTCTCTCTGTGTCTAATCGTTATGGCATACCACTGAGACCTAAGGTCCTCGTGAACAATTGGACGATTCGTGATGTCAGAACAAATTTGAAGCTGAAAGCGCACATCAAAGTGCGAGGATTCTCCGAAATGCACGCTTGCATTGCACCACATAATTCCAGAGAGCACTGTGTCGTACATTTGCCGTTTTACTACGTATATATGCATAATCCCTGATGCATGATTTTTTGGGATGGTTTTTTTTTAATGGTTAAATTATTTGAGAAATATTATACCTTTGATTTTCCTGAAGACATCAGGTTAACGCGTTTGATGTGCTGTATTGTTTACTGTTCTGTCACTTTATTAAGTACAGCCTGCCCAGATTGACAAGCTGGTTCCTAAGCTTGAATATGAGCTCTCTGTTGAACCTGTCTACTATGAGAGTCCATCAGATATACCCCCCCACAAAGAAAATGAAATCTTTCACGCGCGGTTTACCACACTTGACTGTTGACATTTCGCAAAATCCCTTAAATTTCAAGATGCTTAGAATCAGTGTATCACTTGGTAAGTCACGCATATATATATATATATATAATAAAGGTTAACGTGAGATCCAAAAGAGGAAGCAGGGCAAAAGGAAAGCGTAGGAGCAATGTTCCATTTGAACGGGTTGCCATGTTAAACATGAGAGGAGGGAGGCGAAGAGAAAAGTGGGAAGAACTGTATAAGTTACTAAGAATAAGGTCTGTCGATATCATGATAGTAACGGAAACGCATTTGTGTGAGATGGAAGTGCCGCCGGGTTTAAAGGGATACAATTGGTATGGAACCAATTAGAATACGGACAATGGAGAAGACATATTTGGGGGAGTTGGAATAATAACCAGAGATGCTATTTTGTGCAAGGAAGTTGAGATTGCTCAAATGAAGGATCTGGTGGTTATGTAAATACACCTGGAAGGTAAAATATGGGCAGTTATCGGGAAGGGAGATATACATACACGCAGGGAGATAAAAAGTCATGCGTAGATTATGTACTGACGAAATGAAAAATAGCTAAATGGGTAGAGGAAATCAGGATAGATGAAGAGAAAACATACAATGTTGGAAGTGATCATAATTGGGTAGAAGTGAGCGGAAGGAAGAAGACGCCGGGCCGCGTAGTTGTTCAAAAGAAAGGCGCAGAAAGTAGAATACATAAAACAGCTCTTAATGGCAATGGAGAAAGGCTAGTAGACGAGATGCATAGGAAAATTAAAGACGCATATGACAATTGCTGTAATATAGGGAAGGAAATTCAAAAAGGAGGAGAACGAGGGTGGTGGAATGATCAAATAAATAAAGCAATCATGGAGCGGAAAAGATGGAGTAAGGAGCATAGAAAAGTAATGGGAAAGGACACAGACAAGGCAGAAGAGTATTGGGAAAATTACAAGGAAGCTAAGAACAAAGCTCAAATGTTAATACAAGATGCAATTAAAAACACAGACGAGAGGGAATTTAACAGGATTTTGGGGGCCCCAAGGGGCAGCGAGCAAAACGGTTTTGGGACTATGTAGGACAGGAAAATACAAGAATGGCAAATAATGTCTAGGATAGAGCATACACAACAGATGAAATAGACATCGCGTTACAAGCACTATTTTCCACGACTAGCGTAAACAGTGTAGAAAGAACAAGAACTAGCACTAACCACAACAGATGAAATCGAAGGCGTGGTAAACAAAATGAATCCAAAAACGGCGTGTGGCCCTGACGGGATTTCGGTAGGAATTATCCAGGCGTTGGGAAAGGAGTACGTGTATTATTTAACGAAGCAATTTAATAATATATTTAGAGGCGGCAGAATCCAGAAGGGTTGGCGCAAGGGAAGAGTTTCTCTTCTTCCCAAGGAGAAGGTAGATAATGACACTTTAAAAAATAGGCGACCAATCACAATTACACCTATAGCGTATCAAATATTTATGCAGGTGTTTAAGAGTAGAGTGCAGAGTATTCTGGAGACAGATGAGAAAATAGGAGAATGGCAGTGCGGAGGAAAGGGTATAGGCTAGATGATCATTTTTTTTTATTAAGTCAGGTTGTGGAAACATCGAGATTGCAGGGACAAGGGTGTGAGGCAGGATTTTTAGATCTTAAAAAAGCATATAATATGGTGGACAGAACAAAGATGTATTTACTAATAATTTACAATACGTTTGCATATTCGGCAGTGCTCGCCTTTATATATATATATATATATATATATATATACATATATATTTATATTAGCAGTTAAATCCTGTGCCGGAGAGTTGCACCAAAAATTAGTCATACGTACCATAACAGACACAGTGAATATATATATATATATATATATATATATATATATAAACAAAATTTTAACTAGTAATTGTTTGGAATTCTCTTGAGTCGGGGTAATGCTTATAAGCAAAATTAAGCAGACTAGATGTAGTCACTGACTAGCTGGACAGATGGCGGTCCAACAGCGGTTAAGCCCGGTCGCACTCAATCACAGCATTCGCTAATTGTTGATTTACACTTCAGGGCGAAGCCGTATCGACGACGTGAAAAAGTCACTGAAGTACAGCAGGGACGGTGTTCAGATCACAATAGACCTCTTTTGCAAGGGCTGCCAACGTCAGCGTCTTCAGGGGACGATATCTGCTAGGGACCAGGCGCCCAGTGTCAAGACCAAACTGGTGGCGGGTTTCGATAGCACGGTGACGCATACCGCTAACTATGATAGCACGTACGAATTTCGCGTGCTTATCCTGTGTGAGAACACCGATCAGCCGGAGTATGTCTATGAGGAGATCTCTATAAGGCATGAGCGTACGTCTTTGTCTTTCTTTTCACTGATGCGGCTGTCTAACATTAAATTATCGCTGATTCGCTGCCGGTTATATATATATATGATTCTCTTTAATGCGTATCGCATTAGCGGTCTACCCTGTGGACAAGGTCGTGATAAAGAGGCTTCAAGACACCGTTACTATCACAATCACTGAATCGCCTCTTGGAATTACCCACGGGTTTAACGTGACCTGGTGCGTCGTGGGAGGTAATCGTTGTCGCAAAGAATATGTAAACCGCGCCGGTGTCGAGACGGTACGTTGAAGTCTTAGTGACTTATTTTTGTTGTTGTTTTGTCAGAAGAATGGCCGTTTCGTGATATTATTACTTGGTGTGTAACAATATCCGCTGTTAGGCTGGGCCTGCGGATGACAAACTCAGGTTATATCGAATAATATCAACAGCAATTGCAATAATAATAATAAAATTACACAGGGATTGCAACGCATTTGGTTTTGCCAACCGTTTTTTTTCGCAATTAAGGCTTAATATTGATGGTAAGACAAGCTTTGTGTATTCATGGTGTGAAGGCTTGTTGATTATTGATGTAAAACAAAAGTAAAGATGTTTTGGGATCACTGTCACTTTACAAAGTAGCACACATCAAATTGCGACTCATAGTAGTATTTCGCTGCATCGGGACGGCGCCGAGAACGGGCTCTGTTGATAGCTGCGCTGTTTTAACGTAGATTATGTCTGACCAGAATGTGAATTTTGCTCTCTGCTTATAGGAGAAAGTCCTCGATCAGCTGATACCGCCCTACTCAATACGACATACGGCTATCAGAGCGCGCCGGCGTCTCCTCCAAGCCTGTTTAGCACATTTGAGTGTCTCCATCACTGCAATGGTACTTTGACGGTATTCGTAGAGCGTAGACGAAAGCTCATGAATGAAGCACAGAATTATGTGACATTTGAGCTTATAAGACAGTACAGAGTACGTATGCTGACTATTGCCAACCAACAATGCGGATAAATATTTGCTTCTCAACCTACATCTTAATACGTCTAGACACTGTTTGATAAAGCTGTCAGGTGCACTCATTTTTTGTGAAAACATACAAGGACAGCTTTTTGAAAATGGTTGAAACCATCTTTAATAATAATAATTAATAATAATAATAATAATACAATGCAGAACTCTGAAACAACATAGAAGCCCGGTTAAGGGCTTTTAGTCCGTACAAGAGCACGAAACTCCATTGCAGCACTTGCCAAGTATTTAGTTTGCTGCTGAAACCTCATACATAATGATGATGCTATTTTAGTGAGGAGAGGGAAAAGGTATATATATATACATATATAAATTGTATATATATATATGTATTTATATATATATATATATATATATATATATATATATATATATACATATATATAAATTGTATATATATATATATATATATATATATATATATACAGGGTCATTCATATCGTTGTGCACGCATTTCGAGGTTTGATAGAACTCGGCAAGAAAATAAGTTTTCCTTATGGAGGGAAGACGTGGAAACGTCTTGTTTAGGAGAGAGAGTGAAGTTTGTAAAAGTAGTTTTTCTGCCTTTTTTTTCCTACATAGTTGTGCGAAATCTCTTTTTGCGGGAGAACCAGTCAACGCATGAAGGAACCGATTACACCGGCGTGTTCGGAGGAAAATTCTGCACAACGGAAGACACTTCACTAGCTTGCGTAGCAAAAAGCTAATACCCAGATTAAGGAAAGTCATGAAAAGTCGATATTTTACGTTAACGTCTTTTCATGAAAAATCGTAAATTTTTTCCATTGCGACCAAAAATGTACGTCCGAAAGACCACTCTCACGCAATAGCAAATTTAATGCCCATCATTTTTGTATCAAGGTGATGGTGCTGCGTTACGTAGTTGTCAAGTCACTAAGCTTTTTCGATAGCCATATCAAAAGCGAAGGCATACATATTTCCATAGGGCGTATGAGAAAGTTAGGTACATATTTTGAGGTTTGGTAGAACTCAACAAGAGAATAAATTTTCCTAGTGGAAGGAGGGGGCGGAAACGTCTTGGCAAATTTTTACGGTTCTGAACGTGAAAACTTGCACGTAAAACATAACAACTATGACTGTCGAAAAAGCTTAGTGACTTGACAACTACGTAACGCAGCACCATCACCTTGATACGAAAATGATGGGCATAAAATTTGCTATTGCGTGAGAGTGGTCTTTCGGACGTACATTTTTGGTCGCAATAGAAAAATTTTACGTTTTTTCATATAAAGGCGTTAACGTAAAATATCGACTTCTCATGACTTTCCTTAATCTGGGTATTAGCTTTTTGCTACGCAAGCTAGTGAAGTGTCTTCCGTTGTGCTGTTTTTTTTTCTCCGAACACGCTGGTGTAATCGGTTCCTTCATGCGTTGACTGGTTCTCCCGCAAACAGAGATTTCGCACAACTATGTAGGAAAAAAAGGCAGAAAAACTACTTTTATGGACTTAACTCTCTCTCCTAAACAAGACGTTTCCACGTCTTCCCTCCATAGGGAAAA
Source organism: Dermanyssus gallinae (assembly GCA_003439945.1). Taxonomy (NCBI): domain Eukaryota; kingdom Metazoa; phylum Arthropoda; class Arachnida; order Mesostigmata; family Dermanyssidae; genus Dermanyssus; species Dermanyssus gallinae. Next base: position 28,654 of record QVRM01003497.1, on the reverse strand, counting down.
CTTATTTTCTTGCCGAGTTCTATCAAACCTCGAAATGCGTGCACAACGATATGAATGACCCTGTATATATTTATATATATATATATATATATACATTTCTACTCTCAAGTTTGTCCTTTGCTATCTAATAGGGCCAGGTGCAACAGCACCAAGTGCTGCAGTGAATTTGTCAGATTTAATATATACATATACAGATAGTTCGTGCCTATTTTTCGCCGACTGAAGAAGCTGTTGAGTTATTTCGTCGTATGCGTACGCTTCGTGAACAGTTTTCTTTGTAAATAAACTGTTGCAGATTCGCTACCCTGTTTTCATCACTAAAGACGTAAACCAGCCTTTAATAAGCTGACATCCACTTATTACTTTAATTAATAAAAAATCATATATATCTATATCTGGTAAACGGACGCAATTCGTCTTGTTAGTGACCCGAATGGCCACCCGAAACAGACGTTAGAAGAAGGAACGTTTAGATACACCAAATGTTGAAAGTTTTTTCTGCCGCGCCAATCCTACACGGTGTAACTGCTCCTCTCAGAGTAGCAACGGCACAGTAAATAACATAAGCGGCGGCGTGGTCTAGAAAACTAGTGCGCTAGTCATGGTTGTCATCATCTACCGGGGTGTCGCCGGTTCGATCCCTGCTGTTGTTGATCGAATTTTTTTGAGCGATGCTCATTGAGAATGGATGATAAATCACACGGCTGAGGGTCAGCGGCCATGCTGCAACAAGGACTGTTGGAGAAACCCTAGATATCTTAACATGTCCGACCCTCGGGGCATTAAAGGTATACTTTATAGATATATACGACCATGAACTGCTGCTGCTAAACAAAAAATATTGTTTTGGAATTGGATCTCGTGTGTCTAAGTAAAGTTTTCGGGCTGACCCCCAGCCAAGATTTAACGTCCACGGAACTGTTTTTCACATTGCTATATAGACGGACCCCCATAAATACAATAAGTGGTGCAGACGTTAATGATGCTTTATTCAGCACTGGGTGATGTACCTTAAGGCTCTTGCATAAGCCCACAATCGTACGCGATATCTGCAACCGACTTTGATTGTAGTCTCAGTCATTCCTTAAAATGCACGGCAATGATCGTCAAGTTTATCTTGAAGTGCACCGTGAACTGCATGTTGGTACCAAAAAGACGCAGCCGTAAGACAATCCGCGTGTCTCAGCTCTATTGTAATACCTTTCTAAGGACGTTTATTTTAGAGGATCAGACAATGTGATGTCTGTCTTACTGGACACACGCTTGCGCACTCTTCTATGGTCAAGTTGTGACGCTGCTTCAATGCGTGCAGGTGCAAATTCATAGAGCGTGTGTCATGGCGCCGCAATATTAGTCGTACGAAGATTGCATCTCTGTAGAATGTAGAGAGAAGAACCAACGACGAATTGACGTCATAATTTTTAAGAAAGTCTTGCGTAGTATATTTATATATATAGATACTCCAATGTAGTTCACTCTCAATCGTTCGCTCGCGACAAAATTAACCCGGCAACCGAACGCTAGCAGCGGTCTATGATATATATATAGCTCCCCCTGCGCGCTTTGCAGCTGCCAGTTTCAAAGCATTTCATATCGGCCAGTTGTCAGCTTCTCAGCACAATCAACCTTTCAATGGAGAATTCTGCAAGCGTTACAACAAGACATTCGAATCGGCCTTGGAAGACTTTAAAGGGCTCTGAATGGTGACAGATGAACGTCAATCCCGGAAATAGACTACATCGAACAGGAGCTAGTCAACGAATAGCAATGACATTTCTAATTAAACTACCAGGTACCAAAACAATTTCAACAATGCTGGTGAATGCTGGAGTGGGCTATAATCTGTCTTGACCGGACAAAAATTGAACGGAATTCAAAAATATTAAAGATCAACCATTTTAAATGTGCGCACGGTGCACATTTTTTATAAGACGCCTCTAAATGGTTCTTTGCAATGTAAAAGTTTCTAAAAGACAACACCCAAAGCCCGAACGAAAAAGCACGCACAGGATCAGTATGCTAGCCAGAAAAATGCTTAGTTCTGTAGTTAGCAGCAGACTATTACGCGATGTGCATTTACAAGCCGCCCGAGCAAAACGTTATGTCTATTTTCAAAGACATTAATGCACACGTAACGCTCTACACAATTTCTACCAAACATATAATTGTTTGCTTTCACTTGTTGTAAAATGGTTACCGCAAAATCAGAACACAAAATCCCTACTAAGCAGTGTGGATTTGCTCTAAGTGGTTTCCAAGAAACATGGTGAAGTTCGTTGTGGGCCGTTTCATACGAATAAGCAAATGGCGCACGCTACCTATACGAAATTCCAAACCGAATTTGACTGCATACTACAAAATAGAATATTATATATATATATATATATATATATATATATATATATATATGTCTCGCTGCGCTGGGGATATACGTAAAAGGCGCACCATCTTATACCATGCATAATATCTAATAGAGCATAATACATTTGACACGTTAAAATTGCTTGAAATGAGTTTACATCAAAAGAGCGACACCTCTTTTAAAAAACGAAAGACTTGATTGAGGGTTGACGTTAGGCAATTATGATTTATTAAAAGAACTGTTTGTTTGCAGGGGAAATGTTTAAAGAAAATTATCTATAGGTTTACTGTCGTGCTTGTCAAGTTACTTATCTGAGTCTTCTATATTTTGTATGTGCAATTGTGCAAATAGTTCCAGAGCCGATTCGGGTAACTGTCGAACAGTCTGAGTTATCGGCCATCGTTCAGATTCACTCGTCCCGCCAAAGCTTGGAATTTACCTTACAGTGGTCGGTTTTTGGTCAACGGCGCACACAGACAGTCAGAGCCACCAACTATACTGCGGTAAGACTATATTTTAGCTCGCAGCCTCAACAGATATATATATATATATATATATTATATATCTCACTTTGAAACAAGACTTCTGAGAAACTATGTTCCATTGGAAAGAACATTTACATAAACAAACTCTAAAATTGCCTATGTTTCTTTCTAAACATCTCTGGGAGGCCCATCTGCATATATGTATATAGCATAGTCAGCTTTCATGCAATGTGCTGACGTGCTGACGGAACACTCCCTGGAGAGGTCAGTTTTTCAGTGAACGCAGTGAGTGTTTGATTGGTGAACGTGGTGTGAAAGGAGTGGCTGCTGGGTGCGGCCATTTTGGTAAGCCTGAGAGGCCATCTTGGCGGCTGATCATCACCACAGGGAAAAGAGTCCTCAAACACATGAAAACAATAGCACCACTTGGAGGTAGGACACTGTAAAAGAAAAAAAAGAAAAAACATCAGCCGGGCCGGTTTGAGGAGGAATGCGACAAATCTCCGAAACGGCTGATCGGAGGTCAACAACAACGATTTTAAAAGTACAACAAATAAGTAAAAACAAAGTTGAAGGAAAAGAATATTCATATGGAGGAAAGACGGCCAAGCGCTCAAGCAGAGACAGCCAAGGACAGGACAAAGATAATGTCGTGATGTGCAAACCTCCGAAGGTGAGGAGAAAGGAGAAGACAAGACTGAAACCGAAGTCGGAATCAAGCGTCAAATGGTCATCAGAACGGAAAAAGTAGACAATGACAGCATATGCTGCGTAGAGCACACCTCACGCGTGTCACAAGACCAAGGCCGCGAGGAAAACCTGTAATAACATAGAGCTCATCGAATACGACGAGGAAGCAGTTGCCGATCTCAAGTCAGTAACACACATATTTAAGAGCTTAAAGGAAAAACACAAAATAACTCCAGTGGACATCAAGCCGGCAACACAAGTCACACACACACAAAAAGCAGGATTTAGATTATGGAGGTAGATAATAGAAGCCTAACGAAAAAGATACAAATCTCACAAAGATTGATAATAGAAGCCTAACAAAAAATATACAAATATCTCAAAGTTGCACGTCTGCAGGAGCTGGAAAGCCTAATAGAAGATCAATGCAGGAATTTTTGCAGAGGAATTAGAACTCTTGATAGAGAGAATAAATTAAGATGGCTCTATAAGAGACCCGAGTCAGGTACCCTTAAACCGGGCGAATCGCGATTTAGAGACAGCCAGAAGAAGCTAGACCGGAAAGAAACATTTTGAAGAAAAATTGGAAGTAAAGCTGACATCACGGTCTTTGCAATGCGCAACGCGGCACCTTGCCTTCATTAGAGAAGCAAAAAGAAACAAAATTCATCCGCGTAAAGACAGCCGAGGTGTGCTCTTTACAAAACATGATTAAAAACTACGCCTTGTTGTTCACAAACAAGAGGCAGACCTCATCGAGCTTATCAAAGGAAATGGCTTCAGCCTGTATTCAATAACACACATTATTTCTTGAACAGCATAACGGCTCAAAATAACATTAGATTTATGCTCCTTGCCAAAGGTTCAGAAGAAGATAAAGCAATGCTAAAAATGGCCGAGCAGTTTCCGTTAGCCAAAAAACCCAGTCTGCGGGGCGAGTTGCAGTTCTAAAATTGGGCCATGCGGAAGCAGAACACTGTCCAAGAGACTAAGAATTTGCTGCTGGCTCTGCAACTTCGTCGAACACGTTGATAATTAGAGTAGTTCACCCCAAAGATACAGCAGAAAAGTTTTTACACGCTTTCTCTGAAACACTCGAAATTGAAGTGTACACTTAAAACCTCCTGGCGCTGTACATTTTCCCAGAATGGCAAGAAGATACAATTAGAAATGCAATAGATGTATGCTGTAGAAAATGCGGGATATATGGCTGACATCATCTGGCTTACGGCACCTTGTCTCTATCCGAGAAGCAGAAAGAAACAATATAAATCCGAATAATGGCGGCCGAGGGGTGCTACTCACAAGACGTGATTGAAAAACTTCGCCCTCTGTCCACAAACAAGAGGCAGGAGTGAAAATACCAACAGTCGCCCCATGTTAAGATGGCGATACTTTTGTGAGAGTGTGAAGGAAAAACTAGAAAGCAGTGCAACGTTTGCTGACGTCCTGCGGCAAAAAACAGAGGGAGACAGACACCAGAAGATGTACCGGCCCTACCATGCCTGTCGTTTTACGAGGTATCGACCAATTTCTAACGACAGATTATATTGAGAATGAGCTGCGAGAAACACTTATGATCCACGGAGCTTCCTACATGAGAAGTATATACATCGAGTCCACGGAGAGGCAACCTTGAAAAAACTGGTTGAATTTGTAAAGCTCCCGGGCCAACCAAGAACCAAGCCAGATGAGTCGTCTGGTCACCTTACGACACCTCCTTAAAAGACAGGGCATGCCAGCCTTTGAGCAGGAAGAATCTTACTGTCAGAGGCACCCGTTGCTAGGCTGAGAAGTGGATTACGCTCTCCTCATGCCACAAGTGTCAGGAACTGATACACACAACCAAGGAATGCAAAAGAAAATAGTGGGGGTGCTACAGATGCAGCAAGAAGGGCCACTTTGCTAGTGCTTAGACTGTAATGAAGAAACCTTCAGCAGTTACATCTGCGGGGACAAAAGACTCAAAGTGGCCGTTGCGCATACAGGTCGCAGGACAAACAATCAAGTCCGTGAAAGATGCCTACTACCTTAATATCACGCTGTACACGTCCATGACGGTTTAAGCTACATAAGGAAGGCTGCGGAAAAAAGTATCCAAAACAGCAAACGCTATAGGATACTTCCGTGTGTACGTCGATCGCGGGTCCGTAGTAGAAAACTACTGAGGGCGGTAGCGGAGTCAATCGCGCTCGTCGGGACTGTTGTGTGGGCCAGTGCCACCCATATTTTGAGGCCGAGGTAGTTAAAGAGAGCGCAACTTGGATCAAACGGGTTTGCAAGGGCTAGGGCAAAGTGCACCTGACCAGTGGGGAAACCCGTGAGCGACCCGTCCAATTTATCCGATAGCTACTTCTCTTGATGGCTCATAGCACTGTTCTATGGAGATCTAGGCCGGCAGAGTGAAGTTAAAGGAGGAGGTGCAGTTAGCAGGTATTGGTCTCAGCGGAGTGGCATCCATCTGCCGTCCTTGCCGTTATGATTAATAACTTGTGGACATGCATTAAGACGCCGGTAACAAATGGTAATAGTTGTTTATTTTATTCAAGTGTTTATTCATAAATACTGCACACCAATACAGCACACAATTTCTCGAAGATATTCTTACCTGCGTCCTTTCCTCTTAAAGATACTCTCTTGAGTACTATGTGCGTGCTTAACCGTATATAATTCAAATTGGCTGCCTATGCCTAAGTTCTTGTGATATTATAGCCAGTCTACATGCACGTTGGCTCCGTATTCGCTTGTAGCGCCATTATGTTACTAGTGTTATTATTACTAATAGATTTGACACGTCTTACTAGGTTTTTAAGTGCATGTAAAAAGTAGACCAAATAGGAAAGTGTTACCGCGTGATAGGGTCGCGTGGTTTGTGATAAAACACAGATAAATGACGCATGTCCGAATACCTTGCCATCAGCAACCAGGTAATATCACTTATCGATTAATGAATGCTTTCAGCTCTCCCTGCTGACGGACTTAGAACCTGCACAATCCTATCACTTGTCCGGTGACTCCAAGCGCTGGATGCTGCAACAAATCCTGGCGTGGAACTTGACATCGTCACGCTTGATTGCGATAAATTTTGCCGAAGTAAGTTCAGTTAGCCCCATATCGATTAAGGCCAAGTCTGGCCCGACTCCAGCCAGCCTGATTGGGTGATTGCAAAGCGTTTTATTATGGTTTGCCTGTTTACCAGCCATAAACCAGTTTATGTTTTGGGTAACCAAATTTCAAAGCGCGGCTATGTATGTCTGAGAAATTATGCTAGCAATAGCGTTAACGGTGCTAGTGTCAGCAATCCGAGCATAATGCTGCCAGAACATTGAACAGTGTTTGCCACAGGCGCCGTTCTACCAGCTCAAGAGCCTCTGCTCGTAGCGGTTCGTCCATTGAAATCATATTCAACCACGAGTAATACGCGAAGACAATTTGATATCATGTGTGTTGCGTCCTGCCTATGGATGCTATCGATGCAAGCACTTGAGCTCATGCAAGTTGTAACGGTTTTTATTCTATCGCTTTCTCTCTCTCTCTCTCGGTGCGCACCGTTCAATGCCTTTGAAAGTGTTAGTTTTGCGCCGTTTATACTATATATATTTATATATATATATATATATATGTATATATCTCTCGTGATACCTGCCAGCAGTGTGAAGGTCATTTGGTTGTTTGCACTGAAGTTTCCGATATTGATATTGCAGCAACAGGCAGCTTGCACTTGCTGGTTCATTTTTGATCAACAGAAAGTGCTTTTGTCGCCAGTCGCCGAATCATTTCGCAAGATCAGCTTCTGTAGAAAAAGCTTTTCGCATTTTGCAATGAATCCTCCGTGTTCTTTCTGCGTGTTACAATGCCTGCTTATAGTGTTATAAATTCGGTTGTTTTGCGCAAGTTTGCTTGTCGGATTTATCTCCTTATTTTCCGAATTTCTTTTTTTTTGCAAACATATGGCTGCATGACAAATCTTGTAACGAGGATGCATTCAACCCTCTTTCTAACGGCACCTAGACTGTACTCTATCGGGAGATAAAGCGAACGCGGCAACTTTGCTATTTACGCTATCACTTATTTCAATAATGTTTCTCTGTCTCCTCGGACAGTGTTTTTCTCTTTTTATTTCCTCCCTATGGTCTAGCCGTTATATTTTTCTTATTGGTACTATAATCTAAACAGTAATTGTACATCATTCCGGTCCAGATTACATACAATGCGCATATAAGTATGTGAGTACGTATTATAAAGTCCGTACGTGGTAAGTGTCAAATAACCGCTAACTCTTTGGTTATATTTCTTCTTGTAGAAAATATCGGCTACTTTACACTCATCGCAAAGTTCTGGAAGGACTACGTCAACATCACGGTGATCTTCCCCGCTGCGTCGTGCGACCACCCAGCCCACGAAGTGAAGTATCAAATGGGTGGACATCGTTATACGGCGTTGCCTACTGGCCCATTTAAAACAACGGATCCTTCGCTTACCTTTGTCAAGCTCGACTTTTGGACACCGTTCATGTTCACTGTCAGGACGCATTGTGGCTCGGACTGGACGGAAGTATCAGATATTATTGATACCGGCCCTGGACGTATGTCGCATGTGTTGAATCGTAGTAGATTTGGTCGTATCGTCGTAGTTGTTGGAGTGGCGGTTGTAGTTGTTGTTGTAGTCGAATTTGTAGTTGTTGTTGTTGTTATACATGTTGTAGCTGCTATTGCTATTGTAATTTGATTCTGGATACTTCAGTGTTTTTTTTATTAAGAAGGAAAACCTACTATTATTTCAAGCAGCCATTCCACCAGTCATTTAATTTGTCTCCCGTCGCCCTTTATCAGATGACATCATAACTGATCGCTTGTCCGCTTTGTGTAGTACGTCAAAATGTGTACAGTGTTTTGCAGCGGAAAATTTGTGCCCGCACCCGTTTGAATGCAAACCGTCTAGAACCGGCTGATTCATACAGCAAGAGGCTTAAGGCCCTAAGAACGCGTAGTAGCAGTAGCGTGACCTTAAGCACTATAGACTCCCTAGGCGAACAAAGTCACTTAATGGAATGGTTTTAGTGGTTCGTCTTTCGGTACTTGCCTTTGTGCGAATCTACTGTTGTAGAGTATTGGTTATATTTCACCAGGAAGCTTCTTATGACTAAAATGCTTCTCAGAGAATTTATAAGAAAGGAAGTATCCTACTTTGATCGCTTTCCGGTCTGTCGCTTGCAGCCCTTGTTCGTCGATTGAAAGTCTCTGCGCAGCTTTCTGGGGTCCCATTCGAGATTAGTATCAGTATCGGTTTCCTCATTAAGGCAGATATCGAACTTTTACGTTTCCCTACATCGACCTCATAGGCATACGCATACACCGGTGATCGTTTGTTTCACGACACCTCATCTCCTTACACATCCTACCAAGTTTACCAGGAACATAATGTAAAATCGATGCATGCCTCTGGTCTCCGTCCATGGCCGACAGCCGTGCGCCTGTCGTTTAGTATCTGCAAGTTCCCAAGTGTTATCCGAATATGGAGTTTAGTACAACCTTTAATTCTGATGCGTGGTGAATGGCAGTTCTTCTAAAATTCCCAGCTGTCAATACTTCATTGCCTTCTACCAGGCCAATGTAGGTACTACCAATACCTGCCAACGCTCTCTACAAGCTAGCCCAAGAAAATCAGAAAGTCATTTTGTCTACCACTTCATGACGCGTAGCGTACATATGTCCATACGTGTTTACGTGAGTAGCACAACGCTCTTCTCTCTGCCCGTATTTTGGCGCTGACCCATGGGTCTTGTTAGCAACGTAGGTCCACCTTTCTTGTGTAGCACCGTATATTTGTCAAGATCGATAGCGTCTTCGCATGTATGATGATTTTCTTAAATCTTTGTATTTCAATTTTTTTCGCTGGAAATCAGTTGCTTCACAAATATGGCACCAGAATTAACCTTGGCACTTTAGTCATCATGTACCCATTTGCCCCTTCATGACGAATATAGCTAGTTCAAAGTCCTTATGGGCACACGTATGGTCCGCCCATCCTGGAGCGTCCATCTACGTCTCTGTTTAAATGTCGCGGATTCTTGAGGAATCCTCCGTGTTCTTTTGCGTGTTACAATGCCTGCTTATACTGTTATAAATTCGGTTGTTAATTCGGCTTAGCTAGTTGATGTGTGTAACATATACCTAATGTATTATACGGAAAATAAACTTTATAATTCGGTTGTTTTGCGCAAGTTTGCTTGTCGGAAATATCTCCTTATTCGTTTTTTTCTCTGCTGCAAACATTTGTCTGCATGAAAAATCTTGTAACGAGGATGCATTCAACCCTCTTTCTAACGGCACCTAGACCGTACTCTATCGGGAGATAAAGCGAACGCGGCAACTTCGCTATTTACGCTATCACGTATTTCAATAATGTTTCTCTGACTCCTCGGATAGTGTTTTTCTTATTTCCTCCCTATGGTCTAGCCGTTATATTTTTCTTATTGGTACTATAATTTGAACAGTAATTTTACATTATTCAGGTTCATATCACACGCGCCAATAGTCGTCATGTTACCTGCCAGATTACATGCCCAGAGATTTGAGATTGATTCCGCTGCCACATTGGTGACTGTTGTCGTTTCTGCGTTTCTTCTCGCCTCATCTACCGTGTTCTTGATGTCATGATAGGTAGTATTATGTTTTCTAGTGTGAAAACACGTACGAAACTTGTTGACTTCAGTTTTGTGAAGACTTTTACGATACTTGTTGACACATTTTTTATGAAATCATCATTGTCGTACTTCTCTTCTTTCTCCTGGGGTGGGCCATGGTTGTCGTCGTTTGGGTTCAAGCCGTTAGCCCTGACCTCTGGAAAGCATTTACATTCTCCTGTGCCCCTTGTTTCTCCTGATCCTCTTTGTCTCTTTCTCATTAGACGCGCCGTGCTTTTTTCTTGGCTTCTTTTCATTATTGCCCTCTCCTTTCTGTCACTCGCCTCAGTTATTACAAATCTAGGTGGCCAATGTATATACTTACGTATACTTCCTTTTTCGAGGATCAGGAACAAAGATGCTTGATGCATACTCGTGCTCGCTCTTATAAAGATTTTTTTAAGTGGTCCTCGCGTCTCAGTCCTCTTTTAAGCGGAACATCCTTCTAGGGAGTAAAGTTTCTCATCGTCCTGCACTGCGACGAAAAGCGTATGACAAACATCATCGGTCTTGCCGGTGTCACACAAAGCACACTCGTCTATCTCGCCGATCTTCACCACTTAAACCATTTCAGCTGCTCTGGCAGATGAGAACTTGGGTTACGCAGTTACTGCTACCATTCAAGAGTGACCGTTTCACGGCGTCTTCTCTAAGTTCCTAATCCAGGTATAGGGAATTGCTTTTTTTCTATCCGTTGTAGTCAGGATATCGTTCGAGCAATCCGGTACTAGCTTTCGATGAGGAACTTTTGCATCCACCGATGCTTAAGACCCATGGTTAAGGAACTTAAGGCATCGTCCCTATACGCCCACACATGTACGATCCAACAATCGCAGTCGCCCGCGTCGTACCGGTTATTGTGGACCGGGAAATTCAGATTCAGCATTTCCGACACTAAACATGCTCAACTACTCGATTATGAGATTAAATCCATCCGGAAGACGTTCTTTGTACTTTTGCTGCACGGCACGCACTACTGCCAGCTGCGTCGCATAAACGAAATGCATGTCCGTTTCTCCGGAATCCATATACTAGTTCATCGCAACTTAAATGGTAGCGTGATATCAATATGTTTCCAATTCATATTTGAGACGCACGGCTATCAACATAACGTGACAATAATGCAAACTTCAACAATGTTGCTATGTCGTCACTTAGGGAACCCCGAAATACCGGAAGTATAGGAACACGTTTAGCTAATCTGTTGTAGAAAGCCGACGCGATTTGCATAGGAGATTCATTGAAGAAATTGAGCCGCCCATGTAAAAAGCTGTACCCATGGTATCTACTAGTTTAGGCATACTCAAATAACATCCACAACCGCTTTTAGAAAGTGCAAATGCGATGCAAGTCAAAGCTACCAAAACAACAAATCACTACGTATCCCCCTCACTCTCTCTCGCCCCCTTTCTCTATAAATATATATATATATATATATATATATATATATATATATATATATATATATATATATATATATATATATATATATATATATATATATATATATATATATATATTATATATATATATATATATATTTATATATATATATATATATATATATATATTTATATATACATAACCTAAATTGTCAATCGAATTACCAGCCGTTAATTATGATGTCCTATTTGCAGCACTCCGTCCTGTCAAAAGACTTAGCTTTACAGCGGATGCGTACGTCCTAGAAGTATCAATATACGACGACGCCAACCCGCCAATGACATGCTACACAGTAACCGGCTGTCCGTCTCGGTCGGAACTCGAGCATCGCAAGACTGCCGTACGAACGCACAGAAAGACGGTACGAAACTCTCAGCTAATAGCAGTACACCTTTACTACTCTGCTTTTGTTATGTCGACAGATGGAAGCTGTTATGGTAATCTCAAAAGTATGTGTGTGTATGCTACAATTGATCATATGTCTTGTTTCTATTGGCCGTTCTCTTGCAAGGAGAATTCCGTTCAAGTAACGTAAAGTAAGTTAATATAATTAACTAATCACGCAATGGGCAAATACTGTTTAGATTTACGCGCGCTATTTGGCCATAAGCCAAGCAAAGAACCCGTTTGCAAGTTCAAAACAAGCAAATGTCATGCAATGCGTGATAAAAAAAACTTGTGTAGCAAAAGTCTCAATGGAAGAAAGACAACTCCCGTACGTAGTAACACTGCAGCTACGATAATCATTTCTTTCTCCATTCTTCGAATGGTTTAGTTCTAGTCTCTGTTTTCGAATTCGATGTGAGTTCAACTATGCTGTTGCAACCATTGTTGCAACTCAATCTCTTAACACATTGAGATTGCCAGCTTTTATGCGTGCCACGTCAGAAAGATAAACAAAAAGTGGATACTTAAAAGAATAAGGCCATTAGCCAAGTACAAGATACAACTATGAGGAGCGCCGTCTACGTGGAGGATAGTTGTATGATGAAGTCGGAATCTACCATGCAACTGTACCTCACTAGCTGCGAGTTCGTTTGGCACCGATTAACGGTTGGTGAATCCGCTTAGCCCTAACGGGCTATTAGGAAGAGTAAAAACTCGCAAAGAACTGATGATCAGTATCTACCGCACCTCACAAGCCCTGAAAGTCAGCTCGTAGGAAGCTAAAGATTAATCTGAAGAAACGCGTGTCATCCGACCGAAGTGAACTGCAATGAATCAACAAAGTAAATCCACTCGTACCATGACAACCACCTTACTTCATTCAATGTGACCTGTTACCTGTGTGTAGAAAAGTTTTAGGGTAGTCATCCATATCGGATCCCCATAAATTCTATCATTCGTATATTGACGCAGGACACGCGTACCTGTTCGCACTTATAAAGTGATGTCCCATTACTTGTGCTTCTACTGGCTTATAGATAAACTAGCCTTTTACTACAATTGAATTGGGTCAAGCTTCTGACATGGTAAGCGCAGAGGAAAATTTACCTCTACCTACGATGGCCTGGTTTCGTGGAATTTTGCGTACATTGTAGTTCCACGACTTGATGACAAGATGACACTGATGACTTGATGGACTACGACTTGACGACAGAGGATATCGAGACATTGCATATGCATACACTATGCATTGTAGTTTCCGCCCGTCAGTAGAGACTGGTTTGAAGACAGCGGCAACCACGGCTCTCGAATGATTCGTGTCTGAATAGATAACAACTACCTACGGCTGGCACGTCGGGGCAACGCACCAATTGCCTCACCGGCTTGAACAGGACGCGTGAAGTGCGACCGGAGGCGCGTCAAGTCTTTGGAAATCATGTATGCGGCGCGCATCTGAGTAGATCTGGTACTCCGCTGTTCCCTCCAAACCGCTCCGAGCAGCACGACAACGCGCTCTGTAAGGCATGCTGTCAGCGCACCGGTTGCTTACTAGCGAGATTAAGCGAAATGCGACTCGACAGCGATCTAAGCTGGACTCCTCCGTTGAATATCCACGTCCGGACAGGCTAAATATTATATTATTTTTTTTTATACTTAACCCCTGCAACTGGGCTTAAGAGCTGTACTACTCAGATTGATTCACGACGGAAACGACCAGGTTGCAGGAGGCCAGGAGGATTGCCTCACGCTCGCAAGCAGTGATTGGTTGTCCCTCCTCCTGTTCGCTACAAATTCCCTAGACTCATGAGAGGGTTGTAGCACCCTCATAGTATCGATGTACTATCAAATAATTCTGAAATTGAGGGGAAGTTGGTTTTTGAGCGGATAATTAGATAAATGATTTGAGATTTAAAACCATAGATATTCGAATTGCACTCTGCGGCGACACTATTCCACCTACGCAATTAGCCGAGATGTAGGACCGAAGCCCTTAAACAATAGTCAACAATCTTTTCGATTCGACTGCACGAGTGTTGTAAGATCGTTTTGGAAATTTTAGGTGGTGTCATTCAATACATCAGAATTCATGGACGTTTCGGAGCTTGTCAGCTTCCGCGTGCAGCCTTGGATCGAATTCGATAACATTACGTACGTTGGCAAAGCAGTTTTGTATGAAATTGAATTGATATGCCAAAAGGAGTCTCAGGGTGAGTCAGCACAGCAGTTGAAACATGTGTATGCGGATATATTAGCGTGTTCTGTAGTCTTATAAAATAAGCATAACTTACGTAACTTAAACATATTCTTTCTAGCTACCAATATTGCAATTGATAGTCATAGTAGCAACACCAATTGTTATTATAATGATGGTAATAATAATAATAATTATTATTATTATTATGTTGGTGACCACTCAACATCATCTTGGTGTTGCCTCTGTGTAGTTCCAATGCCACTCTCTGTCGGAGAAACGCGTTGGACCTTGGCTGTGCTGTGGCCTCAAAGAACTTCCTTTGTTAGTTTGAGTGCATCCTTGCCCCAAACGCTCAGATGATTCAAGACCAAACGCCATTACTACGTGGTCCTCAAGAAGATGACGTTTATGGTCTCAGTTTCGGCTGGTCCTCTGCATTGCACCAGGCTCCAGTGTGGCGCAGAAACCGGCTTGCCTGCGCGTCTGAGAATGTCCCTGATGGCTATGTGGTGGCCCTGCGTAAGCCCCGCCATCTTAGTGCAGCTAAGACGGTGTAGGCCGCATGGACATTCCTCTCTTAAATACGGCAATGAGACTGAGACCACGTAACTGGTAGTCACCCAGCTCACTGCCTACGACTTCGGACGGAAACACGTCGAGCCACGCTCCGGCGGCGTCGGATGAGACTGCTTTTAGTCTAATATTGTCTACACCAAGCAAGGTGGCTTAGTGGCAAAGCCTTTGCCTTGCATTCGGGAGGCCTGGGTTCGAGACCCAGACCGGCCACTCTTAATTTGGTTTGCATGGTTTCCAATTTAGACAAGGTAAATGCCGGAGTAGATAAAAATCAGCCATGACATGAAAAAAAAAGTACAGGAGCATTCGCCTTACGAAAAAAAACATCTTATTCGCAGGCCGACAAAAGAGTTGAGTAAGTAGACTGAGTGGTGATTTGGTTCCACCATTTCTATCTAGTGACCTGTTCCTCAAAAGGACGATTAGATTGACGGGCGTCCCAGATCCGAACAGCGTCTTGTTGGCGGCTGATGAATCCGCGACAGTAGTGGCTATTGCGGAGGCGCAGCTATGTGACGAGGCAAGAAAGGCGGGCAAGGCAAGGTCCGTGGCCCATGCAAGGTCCGTGGCCTACCTGTCCTCCTGGGGTTTGTCAATGATGTTTTCCAAAGCTTTCCTCGTCAAGTTTCTGACGGCAGACGGAGGGCAGGTAAAGTCCGTAGTACGTACAAGGCCTCTTGCACTCCCATTGCGTGCCGGACCAGAAAGTAGGCTTGGTGTCTCCCGAGATGGCCCCAGCTACTGGCAAAGCCGGAAGGGTTGTTCTCCCTTTTCGTCCAGTGCCGGGTCAATCATATCGGGGAACCCCGCCGTACCTAGCCGTTCACACCGGCTCTTTACAAGGATGCCTGGGGGATTGCCGTTGAATTCTGCGATTACCTGATGTCTTTTACGGTTTCGAAAGTCTGAAGGAAAAGCTCGTATTTAAAGGGCTACATCCTCCTGCTGACAACCGGCAGATTCAGACGTGATTTCAGTCTCAGCGAACATTAGGAGACTCTGCTTGCTATAAGCCTGGTGTATTGTTAGATAGATGGCCGGTAATTTTTGGATTTTAAGAGGCAACATTTCTCCTTGTTTTCAAGAAAGATGCGAGCTGTGTGAACAATTATTTCGGCCCTATTATCAATGGCGTACCCTATCTGCCGCGGCTGCAGGTAACTTTAAGCATTGACCTAGGGAAGCAGGGTCTTTGTGGCCAATGAAAAGTGCAGCAAACGATTATAAGTCGGTATCCCCCGGTTTTTTCTCCGGGCGATGAGCCATCCGTCATATATGATGCTTTTCACAGACTCCGGAACTTGCCTGTTACGTATGATGTCGCATGCCTTGGAGAGTGTTTCTAGCACATCGTTGAAAGTTGCGAAGTGCTTAATAATAATAAGCATGCATCTTTAGCCTGCGCTTTGCATTTAGAGATATAACATAGAGTCATCAAGGTTTAACTACATACTGCATACGTGTTCTACCTTGCTTTGCCCTGAAGAACTAAACGCCTATAATTACGTTATAAGGGGCATGCATGTGAAGTGAATATGAACTTTCTTTTAGAAGAGAACACCCGGCAGAGGGCAAGTCTTCCGATAAGTGAAGGTGGTACGGGAGTTAAAATAGTTATTGACCTTGTCCCTGTCTGCTATGCTGCTTTACTTGTCCGATTCAGTCCAATGGCAGCCTTTTTGGTGGAGGGGGCACTTCGACCACAAATATAACATAAAACCAGTAAAGCACGACACATTATCAGAACCATGCTGGACCCGGGTCATCTGGAAGAACACTCCAGCCAGTATAATCTAGAAGAGCTCAAAGGCCAAAAAAAAAAGCAGAGAGCTTCTTTTTTGCTTTTGAGTTCGTCTAGGTTTAGGATAGAGGGGCTTTGCGGAGAGACCGCGCCGTGTTCTTAGCGGGACAAGATACTTTCAGTGGGGGTTGGCATATAGCCTTACCCTCGCCTCAGCTCGGCATCATGCTGGGACCCAACTCTCTCCACAGGATGTCAGCATTTAGCATCGGCGCTCCTGTCTGCAAGACGTTTATGTGCAAGTTGTGTGGAAAAGCTGTATATTATAGTGGCTTCCACCCACTAAACTCCCGGAAGAACGCCGGTAGATCATCCAGACATGCTGAATTATACAGTGTAATTATAATGTTTCTTAGGAAAGCCGGTAAACTATCTACACCTGAACCAATTTGTTTAGCGTCTGCCCTCGAAGCAAGAGATAAACTTACCACAGCTCTATTGAGCCGAAGTGGGTAATGAAGCACGCTGAAGCCAGAAAACGGAAAAATACTCGGAGCTGAAAACAGGATATATCCTTGTGCTTATTGCTATAGAGACACTATGACCAATCAGCAAGGAAACCGAAGTATTCCTCTAAGAATGAAGTAAGCAAATTCAGGAGGCCACGAGCGATCCAAGACAATTCATAAGGCAAGCGTTGTCTTTGGCCGTTTGCAGAGGAAAAACGGCATTTATTTTAGGCGTCATGGAGTAACGTAATTCTTTAAAAAATTGCGATAATACGTTCAGATCTCACAACGCTAATACTGTTAAACATGCATTGAAAATATGACAATAATAATCATACAGGTTGAACAAAGGTTGAACTGGTTGAACTTGAAACAAGCATTGCTTGTATTCTTATTATTAAATATTGGTCACCACTCAACTAAATGTCCGTGACTACTCAACATAATCTTGGCGTTCCAATGACACCCTCTGTGAAAGAAACGCAGTCCATTTTGGCTCCGCTGTGGCCTCAAAGAGCTTCTTCCCAAGCTCTTTTGTCAGTTTAAGTGCTCCCTTGTCTAAGACTCCAGATGACTCGACACCGAAGGCAATTAAAAGGCGTGGTCTTCAAGAAGATGCGCGTATAGGCGCCCGTTTGTGCACAATGTGGCCGGCATTCGAGCTGTAACGAGTTCACGATAGCCGAGGGCGAACGTGTCGGAGACACTGACGTCTCAGCCAGCGGCCGATGGTCCCAGTCCCGGCTGCTGGTGAAGCTGTCATGGAGCTGTAATGTCCCAAACTGAGTAACGACACGGACGTAGCGGAATGACAAATGCTTGGCATGGGCTGTTAGTGTTAAGAGTGAGAAATGCAACAACGGCTCAATCTTATCTAGGTGATATATCTCTGACAACACGGGCGGGTGGTAGCGTATTAAGTAAATAGTTGGGAGAAAGAGAGAGGAAATAAAAAGAGGCAAAATTTAAGTACGAAGATTTTGACGGCAGCTATATAGTTTCTAAAACATCATACACATATACCGGGATGGATATAGGGTATATAGTTGTGAGAAGTAATTTACATGACCAACTGACGAAAGAAAATTACGAGTTACTTAGCGCATTAACTACATTTCGAGTTACTCTATAACGCACTAACTACATTATA
The DNA here is from genome assembly GCA_003439945.1 of Dermanyssus gallinae. Classification (NCBI taxonomy): domain Eukaryota; kingdom Metazoa; phylum Arthropoda; class Arachnida; order Mesostigmata; family Dermanyssidae; genus Dermanyssus; species Dermanyssus gallinae. The sequence continues at coordinate 10,432 of QVRM01003497.1, read as the reverse complement.
CGATTGCATGTTATGCAGGTACGTGTGTGGTATTCATATATTAAACGTGCGGCGTTCTGGATGGCCAAGAGATATGATATGAACAAAGATGAGGGCCGAATTCACCCTTCTCGGATGCCTAAAAGAAACTTTAACAAAATACTTCTTAACAAATAAAGGGACCCAAATTACAATCTATGATTTATCAGTACTAATGTAAGCCGATTTGTATCTTACCTTTAAGATTTGCAGGAGTCTGTTTAGAGCAATAAGTAGGAGGTACTTGGGGATTGTTTGCGCTTGCAGCTTAGTCAGATTTGAACGCGTTATAATCCATAGTTGCTGCCTTTTAAACTGCCAAATAAGATACTTTATTGCGCTTGACCTCTGTTACTTAACGGTGCGGCTGTGTATTGTTATTATGCGGCTGTGTTGGTATTGCCTTGTATAGACATTTTGTGCTATAGACCTCGAACGAACAACGCAGACACGCGTTTTCCTTACAGAGCGCGAGCTTATGTTCAGTTCAAGCACTGCCCAGTTCAACAAATCTTAAATTTGAAAACACCTGCTCTAGTGCTCGGTGGGAATTTGGGCTGTTCCACAGGACAATCCGGCCCAGTGGAATAAATGGCAAGCAGTTTTGCAGTAAAAGACACCTTCGCTAAAAACGGCAGTCACACCCACTCAGAAATGGAGAAAATACACAGCATACTCAAGCGCGTTATAACGATTCCCAGAGTTGCGAATAATGGTTGGGAAAGATCAGGACCAGGCTCATTACTATCAGGGCCTGTTAAGTGGAGGATTCAAGAGTCCAAAGACTAGGTAGCTTGCCATTGTGGTAGAAGCCAAAAAGAATCCGAAATCCAAAAACTTTACGAAACGCAGTTGGTTGTCTGCTGTAAAGAACGAAACTAAGGTAAGTGGTACCACCGTCATGAACCAATAAGTCGACCCCGGAGCAAAGTCTACGAACAGGGGTGGCGCCCTTGGCCGACATTGCTGCTGATCAACTGGACAGAATCGATCCTTGCATAATAGAAAATATTCAAACGACAGTTATTAGCGTTACTGAAAAGCTGCTTCCCTTCCTACTTCCTAGAGTCTCTGTAAGTGACAAGCCGATTAAAGTTGTCGACAGCTTTTCCCTTGAAGTCTCAGTACGAGAATCCAACGAAAGATGCATTTTGCGTGTCGTCGCATAGGCTTGGTGCAGACTTTGCGACTGCCTCACACAACAATTACTGACGTTCCAGCTTCAAAAAAACCACAAGCTAGTCAAGGCAAATGGTCGTTAATTCGATTCTTTTAGTGGAACGGTGAGGGCAACGAACACGATGGTGTGCTTAGTTTCTGTCTAGGAAGACTGGTTGGCTCGCAACAGCACATTTTGTGCTCCTATGTCGGGCAAAAACACTAGTGTCACAAATTGTAGTAATTTCGCTCTCACTCCGAAACAAGACTTCTCAGAGACCATGTTTCATTGGAAAAAATATTTGCTTTAACGAGCTCTACAATTCTGTATATCGCGCTTCAAATATTCCTGCAACACCCTGGATATATATATGTATATATATGTATGTATATATATATATATATATATATATATATGTATATATATATATATATATATATATATATATATATATATATATATATATATATATATATATATGTATATATATAAGAAATTAAGGAGCATTACTTAAGCATTCGTGAAAGTACTGATCATAACGTCGATTCTTACTCCTTAGCGCAGAATTTAGGATTTGCTGGGTTACTTTCTTTCAAGAAATCCAATTTTCTTTGTAGTTGAATTCCGGTGTTACGCTGAGATCATACTCCTAATTTGGGTTCACGTTAGTTAAATTAAATGTCTGCGGAAAATGCAATTTGTAAAACCATAACAAAAGGAAACACTACCGTTAGTATGGCTTTTACAGGTAGTTCCATAAGTTCTTAGAATGAAAACCAAGAATTTTCCAAATCATGTTTTTAAATTTATCTTATTCGATATACTCCCCGAGATGCTCAATACACATTTCCCACCAAGATTTCAGAGCTTCTATACCTCTTAAGTAGAATTCCGCGTCTTTAGACTGAAAATAGGCATTGACAGCAGCCTTAACCTCTTCATTGCTGGAAAAACGCTTTCCACCGAGACTATTCTTCAAATGTTCGAAGAGGAAATAATCAGAGGGGGCCAGGTCTGGAGAATAGGAAGGTTGTTCAATAAGTTCGAACCTCAGTTGGGCCAGTTTTGCCGATGCTTGCCGGGACTTGTGTGCAGGAGCATTGTCCTGGTGAAACAGGACAACCTTCTTCTGCAAAGCGGGCCGTTTCACGATGAGTTCTTGCTAAAGGCAATGCAACAGTCTTGCATAATATTCTCCTGTGATCGTTTTACCGCTCTCAAGGTAGTCGACCAGCATTATTCTACGTTAATCTTAAAAAACTGTAGCCATCACCTTTCCGGTCAATGCCGTTGTCCGCACCCTCTTCGGAGGTGTTTCATCAGGTGCACACCATTGGCAAGATGCTTCTTGGGTCTCGGGAGTGTAGTGATGGACCCAGCTTTCATCGACGGTCATGAATCTGCGCCAAAAATCCGACGGATTGTTCGACATCTTGGCCAAATTTCGCTGTGAAGCGAAAACAGGCGCGTTTTTTGGCCTTGGTTGAGCAAATGCGGCAGCCATTTTTCTCTGAGCTCTTTCATCTTTAAGTTTTCGTATAGGATAAAATGCACAGTACCTAAACGAATTCATAATGCCTCCGCTATCTCCTTAATGTTCATTCGCTTATCTGTGCCAATGATGTTTCGCACTTTCTCTATGTTTTCCTCATCAGTTGCCGTTTTTTAATTTATTTAATCATTTAAAATGCACCCTGTTTGGGTATGTAAATACGAACATGGTATATATAACAAACATGGTAAAATGAGTTATGAGCATTCTCGCTCAAGCTGAGAAAGCGACACGGATTCCGTACAATCAGGTAGGTGGTAGAGGGGACATGGGCCGCCACAACGACGGCATCTGCAGTCCTCCTTGGGTTCATGAAACCCAGCAGACCGGCATAGTAGATGATGAAATCCGTGAACACTGTAGCGAGTAGTGAGGTGACGACATGGCCGGAGAGCGTCCTTCCAGGCCTGGTTAGTCATAGCTGGTGATAGATAAAACTCTCTGGGAATTAGAGACACTTTTTGAGAATACTCATGCCGAAACGTTTCCAGAGCGACTGTCTGCGGCAAATTAAAGCGGTCTACGAGTTCATCAATAAATAATACTGAACCCGCGAGCATGTACACTAATCTGTTGCGCGAATTTGACGGAAGGCCAAGTACTCGCTTCAAGAAGGCTGGCTTCACCCTATCCAACTGCCATAACTGCGAAGTGCTAAGATGTTTCCATGTCACTTGAATTCCGTAAGCAGCTACGGATGCCACTTTGAGCGTAAATAATGTCATGGCCGTCTGGACGGACAACTGTGTTGGGTTTCTGATACCCGCTGCCGCGATAAGTGCTTTTCTAGTTGCCGTTTTTTGGCCTTCTAGACGTAGTTCATTCTCGGTGCTCCTGCGACCTCTTTTTAACACATTAATCCAGTTGGAAACAGTGGCAAAACATGGCGCAGAGTCACCGTACGTCTCGTCCAACCCAATTTTTACTTGGGTCGCATTCCAACCTTTGAAATAAAAATACTTGATAATCACACGAAACTCTTTTTTCTTCATTTTTAAAAATGACGCCGATACGTTGCACGGGAAAAGCTATCAAACGAAATCGCAACGGCCAATCACCATAATATTTTAAGTGCTAGCAGTCGAAAAGTTGCAGTTCCTAATAGCGGTGGAAGCGCGCCAAAATTCGAATTCTAAAAAGCTCATTCTAAGAACTTATGGAATTACCTGTATATGAACACACGTCCATTTTGATCAATTTAGTCAGGTCTCATAAACGGTATTAACCAAAATAAAGTGCTAACTCACGCAAATTACATAGAACGATATAGAACCGGTAATAATAGCTTGTCGGTCAATTTAGAGAACTTTATTTTCGATTTATGCTGGCGTTTATGTCAAACGTATCGCCTAGCTTTTGACAATGTTCTGAAATTTGACATACATGACTGACTGTCGCGTACTTAAGACCTCGTATCACAACAAACTAAATTCAGAGGTCCGCCGTTTATGTCTGGTGTTGATCACCGTAGAGTGCAAATTTGCGCTCGGGCAGCGTGGTTCTCTGGGAGCAGTGCTTCAGTGTCATTCCATTGCAGTGCTGTTTTTGTGGTTCTCCCCGTGCTCGGGTGGTGGCTGTCGAGCAGCGATCGGTGCCTGCTAGCCTGGTGTGTAAGCCCGTGTACGCCCGTTCGAAGAGCATACGTGACCAAATGGTAGGCGAATCCAAGAAAGGAAACATGGACATCACCCTGAACAGAAATCAAATCATAGAAAGTGTAGCCTGGGGTATTTATGAGTTGTAGATCTGCCTTTAAGCTTCCTTTGGTGGCATTTTAGCGATGTACGGGTTGTCGCCTGCCGGGGTTTCTTTAGCGGGCCTAGAGTGAATGTTATTTCCGGTAGTGCGTCGTAAGTGACCAGTTTGAGAATGTCCAACGGCTCGATAAACTCATCTAGGTTCCGAATTATCACGGCCTTGGTCTGTAAGACCGCATGGACTGTCCCTTTTAATGATGCTTTCTTGTTTAGTTGCTGATGGAAGTTGCCAGTGAAATCAAGAGTAGTACCTCGCGGTACAATACGGTCAGGCAGGTTTCGTCTGTACCTCTTCTTGTAGCTCTTTTAACGTCTACTTTAGCTGTTGCTGAGTCAGTATTATTCCTGAGAGCACGTAGAGCGTCAGCGGAGAACGCATTGCCTGATTTAGCTAAATAAACTTTGAAGAGTCAGACTTCATCCTCATCTTCTTGTCGTGAGCCTATTTTATTTCTTAAGGCCTGCAAAGAGAACTTGACTCCGTTCTGTTCAGCGTCTGAGTCAACCTTGCGAAAAGTGCCTGTGTTGGAGCTGAAGTGTTTTCAACTCCATCGACCGCCACTATGTCCCGATTCTGCAAGGAAAGCGATTTCCCATCCTTGAGGTGCATCCTGCAGTCCGGGGAATGGCGACGATAATCGGTTTGTCTTTGTCGGCTCTTTGTGACAGCAGTAAAGCTCGTGTTGGAACCTTGACAGCTATAAATAAATCTGGCAGTGGGAGAGAGGGGAGCTCCGTGGCTGGGACACGCTTGATATAACAAACCTTAGTTATACAATTACAACACTTGATAGTGCTGTAATTGTATAATTGAGGTTTGCGTCATCATTCGCGGCTTAGCCGCTAAAGGCCAATTTAGACGGCTAATACGCATGAGGCTGCAAACGCAATAGACTCACTCATACAATTTGTTACTATGTTCTCTTAAGCACGAAGCAGTAGGCCGTATTCGCTTCTTTTCTGACAAGACAAGAGAAAATACTCACCGAAAATGCCAAAATCAAACGCAGCAATGGTTCACGTGATGTCCCCATTTTAGGGGAAAAGCTAATTTCCAAAACAACGGAGAGCAAAGTGAGTCTGCGATCGAACTACACCAGAAGCCAGGTAAGCATTGTGCACGAGGTTCCTAGACCACGCTGTGTGCACATGCACCAGGGCGATAATTGAATGTAATCCAATCTACAAATAAAACATCCGCAGATCTTTCTTGTTCATCATTACAGTAAGCCATCATGCGCTGTTATTTGTCCTCAGATTGCCGTGTTCCGTTACAATTGACTGACAGCATAACTACGTCTGTACTGAGGGCAGGGGACAGCCGGCTCTATATATGCAGATGTGCATTTAAAATGTGCATCTGTCGGAATCGAATTTTAATTTAGTAGCGTTAAAGTTTGTCTGTTGTAAGCGCTTAATCGAATCAAGTCCCAACAGATTTACGATCTCTTGATGCATCAACAGTCTACGAAAACAAAATAAACGTTCTACGCACGACAAAGCGTAAATAAAGGAAGCAAGCATGCGCTTCTGGCGAACCTGGCGGAGTGATAAATGGCCTCTCCTTTCAATTCTTCGTGATTGTCGATTACGGCGTGAGCTCGCAAATATTGCGTAATGTCACAAATTATATTCTAGCAAAACGGCGTTTATTGCAATTACACGACAGTCCGACCTGAAATAATTTGTTTCTCTAGGCCAAATGGGATAACCCAACGTATCCAATGTTGACGTATCCAACTAAATATTTGCGATTATGATGAAACTATTTTTCATCCATATATGTCTAGAGTGGCTGGGTTGCAAAAGGAATTCCATCTTAGCATCTACCCAGCATGCGTCGTATGGGACTTGGATCCACAACTCATACCATTAGAGTTACAGAACATCGTCGCCCCATTATACCGCCGACATGCATGTGCATTTAGTAATGCACATACACCAATACATACATGACTTATTAATAGTTTGATCAGTGCACTTCTATTGGTCAAAAGGAAGGTACCATTGTATCCATTTATTTGTAGTTCGTGTGCGGGGGATAAACAAAATCATTATAAGCCTATAAAAATAGCCTATAGTGGGAATCTTTTATTTGTGCCCAACGTATACGCCTAATTAGTGTTTTCAACATTTTTTCAGAGTTAATTCTTAAGTTTAATCCGTATACTTTTTTAAAATAATTGCAGTAAACAAAATGACAAAAATAGGGCGTGCATGTAGCAATAGACGTTTAAAAATGCACGATACCGTGATTTGCCCTGTGCAGTTCGTCTGAGTTCTGTTGCAGGTTCCTTGCAGGATCAGGCAGAGGTCAATACGAAACCGGTTTGGGTAGACTTCAAAGTTGTTATGGCAAGTAACAGTTACAGTTACCTGCCTATCATACCGCTTGAACTGAACGTCGCTAATCGCGTTGAGCCCTAAAACAAGCGTGTTTGCTTAACTTCCAAATAGTATCAGAGCTAAACTGTACAAAAGGCAGCAAATAACAAACCACACATCGTCCTATGGTGCAGATTTAAATTACGCCTCTATCTATAAAATCGATTTTTTGGGGATTCTGTAGCTGTAAGCACAAACGACTCCCAATTGCCATACAACGGCATCTATCGGCTAAATTGAGGACGACTTTTACACTTCCTCGAAACAAATGCCTCTGCTATTCACTATTCTTGCACTTCTAGAGACGCACATGTCGCGCCGGACTGATTTGATCAGCTGTGGATCGATTTTCACCCCTCAATGTTGTTCAGTATCTTCATCGAGGTTGCATGCACGTTTGGAAAACAAGTAACAGAGACGTGTTAGTTAAGTTACTCCTTCGTAAATTGTTGTTCGTGTGCTTCCGTATCAATACGACGAGCGCCGCTACTACTTGTGGTTATTGCGGCTAACCATTCAGTAGCTCGTCTGATTTGTGTACCTTTCTATGATATTCTACCACGGCAAGTCTTTGATGCAATCGTCATCACTGGAATCCTTCTTCTACTTATATCGTTTGTTGTTCTTGTTGTTGTTCCTGATGTTCGTATAGCCATCGCTTGTAGTTAGTACAGTCGGGCCAAAGCTAGATCGGTATCAACGAGCTATTAATTTAATTGTGTCCGATAAAAATGTGTCTAAAGTCTCCGGAGGAAACAAGGATGAAAACCTGTATGGAAACATATAAACTTCCATCGAAGATTCTTTAAATCCGTTAGAAATTTTACAACGCTGGGTAGCTTAGCAAAATTTGTTTATGATCGTAAATGTTTGCTATCGTTCAATCGTCACCTCACCGCAGCAATCTTCTGTCTGGGCATTAGGACCTAGTTGTCGTTGGTATCTATGATGACGAGTTTTCAATCGTAGGTCCTTAAAACAACGCGCTCGGTAGAAATCATGGCGGGTTTAATCAAATTATTGAGTTGCTTACACAAGAGCTTGGTATAGTGAGCTATGCGCCGAGTTAAACGCTCGGAGTGGTTACCACATTTAGGCACCTCTCATTACATTATAACGAATTTTAGCACAAACAAAATCCGCAAATGCCAAGTAGAGCTCATTATATAGCTGTAAGCATAAACGACTCGCAGTTGCCCTACAACGGAATGCATCGGCTAAATCGAGGAATTCAGCTAAAATCCGGTATTTTAGCTAAATGAAATGTCGCATAACCTCAGAAAAGATTATTTTGATAGTTTTCTCCTTGGAATAATAAATAAGGTTGAACCTAGGAAAAATCTATAAGTTGTATATATATGTTGTAGCTAAGACATGTCTGCCGTAATATACCCTGTATATGGATAAGTATAACTCCCCTCAAAAGGGGGAAGGCGCTGGTTCGGGATGCAACGACACTGTCGGTAATCACTGACACCCTCGGTCTCTCAAACCTTAAGGCCAATAAGTCGCGGCTGGCTCTGCGACAGGCAGGGCTAAACGACTAAAAGTTAACGGGGGGGGGGGGGAAGGCATGGTCGCTTCTATAGAAGATTGGCAAACGAACTAAACTGGCGACAGGGGAGAGCTCTTGTCTATCTACGTCAACGGCTATCACTGGCGGTTTAGCGCGGTAATGCGGCAGCAATAATGGGCACAATGAGGAGCTGCTTCAAAGGTAAGTTCGTTCGGCAGCGCTTTTCACGAGCCCTTGTGAAGTTGGTTATTCTTATATCCCCGTAATCCTACAATTGAATGGTATAAATGACCGTAATAAAGTAGAATAGATAAAATCAAATAAGTACTACTGTTTTTATTAGATACGGGTTGTTTTGCTTACCTACTAGCCGAAAATTCCTGCATATTCAATTATCTCTCTGCCTAAGCTTCCTTTTGCCAATTTATTAGAAAGTTATCTAGCTTTGCGCATTTAATTTGTTTTAATCGTTTTTCAGTACAAAGGTTAGACCGTTGCAGGCCAAACAAATCCCCTATGCACATGCAAAGAAAACAAAGCTCCGTAATGGACTCTAATGCTCCTTAATGCAAATTAACGTATAAACGTACTCCCTTTGCCAAAACTTAGTCAAAACTAAGATCTCATTAAAATCTATCATTGTACACGTTCGTTCTGCTCGTACCGAAAGGAAAGGAACTATAAAGAGAGCAGATTTTGCGGCGAGATTGTTTCTATGAACTCGGAAACATATTCGAACGAACAGATGGGCAAGGCAGAAATCACCGGTCTAATCAGCCAATTCGTTGACTGGACGGCTACAGTTATAAATCAGCCCCGCATCATTTAAAGAGCGGTTAAACGACACCTATGTTGCTACAGAAGCACAGAATTAGAAGTGCCCACCACTAGTAGAAAAAGTGCCCACCATGTCAGGGTCCGCAAACTCAACTGCAGGGTCAAACGTCGGCCCATCCCAAACGCAAAATGCAGAAATATCTCAGTCAAATCGATTTTTGACGTGACATCCCAGGCGGTCTCACAGACCAAGATTGTCATATTTAGAAACCTGAATGAATCTGTCAAGCTAAAGGACACTCTCAAAGGGCTCCCTAAGGAGAAGCACAGTAAATGGCGTTTATCCTGGGGCCTCTGAGGAAAACCCAGACAGGCGACTACTCATTCATTGCTGAAATCCTTCTTACGAAGCTCCAAAGGCTTCTAAGACAGAGGGCCACACCTTTTGGTTAGGCCGGGTACCGAGTAAAAGAATGGTCTTGGTAACACAGTGCTTGAGTTTTGAGACGACTGCGGGAACTGTATCACAGCCTGACGAACCCAACCTCTCAGCTTCAAATGCGGTCGTCAAAGAGACGTTGCAAAAAGCTGCAAAAAAAAAGAGACGTTGCAAAAAAAACTATGCAAGGTGCTATGCAGGCAACATAGGTGGACCTACGCCACGGCCTAGGATACAGTCGACGTGTCACGACCTTTCGCAAAGATCTCAAAACAAAATTACCAGAACATCAATATACTGCAAATAAACCTCCGCCACTCCTCGAGCATACGATCTAGCGACTCCATTCGGGGTCGAAAAGCACTTTTAGATACCATATATCAACAGCTTCCTGACGCTAGCCAGAAGTTCTCTACTGTCAAGGTATTCCCCACAAGATTATCCTCCACCTCAGTCGGGCAGACACGCGCTTTCTTTGGGCGGGGGGGGAAGGAGGGTTACATGTTTTAGGGGAAGGAGCTTCTCATCGAGAAAATGAGAGATCCTTCTAAAATGAGCAGATCTACAGCTTCTGATTACATTGTGATAGGCAGACACAAATCAATAGACACAATAGACGCCAATGGCATTTGCATCAGAATGAATGGCTCACTAAATTACCGACTGGAGGACATAAACTTCTCGTATTGAGTGTTTGCCAGTGGAAATCTTTGCACCACTGGCAGAAGCCCTCCGAGAGTTAAGCTTCCGTTCACATTCTAAGACAGCCAAGTCACCGCTTGTGGTACTTGATATCTTATTGAACGCACTTCGAAAAAAGGGATATTTA
>QVRM01003496.1:0-26517 GCA_003439945.1 Dermanyssus gallinae | reverse complement strand
TTGGCAGATCTCTATATGATTTGCGGCCTAGTTTATAGACACCAGCTGTAATTCTCCTGTACGATATCTAAGCGTACAGAAGGAATTACGGCTTATAGACTCATACTAGTTAACATGAGTCTATTATGCATGGTGGGGCTCTTAAGCCTGTTTTCTCCGATCATCCGGTTCCTGTCGATTTGGAAATACATTTACTCAGATGAGTACATTGAGTACAACTACCACTACTATTACTACGGTTGCTGTCGATTATGAGCGTTTGTTCCCACACATGGGAACACAACGCCAAACTTGTTACGAGTGTTAAGGGTTTCTACCTAACGGGAGACTAATCACTAGCAAGTTGACTAGCTAGCGTACACGAAGCGCTGGTTCGAAATATAGCAGCACAGCCCCTTACTCTTCCGTCCGGATTGATCCCTACTAGAGATCGACCCCTACTAAAGATCCACCCCTACTAAAGATCCTCCCCTACTAGAGATCGACCCCTACTAGAAATCGATTTTTCTTTGATATGGAAGGTTTGGAAACGCTAATGCATTATCGGAACCAACAGCACCTTGTGTGGGACTTTCACCCACTAAAAACCTCAGTCCTTCCCCTCCCCCTCCTAATAATTTAGAAGAAATTGACCCCTACTAGACATCGACGCCTACGATCTGGACCATCGACTAGGGGCTCCCGATCGGCCCCGATCGACTAGAGACTGAACCGGCGCGCCGTCGTGAAATCGGGTTCTCGGGTATCGGCCGGCTCGTTCGTGCTCGGGTGGAACAGCTTGACCGACAGGTGCATGGCGGCGAGATTGAGCGACATGGCCAGGCTGCACGCGAGCACGACGTACATGAGCAGGGCCGGACTCGTCTCGATGTAGTGGCCGACGATGACGGGCGGAACTAGTGCGCCGCTGCACGTCAGAATCAGGATGACGCTCATGTAGTCGTGCGACAGCGTCACGTGGTCGGACACCCACGCCGTGCACGAGCCGTAGAGCGGCGAGAGGCCGGCGCCCAGCAGACAGCAGCCGATCCACAGCACCGACGCGTTCCAGTGCGTGAGGAAGGCCAACGCGAGCGCGGCCACGACCAGAATGCACTGGCCGACGACCATGAGGTGCATCGGCGTCAGCCGGTACGACAGCGGCACGGCGAGCACGCGGGCGAGCGTGAAGCCGCCGTAGCACAGCGACGTAAGGAACGCGGCCGACGACTTCGTGAAGCCGTGCTCGGTGACGGCGTACACCGAGATGAACTTCGAGAAGCACGCCTCGAGCGTCACGTCGATCAACGTGTAGAAGCCGACCAGCCCGACGAGCGACCACTCGAAGAGACGGCTGCTCGCTTCGGCGCCTCCATCATCCGACGTGCTATCGCTGGCTGCTTCCGTTGCTTCGCTTCCTTCTCGTGTTGCTGCTGCTGCTGCTGATGGGGGTCGTTGTGGTTGTGGTGGTGATGATGATACTTGAGGATGTTGAGGACACTCGATTTGTACGCGTCGCGTCTGTGCTCTCTTGTTGTCGTTGTCGTTGCTGCTGTTGTTGTTGTTGTTCTTCTTCTTCTTACCATTGTTCTTCTTCTTCTTCTTTTTCTTTCTCTTCTTCTGAGGCCGTATGTCGCGCGAATCGAGGCAGAACGAGATTGTCATGAGCACTGCCGTGAGCAAAAAGATCGAGCCAATGATGGCGTACGGAATGTACACCTTCGACACGTACGAATCCACGTTTCCTCTGGCGCTGCTGTTTTCAGTACTGCTAGTTTCGTGGATCGTACTGTTTCTACTGCTACTACTACTACTACTACCAAGACTATGACTGATAACATTGTTACTATTGGTGTTGTTGTTGTTCTTGTTGTTATAATTGTTGTTGTTGTTGTTGTTGTTGTTGCTGTTCTTGTCGTTGTTGTTGCTGCTGCTGCTGCTGTATGTGTTTTGAGCGCTGGAACTCATCACCATCGAGCTGATCGTATTGCTCTTTGCCGTAATGACGCTGTGCGTCATGCTGAAAAACAACGACAACAATAACAACAACAAACCGAATCCAGGTCCGGACTGAGCACTTGGTCTACACACCTAGATACATGTCAGTTAGGCAGGTGGGTATGCTGATTAAAGTTTATTAATCAGCATAGAGAGAAGCATCAAGAAACATATATAACATATCTTTATGATTATATATGTTTCTTATTATTACACAAAATTATATGTTTTTACTATTACAGAAAATTATATTTTTAATTCTATGTAGCAATGCGCTCCGATTTCGTTTGCATCACTTGCAGATCTTAACGTACACTACACAAGGTACGACCACTCATGACAACGAAAATATCGCACGAGGAGCGTTTATCATGTATGCTAATGACAGCACTTTTAACTATGTTGGACAGTCAGGTGAGGAGGTACACCGCGCGTTGATGCAGGATATTACTGCTCTTAGCGCTAATGCGCAATGAACCGTATTGTTATCAATGCAAAGGAAATTCAAGTGGTGGTCTTCAGAAAGGGTAACACGTTCTCTCGAATGCAACATGTAATCATAAATACCACTAAGCGACTGTTTAGAGGTTCTGAGTATAACAGTGGATGCGAGACTTTCTGGTGACACGCACGTAGAATTCGTTATCCGTCGGCTTGCTATTACCACAAACTCATCAAGATATATTAAAATCACAGTCTCTTTTCGCAAGCTGCTCAACACACATTTTTTTAGTCACCTAACTTATGGATCAGAAATTTTAATTGTCCGCAGTGACGATTGGACGAACCGACGGAGTGTGGCAAAGAGGCGCTTTCTTCGTATGCTTTGGGGATCGGCCAGTCGAGAGAAGAACAACACCATATATTGTATATAGAAATTATTACGCGCTACTTAACCTCGATTATTAAGGACATCTATGGAAATAGACTGAAGACACTAGAACTTGATCGCCTTGGAGGGGCGAGAAACACTGGGCATCTAACACGGTCACACTGAAGATCCCCATGCACCAAAGCAGCAAGGACAACCAAGCATTTGGCGTTAAGGATGTCAGGGAGCGGAACACTCTTCCGGTCAGGTCGTTAGTTATTTGAGATCCTTGCAAAACTTTAAAGGGAAATCAACGTCAAACCTATTATCTCGTCAATGAGTACTCTAGTCTGCTTAATCTGACACTCGCACTGAGAAAAGCGAAAGTATATAGTTGTTCTGGCTGCAATTTTTGCCAACACAATACTGTAGTAGGTTTCATAACAACCGGCTTCTTGCAATGTTGTGAATAAGTGAACTAACATACCGTTGCAAATGCGTACATAATCAATAAACAATTTTGGTCAAAAATAATTACAGCATTTTATCTTAATAACCTCACATACAGCGCATGCGCATGCAAATATTTTCTTGTTTTGCTAAGTCACTAATTATATTGGGAATAATATATTTGGTAGTATTTGTTATATTTGCCCACAAAGTCTCCAAAAACAATTCCGTGTCTTTACTTTTTCTCAAGTGGCAACTAGTTCTCTCGATAATGCATTAGATCCCTTTCATTGGTGCCGCTTATCCTAACCAGAGAGAGAAGACAAATTATTTTGATTTTAAATGGTACGGGTAGCTGGATTTTAAGTTAGAGATTGCTGGTGTAACACGGGCGACAAGTAGAGAGATTTCAGAATTGACTATATATATATATATATTTTTTTTTTTTTAGATATAAATATATATATATATATATATATATATTTTTTTTTTTTTTTTGCAAACGTAGAAACGTATTGGAAGTTTAACATCACCTAACAGGTATCGCACAAAAAGAAAGGACCCTACATACGTACACTTCGGAGCTGAGAAAAGGCTCAGCAATTAGCGGCGCGATCAGGGCGCCGATGCCGTACATGAGATGCAACAGTTGGATTGCCGGAGAAACGTGGTCGCGCCAGATTCCAACAAGCCACACGTAGACACCTAGATCAAAAACAGCAATGAAGCCATGGAGTATTCCGCAATTAGCCTCGCGCCGGATATTGGCGTAACTAAGACAAAACAAACTGTACGAAAACTGTAAAGACACATATCTCCGCTAATTTTAACAACAGAACAAAGAACATAGGCGTAGGTGTACCTAGGAGAGGCACAACTATATATATATATATATATTTTTTTTATTATTTTGTTATAACACTTGTGAGGTATGAACGTTTAAGCCAGGTTCATCTTGCTTTGTTCGCTTGTCAATTCATGGCGTCTATGATGGAAGCCACGTTCCCTCTACTAAAGGCCAAAGACATCATCTGTCTCAAACACGTGGCCTCGCGTCGATCGCCCGTGAAGTCTTTTATTCGTTTTCCGGTATCCTTCAGGATTTTCGCTGTGTTTGTGCTGATGGGGCCGAGTGTCTCCAATTTAATCGGTACAAAGTGGTAGCTTCTAGATAGCTCGAGATACTTGTTTCATTTTTCAGAATCTGCGCGCTCTGCTACCCATCCAGATCGAACTGCGCTGTGGCGTAAACACGATAAGGCCGCCGTATATATATATATATATATATATAGAAAATGTTGTGATAATTTATTAATCATTTACAATACGTTTGCACACTCGGCAGTGCTCGCCTTAATAAATAATCGTGGTAAAAAGTGTCACGTAAGGTTAAGAATTAGCTGTCTGTGTCTTTGCTTGATGGAAGCCCCCGCTCTTATGGACCCGGTGCGAGCGGTATATCCTCAAAGTTCCTTGTAACGCTAAAACGGTAAGATCCATAAGATCGCTTGGGGATGTGACATTGTTAATTTTAGGTATGAACGCTAAGCGAGCAGTGGCCCGGGCAACCTCCTCCGTACAGAGGCTGTATGCTTTCAAGCGTAATTGCATGTACTTATAAATGAAGCTATGTGTTTCATTCACTCATACATTACATACCGATTTCCTGCACTCCGAAGAAACAGCCGTTTAGGAAGGCGAATGTGGCGACCAGCAAAGGCGTACGGCCGTGCGGAATGAGCACGTTGAAGACTCCACAGCACAGCATACACACGATAATTACTCGTTGCGCGTTGAACATTGCAAATAACGGGGTAGCTGTTGAAATTCAGTGGCAATATGAACGTCAGCAAACGTCGAGATAACGGTACTGGTGAGGCGAAATAGTAAACGATATATATATATATATATATATATATATATATATAACGGTGCTATGAGGGCGTGCAATCTACGTAAGTCAACCATTTTGTGTCTACAACTAAGTCATGGCAATAACACAGGATTCGAACACACGAAGTGGCACTCTTTGTGTAATTTTTTAAACTGTGTTGTTATTTTTTCTAAAAACATACCAAGAAACGAGCCAATGAACGCGCCAAAATCTCCCGAGAAAGCGACGTAGCTCATTTGAGCTACCGAAATTCCGAGCAGTTCGGAGATATCTAACAGAGTCGGACCAACGATAGCCAGCGTTAGGCCCTGAAAATAAATCAAATAACTAGCAATTAGCAGGTTTAATCGTTTATCAAATAGCCTTAATCAGCATTATTTCCCTCACCACTGACCTGAAGATCTGTGTGCGCAAAAGGTTACATGAGGTCTCGCCGGAGTGTATATGTAAACTTTGTGGCCGCCCGTGCGATCTATATCACTTTCAGCGTTGTGAATGAGCAATTCCGTTGTCTCAGTGCTGAAAATGCGATGTCTATTATGTATATTTGTAAAACAATCGTTGGTTAGTAAAACTGCTATACTATTTCCCTCACCATTGACGT
This sequence comes from Dermanyssus gallinae, assembly GCA_003439945.1. Classification (NCBI taxonomy): domain Eukaryota; kingdom Metazoa; phylum Arthropoda; class Arachnida; order Mesostigmata; family Dermanyssidae; genus Dermanyssus; species Dermanyssus gallinae. The sequence continues at coordinate 20,781 of QVRM01003496.1, read as the reverse complement.
CGAAAGTAGGAAGTATGTAGGACATGTGTGTTCTGACTAGACGTAAAGAGCCGCTTATCACATCGGAGTTACTTATTTGAGTCGTACAGTGAGTGGCATTGGCTTAGTAAAACAATTTCGAAAAACGTGTAGAAGAGTGCCTGTTAACAAAACAATAACGATGTTGAAGTGCATGCTAAACTTTTCGTAAGGACATTTAATGCTGTTTATCGCTTATAAACAGGTTTCTCACAATTTATCGCATATACAACAGACGACTCATTAATTTCAGACGTACTCTACTGTCTATGTAATCGGCGTAACTAGTGTCATCTCCGCCAGGGACTGGGACCCCGCATCGCGCAGTAAATTCAGCCACTGTACGACCAGAAGCCGGCTAGAGACCTCCGGTGCCCAACATGCCCTAAGCATAATTCGCACTATGTTCTGGGCTGCGTTTACAGCTTTTCCGACCATATACTAGGTGGCATTTTTTTGTATGAAGAACAATATTTAGCATAGCGTGCTCAATGACGATTGTTTGGGAGATCTGCAAGGAGCAGAATAACTTATTTTTGTAGTTCTAGCATCCGTACGTAGGGCCCGCCGCATTTCCCTCTTAGTCAGCCGCTAAGTCTACTTCAAATTACAGCATCACGTAAGAACGTGTTGGCAATTTGTTGAACAAATAGCTTTTTATGGTTTACCATTTTGTATATATAACAGCATAAGGCTTATTTCGCCTAAGAATATCTACAGGCATATCAATGAAGTGTTCTTAATATATTTAGGGCGTATTCAAACAACAATTCCCGGCGGCCATGTAAACTTCTGTGTCTCCTCGTTCGTGGTAAATTGTTGGCCTCTATCAGAGAAATAAAGTCTACCAAAACCTCACATTTAAGTATAATTTTTTTTTTCTATAAAACACAATTATTTGTATTATTGTATTAATATGTAAAGCAACATATTACTTATAAATTGCTATGTTTAACTATATATGATTATGTGTCGTTTTTTTTTTAAATATAGTGCCCACTATCCAGTACTGAGTTGGCTGGCGTGTTTAAGTATCATCACACCTGAGCCGTATTGCTGTCGCCGTCGTGGAAGCTCATAGGCGTGAATGGTGATAGTTAGGGTGCTGCACCATTCGTCCACAAGGAAGAAGACGGGAGTTGTTTCAGCTACTTTAACAATATTAAGACGTAAGAGTAGGAGACCGACCGGCCGACGACGTCGTGATGCGTCGCCTACTTACCAATGATACACTAGCCATATTCAGATTGATGCTCTGAAATATGCGGATAGCATCTGAAGGCAGAGGCGAGGAATCTTCGTCGGCCCCGCCTCGGGGCCTGATTCGTCGGCGTCCATTTTTGTGGATGGCAGATTGTTCTAGCTGGGGCCTTCGTTGACACAGCTCGAGGCGTTGTTGCAAAGCGGCATCCTGCCGAACACTGGTCGACTGGCTGTCTTCGTCTGATATGCTGCCTACCCCTTCGCCACTGAGGTATTCGATGTGATTAGTTTCTCCCATCAGGGTGGCAAACGGTTAGTACGCTCAGTGTGATGTAATCTGAATGGCGTATCAGCTAGGGCTAGGCAATAGATGAAGGGAAGGTGTCAGTACCACTTCACGGCCATGACCGAAGCTGCTGGTGTCGTTGTCTTTGACCTGGCATGCCTAGAAGCAGGGACTGTTTTCGGCACAAACACACGACTCCGCCTCATATCCGCCTCGCGCCGCGAAATCGAAAGAAGCCTCCGTGGTACGGGGCTCGAGACCTGCGCGCACAACGGCAATTTTCTTCGGCAACTACTTCGATTCACCATGAGTGTACACTGGCACTAATCCATTGTTGTTGTTTGTTTGTTTTTTGGCTCACTACCCGTCGGCGAACGTATCCAATCAACAGGCGGAGTATGCACATGTGTACGCGTGGGCGAATACGGCCGTATATACAACTGTACTGTGTGTGTACAGAAATATGTGAGTACGCACGTATTTATATTTGTATGTATGTATGTGCGTGCGTGCGCTTGCTCGCTCGCTCGCTAGCCACCGATAACGTGATCACGCAAGACAAGTTCGCGTCACGCACAACAAGAAAAACTTGCTGTGCGTGCTGCTTTCTTGGGTGGTGCCAGCACACGATGACCTTGGATTCACCTTGAACACTTCAAACAAAGTTACCCCCAATGCGGAGTCGGAGACGGACATGAACCTGCAGCGCCCAGCTTCCACTGCGGCTGCCGTACTGCTGTTGATACTGCGCTCCCACCAGCAACAGCAGCATCACTGATTAAGCTGAGTCTCGATTGACAGACCGACCGTCCGTGACGCGTCGTTTGTGCAGCATATTGAAGTGCTGGATCTGTGTAATGTCGGCACAACGTCAGCTAGCTAAAGCCAATCAACGCGGATTCGCGGTCCCTCGCTGTCGGTTTCTCGCTGTCCCAACGATTGTTGAATTGATCCACGAACGATGCCAGAGATCATCCCGTAGCGCCGATAACCGCTGACCAATGCCACGATAAAGCTAGGGAAAATGCCTGGCCGAGCCGCTTTGGCCGCAGCGACGTATCGAGGTTAGAAAGCAAAGACACAGAGAGATCAAAGCGAATCCATGCAGACATAGAGCGGGCGCGCTCTGCTCTCTAAGGTCGGTGGGGTCTACTTGAGTCCGCAATGCGTTGATCTGCCGATCTGCCAAGCTGGTCCGCCGAAACGAGTGTGCCACTCGGGCCAATCGGGAGGGAGACGGGGAAGAGGAGATGGGGCACGGGGGTGGGTGATTTAGCTGGCTTGCTAAAGGGCCCGCCGCTCCTTGCGTCAAAGAAGCCGCTTGTCGGGTGAGACTGACGACAAATGGTGGACGGCCGGTCATGATAGCGCGCCGCCCGACGAAGGTGATCACGCATCATTTTCATTGTATTCATACTCGTATGATCACTAGTATCACTTACTATTATCATCGTCATCATCATCACCATCATCACCCCCGTACTAATCATTGCCATCATTGGCTATTGTTATGACACTCCCTCGATTCGCGTTGGTATCGGTACTCGGCGCGAATATGGCCGGGTCAAGAGAGACGTCAGCAATCAATCTCATCATATGAGATCCCTTTGTCTTGCAGGATTCATTCATCTGTTTCTTTTTTAACGTTGGCCGTATGTTTTCTTCGATCTCTCTTTCTCCTCATCCTTCTCTTTCTGTAGCAGTCTGTTCCTTCTCTGTATACTCGTAATGCTATTAGTACTACTGACATTGCCGCTTGTTTGACGGTCGCTCGTCGGGGACTTCTACAACTATCATTACGGCTCTGTACATATATATATATATATATATAAGACTGTGTAGTAGTTGTATATATATATATATATATATATATATAAGACTGTGTAGTAGTTGTATATATATGTGTATATATATATATATAAACTCTACGCAGAGACGGCTAATACATGCGTCTAAACATGTATACGTCACGCGAATCCAGTAGACGTTGTGCGTTGTTGTGATAGAGACGCTGGCAGTGACAACTTTGCCTGGCGCCGTGGTTTGCTCTCTTAGTACATGTAGTGGTAGCCGTAGTCGTTGTAAAAGCCATCCTGTACTAGAAGCAGACGACTATGTGCAGCTAGTTAAGCGTCGCGGCGATGCACCTACATTCGGTATAGCGTTCGGTATTGGTATCTATGGCGTTTAGGCTCGATACGCGCTCGTGACGAAGTTGGCAATCTATGGCCATAAAAGGAAGGGAACACAACAGGGCCAACCAAAACCCGTCAACTGTTGATCGATCTACGAACGAAGTCTCGTGCTGACCATCGTCGAAGACAAACGTACGTTCTCAACACGGATGGCTGTACGTATGGACTCTGCTAGTGTCCCGTGCTTTAGCCTTGACACGACGATGATCGCATTGTGGCGTTGTGCTAATGACCGTGTGATTCCGTGCTGTACCGTGGTACGCCCCGCCCCTGGACTGCGGCGGTAACACTTACACCGCCTTACTCGTCGTCAGCGTGACCTGCCGCAGCTTCCGTTTCGGCCACCAGGCGGTTTTTTATCTGCTGAGGTTGCGGACAGTCACTGCGAGAACAAGCCGGGTTTGTGCGTACGTTGCTTGAGGTGCTCTGTACATCGGGCATACGTGCACTGTGCACGTCGGCTATACGTATACTGCATCTACACATAATGCACGTATAGCCGATCTAAGCATCGGCTATAGGTGCACTATGTGTATATTATACGTGCACTACACGCCGGCTATACGCGTACTGTACGTTGGCCGTACTGCTGCCTACTACGGGTGACGGGGCTGCGTGACGGACCCGCTATCTAGTTAGGTAGCAACTCTCCTCGTATACTGAGCTCGCTTGAGAGGGTAGTCCGGATCGGACCGCAATCTTGGTTGTTCTCAAGCTTGCAGCGCATACGAACGGCGTAGCGATGGATTTTCACCAAGCTAAAAGGCCTTTAGGAAGGACGCGTTGGAGATAGATGAGAACATCATAGATGAAAGCACCGCGTACCGAGAGTGGGATGAGGCGCGGGCACAGGAGCCCGCTCAGTTTGTCGATTCTGGCGCGATCTGTTTTCGATGTGCCCCCTCGGATCCAGCGGCGGACGAGGAATATCTCGAAACTAAGATTAGCTCGGCCAGGTAGCTCAGGTACAGCGCAGGTATAAGTTATACGTTTTCTGAGGGCATGACCGCCTCTGTTTTAGCAGGGCTGGCAGTGCAAATTCCCTCCCTACCGGCACTGCTAAAGCAATCGTCCGGGACGGGAGCGGCCCTACACGCTACTAAAGCTTTTTTTTAATAGTGCTTTTTAATGGTAGAATGTGCGATGACTATGACTTAATTTGTTTCCCGTAAGGCTAATGCCCATGCACGGTTTTGCACTGATACATCCAAGCACATCCATTATCATCCAAGCTTGGGAGACCCTTTGCATCACGGTGCGGGCAACGCCATCTTGAGCTTGGGATTATTGGGTTTTCTCTCAGGATGGATAAATATAGTAGAGCGGATGCTGCAGCTGCGAGCTCTAGCTAGCTCAATTTCGACCGCTCAGCTATATACCTCTCCCGAGCATTAGAGCGAAAGTCTGCAACGGACAGAGTTCGGGTCGAAAAGGGCCGGGAGCGCTGGCCGTTGTAGACACCCTCTGTGGCACACGCAAACGGTATGTGGTGGTGCGATCACCGGCCGCAGTGACGCATTAGCTTAAGGCCCACCGGAATATCTGAACAGGTGATGTAACGTGCTGTCCGCAAGGGACGTGTTGCCACATGGGCTCAGCAGCCGACGGCCTCCGAAGACGGAATCGTGACGGGCGACTTCAGCGCCTCGAGCATCACCAGGAGAGGGAGATCGGTACACAAAGGAGAGCGGGCTGGCACTTCTAAATTAGATGGTCGAGATGGGATTACCCTTAACCAAGGCCCTTATTGGCATGTTCGCGGCAAGATTGGGAATGGCGCTGGCGAGAGGCTGACGCCCGGAAAGCACCCGGTCATTCGCCTTTTAGAGAAACAGCACCCGGGGAATTGACAGGCATGGGCACCGCACTGTTGAGACACAGAAAGTTCCTAAGCAATAGAAGCGGACGCACTTCGGACTCATTCATAGATACATTTTTCTACCGGGCACAGTAGTCAAACTTAGAAAATGTAGTAACGAGATCCAGGAACGTCATTTCCTGTCGGTCCCACGGATCCTCCGGAGGGCGGACCAAGAGACTGTTAAATCTCTCAAGACCAGATCATTTGTCCTTTTTATCCTCCTGGGTGTAAATAACTATTAATACAGCAAACTGGGGTGAATATCAGGACGCTAGAGCATAGCGGCAATCGCCTTACCTTCGGCAAATAATTTATTTTTAAGTGGACGCCAGGTCGTACATCGAGAGACAAAGCCAGCATAGTGTGGCAGTCGGCGTGCCGCAGGGCTTCGTTCTTGGCCCGGTTCTATGGAACCTGACCTACGACGGGGTCCTGCAGCTGGGGCTCCCTGCAAGCGTGGAGACCGTCGCGTACGCCGACAACCTTGCCCTTCTCGTCGCGGTTCCAACGAGAGACAATACTGGACGAAATTGCCAATCTGGCGCTAGCTGACTTACACGCATGGATAACTACCCATCATCTCCAATTATTGATTACAAATCAGCTTGCCCCAAAGAAAACAGAGATATTCTATCTAACGGGTTGGAAGGTGACACGCGGGGTCAACTTAACCCTCGCCTATCACGGTCAGGAGGACTGCCGGCATCCTATATGACGGACGTACAGGTGCTTCACATATTAAGAGCATCAAGGCCAGCAAGGTCGCTCACACCTGGCCAAGATTCTCCCCTGGGAAAGGGGGGCTACGGGCGGGCGCCGCCTGCTAGCGTCCGTCGCGGAGTTTTCAACGATGTACGCGGCACCGGCGTAGACCAATCTACCCCTACGCGCCAACAAATGGGGTCTCCGCGCGATGTGGGTCGTCGGGTCTGGCGCGCGTACCGCACGGTAAGCGCAAAAGCGGTTCTCGCTTTGAGTCGCCAGCTCCCCGCGAATCTAGGTAGGAAACAACTGAGCGGACGATGGATGGAGCGAAAACTTCACACAAATCCAAGAGGCAACGCTTAACGCGTGGGCTCGTGAAGTGCCTCGGCAAACTGGACCCGGTGTCGATTGTATGTTGCTATGACAGGTCGAAGGACCACTTAAGTTTTTTCGGTCCGAGTCTTTGAGGGTTACGGCCAGTTTCAAACCATGATGTTACAGATTGGGATGCCGCAGGTGGACATTTGCACTTATTGCACGTCGGGTTAGCCAGATCCGGATCTCGTTTTGACTATTATGAGCAAGAAGAGGTGGCTGAATGACGCCCACCGCGCTGCGCTATGGAAGCAGGCAGGCGCCAATGCGTGGTCGACATGAGGGTGCTCCGCAAAAAGCTATAGCAACCCAGCCCTTCGTAGAACAACGCAACGCATCCTCTCGAGTTCGTGGGCTGAGACCAGGGCGAGATAAACGAGACTCGGTTAAGCACGGACCTCCCCTCCCACTGTCTTGAAGTAGTGCCGCACATTTCCGAACTCTGGCAGAGGGGAAGAATTAACGTCGTCAGTGGATGAAAGCCTTTCACGCTAGATGCTGCTGGTTGCCACTACGGATAGTGCATTATCGTTTCGAATTTTTCTATTCCAAAAAAAGACGAACGGACAAAATTGAAGGTGGCCTTTATTGTCTCTGGCAACTACTCACTTATTTAATGAAAGCTTACCCGGAGTTATCCAAAGTCGAGCTGGTGAAGCCACACGTCCGCCTAGGGTCCGGAAACAGTTGTACTGAAAGACCTACCCCTGAGGCGCCAAAATAATTTAATTCGACTTGAAAGATCAAACTTTAAGATTGGGCTTCGACCATCTACAGCATAATAAACACAATGTGTAAGTGACATAGTTGGGCACCGGCTTGACGACAACGAGGTGCTGGTTGTCACCCGTTTATTTGAAGTCCGCTAACTTGCAAACAGCTAATCCTTCTCGTTGATTTTGAAAGGTGCATTTATCTAGTTTGTGCCTTATGGTGTTTTCCGGCCAAATATGACCACTTCCTCAAAAATAAGGTTCATTTTCCGAATGAGTTTCTGCAGGCATCCTACTTTTAAAAGATTTATCTCGCATACCGTTGGCTTGACTAGACCCATGTTTGTTTGTCGGTCCGAGTCTTAGCAAAGTACACACTGCGACCACGAGTTGTATAGTAGTGTAATGGGTTAAATATCAGTCAAGTGTAGTCGATGTAGGGTTGTTAAAGAAAAGTGTTGAAACATTAGTTCCAGCTAGTTTGCACAATAAGCGTATCACATCGGACAGTTAACTCGGAAACGTCTAACGGAAAAAAATTACGCTTTGCACACTCAGTTATTTCGCGGTCCCGGTGTTTTCAGAAAACGCAGAACGCTTTGTGGCAGAACGGCCGCTGACTCTAAACGGTATGGTTTATCATCTATTCTCAATGAACATTGCTCAAGGGAAATTCGATCAGCAACAGGGCTTTAAAAAGCCTTGCTTATCGGTGGGCTATAGTCAGTAGTGGGCAGTCAGCGTGTGTGCACAGCGGGTCTCTGGGCCCAACATTTTCGTTGTGCAGTCTTTGCCTCACGGCACGGGCACAAACAACTGTCCAGATAACATTCTAGGGCTGTTGTTTGTGCCCTAGAATGTTACCGACTTACTGGACAGCAGTAAGTCGGCAATTTAACCAAGTATAATTTCTAGGGACTGGTCGACCTGATTGTTTATGGCTCGAGCCCCGCTCAAACCCGTCCTCCGATGAAAGTTTATACCGTTGGTAGTTGGTAGAGGTCTAGACAAATGCTCGATTAGTTCATAATCCGTTGATAAGCGACAGAACATTTACGACAGCCAAGGTCAAGTAGTACAAAGACTTGGGCGGCTCTCTCTCTCTAGCGTGATAGCATATTTTCAGAACTCGTTGTCTCTTTCATTGAACAATGTCATTGGCTGGCTGATGAGACACATTTGCGTGTCATTCTTCTTTAAACACATCGTCATGTTTGAGGTCTTCGCGGAGGTTCGTGACCCCTTATATGCACTGAACACTGCGTTATAGTCGCGTAGTGTCTCTCTGTGTTACATGTTATACATAGCATGACAGGTTGGCCGAGCACCCACACGTTTCTACGTTATTAGTCGTCTCTTGATAAAGCGACCGGAAGGATGTTAAAGTTACGGAAAACGTCACGTAGAGATAGTCGAATAGGGGTTTGTTAAGGATACTTCAGTTGGTTACTCATTGAGTTCATCCTCTGACACAAACGTTAAATTTAACACTGATTTATGTATGCCGTTATCGAAGGTGTACCCTGGGGCGTTTAAGAGTTGTTGATCTGCCCGGGTTTCCCATTCTAGGAGGATCTCTTTTTCCTTGGCGAGAAACGGCTTCCCCAAGGACTGTGGACTGCGTTAAGACCCCTTCTACAATTGCCATACTCCTATCTGTAGAGTACACTTAAGGGGATGGTGGGACCACATCCCTAAAATTTCTTGCAAAAACGCACTCCTTTTTCAAGATTTTTTGAAGACCTCCCAAGCTGATCCATCTAGCTCAGTGGATATACAGGGTGTTGCAGAATTTTTTTATAATAGAAATAGGGAATTGTAGAGCACGTTAAATCAAATATTTTTTTCCAATGGAACATAGTCTCTGAGAAGTCTTGTTTGGGAGTGAAAGCGAAGTTACTACAATTTGTGGCACTAGTGTTTTTGCCCGACATAGGAGCATAAAATGTGCTGTTGCGAGGCAACCAGTCCCTCTTGACAGAAACCAAACACACTGTCGTGATCCGAAGGGCATATAAGGTCGGTCAGAAGATGCGACACGGTCGTTTAAAAGAGAATTCGTCAAAAATGAAGTTCCTGTTTAGCTTTTACGCCAAATACTTCAGAATCATAACCCTACGACCACCCACGTGTTCGGCCTTATATGCCCTTCGGAAGAAGCAGCATTTTCAGGAACACGACAGTGTGTTTAGTTTCTGTCTAGGGGGACTGGTTTTCTCGCAACAGCACATTTTATGCTCCTATGTCGGGCAAAAACACTAGTGTCACAAATTGTAGTAATTTTGCTCTCACTCCGAAACAAGATTTCTCAGAGACCATGTTCCATTGGAAAACATATTTGCTTTAACGAGCTCTATCATTTGTATATTCTATTATAAAAAATTTCTGCATAAACCTGTATATATATATATATATATATATATATATATATATATACGCCGATGGAGCGGCCTGTGCGACCGAACAACTACGGCCGCTAGCAAAGCTTGGTTACAAGCAGTTTCCTCGCCCGGTGCAGGTGCATGGCTACACGCTCTCCCGAGCCCTCAGCTGGGTACCCTGCTCGACGATGAGTCTACACGAATACTAGTCGGGTTGAAGTTAGGAGTTGAGCTAGTCTCCCCACACCAGTGCAAATGCGGTGATGAGGTCGACTCCCTAGGTCACCGTGGACTTTCATGTCCGCAGAGTTCAGGCAGAATCGCACGCCACTCAGCCTTGAATGAAACATTTAGCAGAGGGCTACGGTCGACGGGCTACCCATGCATTTTGGAGCCTCTCGGTTTAGTCAGAGACGATGGAAAAAGACCTGATGGCATGACCCTAACTCCCTTCGAGCGGGGCCAAATGCTGCTGTGGGATGCGACCGTAACCGACTCTTTAGCCCCTTCAATGGTCGGTGCGGGCGCAGCCCGCCCTGGACACGCGGTAGCCCTAGCAGAGGCAGCCAAGTGCCGAAAGTATTCAAGCGTAGCTTACCCACACGTGTTCTCACCCCTTACGTTTAAGACGTTGGGAGGGGGCCTGGGCTGCTAACGAAGAAACTGCTTAACGATATCGAAAGAAGATTGCTACAGAAGACAAAAGGGCGGGGGAATATTTACAGCAACGTATGTCATTAGATGTTCAGAGAGGGAATGCCGCTTCGGTGAGAGGCGCCCTGGCTAGGTGGACCAGCCCAAGCCTGGACCTAACGCCTTGAGTTATGCCCCGAGCGGGCTGTGCACATGTTCTTACATCACAAATGTATACCTTGATACACATATACTATCAAATAGGCAACAAAATAATGGTCTCGTCATACCGCAATCTTAGATTCATGCACACACAAACACTGCGTTAATTTGACTTCTGAAAGATAAAAGAAAATACGGCGAGTGTCGGCAGGGCATTGTCAAACCTTCGTACGAGCTTTATCATCGCTACCTCATGCATTCCCTATTTTGCAGCATGGATAGAGAATAAAGTATTGTGAGTAAAGCCGAAAAACTTTACAACCGTAAATTTGGAATTTGAAATTTCAAAAAGAAGGTGTGGATCAGTCAAGGACGCTTTTTTAAAGAAAGTCGACTGTGCGGATTAAAGGAGTTTTTGCTGGAGTCTTCTCGGCTCTCCTAAGCCTTCAGAGCCAAAAAGATTAATCCGACCAGGTGTAGCGCCGTTCTTATGTTGGGCTGATTGTCCGGTATTCCATCATTGCTTTAAAGCACTCATTCTCTACAATCTATGCATTTTTTTCCGATTGGCATTTGCGGCGAGTGACTCTATGGACTATGGCGGAGCCGCCTATTGATTGCCGTGGATTCAGATGTAGATGTTAGTATACTCAATGTTTCTACACGATAACTGCCCTTGAGTGACTGACTCGCCATATTTCAGCTCTTAAAGCAATAACCATTACTTGCGTAAGACACAAAACAACCAAGTCAGCAATGCTTATATATTGAGTTACGGCTAGCACACAGAGCGTTAAGTATTTCTTTATAAATCGGTTACAAAGATTAGTCAACTGCTCTCTCTATCCCGAGCAGCTCGAAGAGCGAGCGCTCTACATATTTGATTTATTTCAGCCGCCACCGCCGCCGAAGTGACTAGGGACACCCGCACTTAATACGACAACAATAGCAACACCAGCGTCTTTGCTTCTAGTGCAAGGTAGAGATCCGCATTGGTGCACCGTACCCTTGAACCACGTTCGAATCCGTTGAGCGAGTTATTCCAGGCTAACTCCGCTTCAGCTGAGTTCGGCTTAAGACGACAATGCGCATTGTTTCTCCTTGAGGACTTTTCGAATATTCTCGAACTCGACGGGCAGTTTGCGCTAAAAAACATTAAGTCATAAAAAAACATTACTAGACGCACGTAGCGAGCGAGATCGAGTAGAGACTTATGTAGTACAAGGCATAGTTAACATTAAACACATATTAACAGTGCAACTTGTTATACTAGTTTCATAAATGTTGCTTCTGGACATTGTAAATATGTACTCTAAGTACGTCTACGCTATTTCAATTAAGGTGCCGATATGCACAAACCAGCTACCTTGGCGTCTTAATTACCCTAGGCTGTGTTTGTATTGTAGGAGGTAGAAAAAAACGCAAAACAGCTTAAACACAGTACGCTCGCGAGCGAAAGGTCCACAAACCTGCACTTCATTGACGATTGTGGTGCGTGACTTTCTTATCTCGGTAACTATATCATTCCAGGCGGCGGAAATCTTCGCCATGTCGGGCTTGTTTGCTTGCGCAATGTCGAAAATCTGTGTAATAGTTTCACGGTCAATGTTGAACGCAAGCGCCGCTATGTCCACGCTGGCATCAATAAACTTCTGGTTAACTTCATCTTCTGTCGGCACCACGGCGTGCGTCGCCACAATTGCAAAACTTGCGAGCAGAATGAACTTCATCTGAGGGAGTGAGAAAAAACGCCTGTGCATTAACCCGTGGCTAGAGTGGGACTGCAAATCCACTAAACCCTCATTCCTCCTTCCACAGGCTCGGTATTGCTTGGGCATTATTTAAAAACTTAAATGCATCGATTGACGAATGCAAACAACTCAGTGTGTTTCACAAGCGAGTTGTATTGCGAACACCATAATAATAATAATAATAATTATTATTATTATTATTATTATTATTATTATTATTATTATTATTATTATTATTATTATTTAACTAGAGCGTTCTGTCTGAATTATAAGGCAATTTCAGATGTTTATATTATATATGCGACGCCGCGTTAATCAGTTATATATAAGCCATCTCTTTTAAAACTTTTATAGTAAAATTGGTTGGGCATTATTTAAAAACTTAAATGCATCGATTGACGAATGCAAACAACTCAGTGTGTTTCACAAGCGAGTTGTATTGCGAACACCATAATAATAATAATAATAATAATAATAATAATATTATTATTATTATTATTATTATTATTATTATTATTATTATTATTATTATTATTATTATTATTATTATTTAACTAGAGCGTTCTGTCTGAATTATAAGGCAATTTCAGATGTTTATATTATATATGCGACGCCGCGTTAATCAGTTATATATAAGCCATCTCTTTTAAAACTTTTATAGTAAAATTGGTACCCTTCCTTCTTTTACCTAACATTTGGATAGGTTTTTACTTAGCGAGTTTTTTAAATATTTTTCTCATGCAAGGAACATTTTTGTAGGAGATCAATTCTCTATCAGAGTTCTTAAAAACAGTCTATTCAATGATGCCTTTTTAAAAATTATAAACGCGGTAGCCATACGTCGGCAGGTTTTACCTAGGCACGTCTAGTTAAGTGCAAATGAGGTAATCCATGCGGTGCGCTTACCAAATTTGCAATACTGAAGACCGCCAAATGTGTAATAAAATATCCCGGATAAATTGACATATTTTCAACCATCACATGAAAATCTCTATTATTCTCTAAAACTATTGCAACCTAACGGCTTCCTTAAGGGCACTGTTGCTTTGCTGAGTATCGCCTCCCACTCTTGACTCGCACTTACAACAACATAAACAAAGAAGATGGTGGAGACGATCACGGCCTTGGTCTAACCAGCCTTGCTCCTCAATTTGTCGAGAAATGTTAAGCGTTTGCGACAAGCAATGGCTCTCCACCCTGACCTTCAAATCACTTCTGAGCGTAATATCGACGTTGAAGCCTAAACGGTGAGGGACATTAAGTAACCTTACTAGAAAAGCCATCGAACTGTCGCATTGCAATACAATCGTAAAACCGCACAAAGTCACACCGCTTAACGCTCGAACTAGCCAAATATATTTTACTAAGGGAATATTACATCAAAGAAGACGGAGATAATCTTTGTACACAGCCCAGTGAAAGCGACGGAATGTTTCTATGTGACGAGATCGATGTTATTGTGCAGAATGTTGTGGAGCTAATCAGCGTAATAATACAAAATATGAATAAGATTGTTTAGTGGCCCTATGTTCTGGAGGGCATAGGTTCAACTAGAAGGACGGCTCCCTTTGATTAGTTTTTAATTTTCAATCTAGATTATCTAGCTAGATAATTGTTCACACGTTTACAAACAAAACATTTCTAGAGAAAGGTGACTAATATCGTATATATATACAGGGTCATTCAGGGAGTATTGTACTTCTTTCGAGGTTTGATAGAACTCGGCAAGAAAAAAAGTTTTCCCTATGGAGGGAAGACGCGGAAACGTCTTGTTTAGGAGAGAAAGTGCAGTTTATAAAAGTCGTTTTTCTGCCTTTTTCCCCTACATAGTTGTGCAAACTACGTTTGCGAGAGAACTAGTCAACGCATGAAGGAACCGATTACACCGGCGTGTTCGGAGGAAAATTCTGCACAACCGAAGACACTTCACTAACTTGCGTAGCAAAAAGCGAATACCAAGATCAAGGAAATTCATGAAAAGTCGATAATTTACGTAAACGCTTTTTCATGAAAAATCGTAAAATGTTTCCATTGCGACCAAAAATGTACGTCCAAAAGACCACTCTCACGCAATAGCAAATTTAATGCCCATCATTTTCGTGCCAAGGTGATGGTGCTGCGTTACGTAGTTGTCAAGTAACTAAGCGTTTTCGACAGTCATAGTTGTTATGTTTTACGCGCAAGTTTTCACGTTCAGAACCGTAAAAATTTGCCAAGGCGTTTCCGCTCCCTCCTTCCACTAGGAAAAATTATTCTCATGCTGAGTTCTACCAAACGTCAAAATATGTACCTAACTTTCTCATACGCCCTAAGCAAATATGCATGTCTTTGCTTTCGATATGGCTATCGAAAAAGCTTAGTGACTTGACAACTACGTAACGCAGCACCATCACCTTGGTACGATGATGGCATTAAATTTGCTATTGCGTGAGGGTGGTCTTTTAAACATACATTTTTGGTCGTTATTGAAAAAAATTACGATTTTTACGAAAAGGCGTTAACGTACGACATAACAGCATATCGACTTTTCATGACTTTCCTTAATCTGGGTATTCGCTTTTTGATACGCAAGCTAGTGAGGTGTCTTCCGTTGTGCACAATTTTCCTCCGAACACGCCGGTGTAATCGGTTCCTTCATGCGTTGCCTGGTTCTCCCGCAAACGTAGATTTCGCACAACTATGCAGGAGAAAAAAGCTGAATAACTACTTTTATAAACTTCACTCTCTCTCCTAGACAAGACGTTTCCGCGTCTTCCCTCCATAGGGAAAACTTCATTTCTTGCCGAGTTCTATCAATCCTTAAAAGAAGTGCAATACTCCCTGAATGACTCTGTGTATATATATATATATATATATATATATATATATATATATATATATATACATATATATGTTGCTAATATTTTGCAAAACTGTTTTTTTGTATGAACCGATTGTGAGATTGCAACGAAATTAACAACCTACTCGTGGTTTGTCATGTTCATCATGCCTAAAAATTTCTAACCATTCAAATAAATCAAGCCGAAATTATCACCAAAAAAACACGAGTTGCTATTTTTTTGGCCGCGCACTGTATATATGTATATATATATATATATATATATATATATATTTATATATATGTCAAAGTGAAAAACATGAACGTAGGTATAATGGTTATGCGCAGTGCAGCTTTAGCCTTATCAAAGTGACAAAAATGGAGGCAGATATGATGATAAGCAGTGCAGATAAAGTATGTGCTAATCTGTTAAGCAGCCACTCTTCGCCTATTTCGTCGTCCAGAACTGGGCAACATTTGCGAACTTACCTCTTAGACTTGAGTGACGGATGCGAACTCGTGGAATGGATAAACGGCCGCCGGCATTGGTCTCTTTTTGTAGGCGCCAACAGCAGAAGCAGCACCAGCAGCGGGCTGCCCAGTAGCCCTCCGTCGATGCCATGTTCCGATGGGCCGCGAGCAGTTCACAATGAGATTGGTTAATGATTGGTCATCGAATAGAAGAAGAGTTGACTCAACGAGCCGAGTCAACTGACCTGACCGCGATGCGCTGCCGACACGCACACTAAATCGACATCTCCCTGCGCATCTTTGTATGTATATATATATATATATATCCACACATTCGGGCACATTCGACGCATTCACAATAACGGGCAGCAGATTTGAGCGGGAATCCAAGCTTGTTGAAGCGGCGACAGATCAGCAGGGCGACCCAACGGCGTTCGTTTTCCACTCACTCACCTGTCGTGTTCTGCCCAAGGTTGCAGCAGCGTTGGGCAATTCTGCAGTGGCAGCAATAAACACGTCGCTTTGTAGCAACAACGACAACAACAAAAGCACTCGGTCGTTAGCTATATGTCGTGACATCGCGGCTCACGCTGGCCAATGGATAACCCACAAAGTCGACCTCAAAGCACAGCCAATGGTGATAGGGCGCTTCACCCCTATCCCGATCCCGTCGAGCCCAGCCCACTTCTCCGATCGCGACGACGGCATCAGCGTCATCACCACGACCCGTTCAGAGGACGCCACGCCAATCGCCGTACTTACAATACACTCTGCGCTACGCACCGTTTGATTGATGGAAACGCAACTTGAATCCAAGGACAACGAACAACAGATCTATTAGAAGAGTTATATATATATATATATATATATATATATATATATATATAAATCTTATGAATAGTGTGTCCAAATAATCAGCTAACAACTTTGCAATGTTGCCGCACCCAGCTCTGCCCTCCTCACAACCTGCGCTTTTCTTAAACAGAACAGGGTAACGCCACTAAATGCGAGACGGAATGCTACTTGATAGAGGAACGCGTAAAGATTGTAAAAGAAACTCCATATTGGTATGCTGGCTCTTCATGCAATTTACAGCCGAAGTGACCGAACCTGTGAGAACACCATGTACAGGGACTATCAGAACCGTATGTACTCATTTGAAAGTATGTTAGAACTCGGCAAGAATTTTTTTGCCAATGGAAGAAGGGCGCGGAAACGTCTTGTTTAGGGGTGTAGATGAGAATTATAAAGTTATTTATACTGCATTTTTTTCGTCTATATAATGGTGCGAAATCTACGTTTGCGAAGAACCAGTCAATGAACTTGAAGGAAGCAATTATGCCGGCGTGTTCGGCGGAACTGTATATAATCTTAATAACACCACACGCAAGCTAGCGAAAGGCGAATAGCCGATTAAGGAAAGTCATAAATAATCAATATGTTGTTAAGTGTTACGTTCAAGTTTTCACGTGCAGAACCGTAAAAATTTGCCATTACGGCAAACTTTTAGGGTTAAAAACAATTGCTTCGATACAAGAATGATGGGTATACATTTGCTAATGCCTGAGAATAGCCTTTTGGGCACTTTTTATGACTTTCCTCAATACGGCTATTTGTCTTTCGCCTGCTTGTGTGGAATGTAATTCATTATTATACATCATTTTTCGGCGAACACGCCGGTATAACTTCTTCGTGCATTCTTCGTGCATTATTTGGTTCTCCCGCAAACGTAGATTTTGCCTTTTAGTTACTTGGCAACTACGTAGCAGCACCATCATTTTGGCACGAAAATGGTGGGTATTAAATTGCTATTGCCTGAGAGTAGTCTTTTAAAGGTACATTTTCCGATCTTTCACGTAAAAGCGTTAACGTAAGACATAACAACATATCGGCCTTTTATGACTTTCCTTTATCTGACTCTTCGCTTTACGCTATGCAAGCTAGCGAGGTTTCCTCCTTTGTGCAGAATTTTGCTGAACACGCCGGTATGATCGGTTCCTTCATGCCTTAACTAGTTCTCCCGCAAACGTAGATTTTGTACAACTACGTAGGAGAAAAAGGCAGAATAACTACTTTTATAAATGTAATCCTCTCTCCTAAACAAGACGTTTCCGCTCCCTCCTTTTATGGGGAAAACATATTTTCTTGCCGAGTTCTACCAAACCTTAAAATAAGTACATATTGTTATGATACACCCTGTATATAGCTTTTAACAAAGTCTATATCTAGAATTAGAATCATCAGTAACATGTTTGCCTGGTATGCAGACAATCGTATAAAAGGGCGACTTTGCAACCTTCCCTGCAACTTAGCCTCCTTGTTCTATTACTGCTATTATTCTTATTTTCTGTTCATAAACGCTGCTGAATTGCAATTTTTTTGGCGAAGCGGTTAGACAATTCAATCTCGAGAAATGTGATGGGCTTGGTCTATCTAGTATATTTTCTGACAGTATGCATTATTATGAAGCTTGTCGATAAATTTTAGGAAATCGCATAGTCTACTTCAACATTTTATATCTATGTCGGACTATATAAACATATCGAGCTAGATGGCTTAGTGGCAAAAGCCTTTGCCTTGCATTCGGGAGGCCTGGGTTCGAGACCCAGACCGGTCACTCCTAAATTGGTTTTCATGGTTTCCAAATTAAACAAGGTTAATGCCAGAGTGGATTAAAAATCGACCATGATCGAAAAAAAACGGGGAGCACAGATGTCTCAATAAAAAGAGATAGTGCATTACCATCCAAGCCCCATTAAGTTTTAAGCTAAAAAAAATGTTTTTTTTAACTTTGACGCTCTTTGTTCGCCGCGGCTGTAGAGACCATCACACAAGATACCGATGAACGACCTACATTTACTAGAAATACAAAATGTGACCACATTTCAAGCTGGGCAGCAGCATTTGTATGTTGCCGTTTACTAGTAGTGAGATAAAGACTAACAAACATAAGTTAAATAATAATAATGTAGTATTTTATTAACATTTTGTTGTAGTATTGTATACGCTTGTCTATATAGCGTAGTATATCGTACTTAGTGAGTTGGTCTAACGCAATCATCTCTTGAGTTAAACTCTCACGTCACATTACGTGAGAGTCTTCCTTTCTGCACTGGCTAATTAGCCCTTGCATACAGTGTACATTATGTACGTTGGGCTCGTCAACCTGAGACGAAAGTCGTCCTTTCTAACCAATTTTCAAGCGTTCGGCAAACGCCGGCCATTCACGTCACAATGTCTCCGGTCATAATTAATAAGTATATAAGCCAATAATCACTGATGCAAAGCAATAACAACTGTCGCAGTACTACGGGGCAGCAGTAGTATTATGTCAGAGATGCACTAAGTTGCCTTAATGTAAATTGGAATAACGTACCCTGTTATTCCAATACCCTGTTCTGATTGCCGCGTTTTTTGCTCTTAATTAATTCAAGGTTAGCTAACATTTTCGCCAAACGGCACGTCGTATAATATTTTTTTTCCAGTCAATTTAAACTATAAAATAAAACGAAACTAAGAACTAACAGTGCATATTAACTCAACACCACTCAATCTGAGTGAAATAAATATAACTGAAAAAAATTAACTCAACACCGTCGCCGCTGTTAACAAGAATCGCTCGCCGTTCGAAGACAGTCGAATATCTACTTTAAAAACTTCTTTCTAGAAGAATTCTAAAATTCTACTTTGAAAGCTAGGTCCAATAGGTTCAGGGGGTGGGACTAGACGTACCCTCAGAATCAAAAGTACTTTGATGCTAAGAAACCAACCCTATCAAGTGTATTTCGCATCACCCAAAGTATCGGCCGCAGTATTTTGCCGCGACTGCTTCTGGCGTTAGGTTTTTTAGCTATTTCCAAATGTTTCCAATAGACGCATGGGCAAGCAAACGTGAGACACATGTATGTACAAACATTTTAAACCAATGGCAAATTGTCCGAAATTCATAACCCAAGGTGTAAGTGCTTCGCACAGCTTCGCGAGTCAACAGACGCAAAATAAACAACAATGTTTATTTAAGCATTCTTTGCACACACAGACGCGCGACGCGATTTGTGTCATCATGACCTATGTTGCCTGTATCATGCTTCTCTGCCTCCGAGGCCAAGTCACCTGCCCGTGACTCATGTGCTTGTTTCAACCGCGTTGAACCCGTGCCGTGCTCTTGTCGATGTTGTCGCTGCGTATTTCATATTTGAAGCGTCCCAGAATGGCCCAGAACTTCGGCGCGCGGACAGATACGTAGTACGGTAGCGATCAGTAGGCGTCATCAGCTCTAGCGATCGTCATCATTTCGGAGTCACCGTCATTATCGGTGGCGGCATATCGCCGCCGTTCATCATTCCGGTTGTTGTTGCTGCTGCCGCCGTTGTTGTTGTCGTCGTCGTTGTCGTCATCGTCGTCGACGACAACTTCAGCTTCGTCCGAGGTGCGTGCTCCAAGATGTCTTCTATCCGATGCGATATTTCGATAGTTGCCATGTTGGCCGGGGTAAGCGCCAGGATTCCGCTGGCGGTGGCGCTGTGGCTGCTGTTGCTGCTGCTGCTGCTGTTCGTAACTGATTTGGTCCTGCCTTGGCTGCTCATACGAGTCCCCCTGAGATTCGCGATCACGAGGTTGATCATCATCATCAAGGTCATGGTAGGCAGGAGCCTGCGGTGCACTTCGATCGTCCCCGTTGCCGCTGACCTCATCTGTGTTGGGGTCGTCTTGGGTCTCGCGAGCTGATGCGTAGTCAAGGGCGAGTAACTGTCCGCAAAGCTAACTCGGCCATCTGGCGAGTGCTGCACGTTCGTCTGGTATTCGAACGCTGTCAGAGTCGCCGTCAACCAGGACAGCATTGCCACGACAACCAGGGCAACGCTACTGAGCGGTACGGCGGGAAGTGCTAGAGACGTGGAACGCCGTTTCGCTGATATCGGCTTCATCATCGTCAGGTAGAGTAGTCATTCACAACCAGACCAGTTCTTCTGCACCGATCCGATTACACGATTTTGGCATTCACAGCGGCTTCTACACAGACCCGGTTCCGGCAGTTCTTACACACTCAAGCGTCTCCTTCGCAAGAAGATATATCCTTCGCAAAATTATGTGTCCTTCGCGTACAGTACTAAAGATCACAACGTTAACAACAACATCACCACCGAACAGGACATCGACACCAACAGAGCATCAACAACAACAATGTTGTTAACGACACCACGTACAT
>QVRM01003495.1:1180000-1454267 GCA_003439945.1 Dermanyssus gallinae | reverse complement strand
TTAACGATTGACCTTTACTATACTATACTAACTAGTATAAAAAAAATCCATAAAAAATAATTATTTGTACTACAGCGCGAAAGAAGGTTAGCCTCGTTTCGCAAAATTGTCAGAACGACGTAACAGATGTTGCCTGCCTGCTTTGCCGTCAGCGAGTTGGCAACCAGGGGCTGTTTGAAATGGGACGATTTTAGCGTTAGATAATCACCGGCCCAACAGAATCATTGCATATTGCAGGACACTATGCTGCCCAATTTTAAAAATATATATGCTTGTACATATAATTCGTACGCGAGGCGTGTGTGTGTATCGTTCTCGTTTCGTGTCTGATATGATAGTATAGATATTATATATAGATAGATATAGAGAGTGAGAGATATATATATATATATATATAGAATATATATTAGATAAATATAATATATAATGATATAGTTTTAACCCTGTATCCAGCCTGGACATAATGCTGGCCCGTTCAGAAGAGCAACACCATTTAATTTAGAATGCGGAAAAACGTCGTCCGGCTGTAACGAATGGGAAACATCCTAGATGGCACTAAGTAGACATCTTGTCGTGTGTCAAAACATCTGTGCTCGCTTGTCAGTCAGCCGAGCGATTTGGTTCTGATCGTTGCATGGGGCAAAGCATTCTGTTTGAGTCCGAATTTAGACACAATTCTTAGCAATGTTGCCACACTGTAGCCAGTTCCAGAGACACTACTTTGCATTCCTCACACAACAAACACCCGTTTCTGAGATAGACATGGCATTTGTTACACAACTGCTCGATACAAAGCAATTTTATAAAGTAACCCTCGTATAGCAGCAGCAGCAGAGTCGTCGTGTGTGACTGATATACAAACAAAAACGTACAAAAGTGGGCCCATCGCGTGATACGGTTCGTGTGACATTCGTCCGATAGTTGCATGTTCTGCACCGTCCGATGCTGTGACTTCATCACGACGCCAGATATATATATGCAATTGATACAGTTGATGATAACGCACACTTTGGACCGAACGATACGCAAATCGATTGTGGTGGGGATCAACGTGGGTGTTCATACGGCGTCACTGCCATCAAAACAGATCCGTAGGAGGTGGTATGGGCGGTACCGATGATACACGTTACGACAAGGGTCGTAGCAATCTCCTCTGTTGGTAGAGAATATACGAAGAAAAATATATACTTGTACACGATAGCATGTCCGGCCTTTGAGTGTCTGTCTGCCATAGCAGTAATTGTGACACTGTGATAGGAAGCGGTAACAGGACCACGGCCGTTGTTACGGTACTATCCGCACTTCAAAACGCAGTCCTGCTGATAATATTATAATGAACTGTTTTAGCTGCGGTAAAGTGCACGTTTACTGTATGGTGGGCATAGCAGGATAAACGTTCACATTCTTGTCTAATTAAAGTTGCGTGTCCTCGATGATGTGTTGTTGGTGGTGGTGATCGTGGCGCAGCTAATTCTGTCATTTATGTGATGCTCTGGTGTTGTTGTGCGGCAGACGGTCTGACACTCGGTCATGGCTGCAGTGAACTTAGATTGTTTGGAGGTACACTTTGTCTATATATTTCCTGCCCGATATTTATAATATGTATCTTATTAGTATTATTGTGCCTACTATACTACCAATTTATGGTAAATAAACAACTCAATTATGACTGTATTTACAATGTCAACAGAAGTTTTCCTTCTAAAGGTTACTTTGCTAGTGAAGGTCGCTTGCGAGGCTTTGTCGTCTTGACTTTTGTTCCTAGTTCATCTGGGTTCGGACTCAACGAATACTTTAAATCTACGCTTCACTCCACTCGAGCCTGCGTTGCGTGTGATCGATATGAAAATATCGGCTTAAACTGCACGTGTTTAATGTGTTGTATTTCATACTTTTTTTTTTTTTTTTTGAATGTTTACATTCGAATGGTGCAGACGTGTTTTGATTGAGCTCTGTGTTTTGTGCAAGTTTTAACTTAACTTTCGACTGTCTTGACGGTTGTGCTGTGCTGAAGTGATTCTACTAGAGCCAGTGCATTCGTAGAGCAATGCCGGTTGAACGGAGTCCGCCTCTAAAGCCACCAATTCCACCATTGGTAGCATCGAAGCCAACCGAAGAATTGCCAGATGATACCCGTGAAGTGCAAAACGACACCCGTGTCGGTGCTGCTACAAAAGCGGTCTCCACTGCTGGTACTGACGTCACCAAGCAACAGCCGCCGGCATGTACTGACGACAAAAGTGCACCCGACGCAGATGGGGAGGAGAAGAACAACAAACGGAAAGCCAGCAGTCCGCCTCTACAGCAACAGCTGAGCAAGGCTGATGAGAAGAAAAGAAAGAAGTTGACAGTCTCAGCAGCAAAGAAGCAGTCAGCTGGAGAACAGCCAGTAGAGAGTGGCAACGGCGTTGACAGCGCGGCTCCAGTTGCAGCTGACTCCGATATAATTGTAGATTTACAAAGAAATCAAGTGGTTGTTAGTGGAACGCCGCTTGAGGCTGGAGATGACGCAGGATGGTGTGAGGTAGGCGCTGGGGGAAAACCTGTGGTAGCTAAAGAAGCAATTACCAAGGTTCAAGTCAAAGAGAAAACTGATGCTGTAATATTTTCAGCCGAAGATAATCAGTTGGAAATAAACTTTAATGCTATATGCGACGACATCGCAAAACATATTACCGGTCCGGTACAAGAACCAACTTTTACTAGAGGGGGAAATCTAGTTATTGTCGCAGAAAACCCTGAGGATAGAGCAGCTCTGGATGGGAGGCTCTGCCGGTTTCCCCAACGCAAGAGTCTCTCGACCGCATTGGTCGTGGAGCTGAAACAGGCCTCTCTTCTGTCTCAGGCGCAAACCACGGCTGACAAGGCTAGATTACGAGCTTGTTTCGATCCGATGAGTGGCAAGTGGCTTCAGGCCCTCCCCTCGCCGCAACTAGGTACGATGCTGGACAATAACACACTCCGCATCGTGTCTGGTCTGCGGCTGGGGGAGACGGTCTGTGCCGCTCATCTTTGCAACCGGTGCCGATCCCCCGTAACAACAACAGGGGAACACGCTCTATCGTGCCGATACAGCGCCGGCCGCCACCCACGGCACTATGCAATAAACGACGTCGTCTGTCGTGCACTGCATACTGCACAGGTGCCGGCTGTGAAAGAGCCACCCGGCCTTAGCGCCAATAGTGGGTTACGACCGGACGGCAAAACACTAACCCCTTGGGAAAGAGGTCGCCTACTTGTATGGGACGTTACCGTGTCGTGTACATTGGCCAGGAGCTACGTCGCTCGAACAAGCCAGAAAGCTGGTGCCTCTGCTTGTCTTGCGGAGGACCGCAAGTTAGCGAAGTACAGAGAACTTAATCCGCAATGTATCGTCCAGCCAATTGCCTTAGAAACTTACGGACCCATGGGTGAAGAAACGTCAAGATTTTTTAAAGAGCTTGGAAAAAGGCTAAACGCAGTCACAAGGGATCCCCGTTCTGGAGAGTTCCTACTGCAGCGAGTATCGATCGAGCTTCAGCGGGGAAATGCGGCGTCAGTCGAAGGGTCCCTTCCCTCTGCCGAAGGGTTCCCTGAGATCCCGTAGGAATAATGATGTTCTAAATACTATTTTGATTAAATAAAATAAAGGTTGGCTCTCCTCCAAAATATACCTAGCTCCAATTAGCTACAATGGCATTATTCTGGAGAAACGAGACGGCTTGCAAAAGAGAGACAGTCACCAATCTGATTGTACAAAAGACGAATGAGACATATCGAAAGCTAGAGTTTACGGTATTGATGAAGGGTGTATACAGAAGAGATAAAAATATTTCTCTCTATGCTACCACTCGAGGTTTAAAGAGAAGAAGAAGCAGCGGTATCAAACTGTTTACATATCAACGAAGGATTACCTGCATCCCTTGTGGGGCACGGGTCACAAAATTCTTCCATGTGGATGTAATATTAACTGCTTAAAATTACCACAAGGAGGCTAGAATTCGTTGGAAATAGATCTTCGTGCGACATACAAGCTCTGCCTTATTATGCTACATTGAAGTAGACCAACAAGCAAAACGCATGTGCTATCAGTTGGTATGTGGTAGTTCCCGTCTATATTTTCATTGTTTGGTTTTATACAATTTTCATGAAGGCGATGCGAGATAGATAGGCAACTCTACTACGAAGCGTGACTAAACTTCGTCAATCAAAGCACCAAAATGCGATCACAATTGCAACGAATGCCACGCATGCGATAGTTGTTACTATCGCGATATCTGCACTTGGCTCGTGCCATGTCGGGCATTGCCGCCATGACCGCTGCCATAATGAATGAACGAACACCTTCTTCTTGTTTCTAGTGTTATGCCAGTGTAACAATTTCATGCCGGAACGACAAACTCAAGGCTACGCCAGAATTTCGGCAGTAGACTTGGTTTGATTTATGTTACAAATTAATAATGAATTTTAGCTGCCTCAACCAACGAAAGCATAGGGCTGCGGCCAAGCGAACTGTTGGTAAACACGAAACATAGGCGACAATATATGTTGAAAGGGCAGAACGCTAATTGAATCAAATTGATCTTGTTAATAAAGTAATATTAAGTTTGTTTCGTAACGGTATGGTCTACAAAGCTGGCTGATCTGACACATTAAGTTACAAGTTTTACTTCAGTTCACTACAAACAACAGCGACATTCCCTTGCGGCGGACAAGTTCAAACCACTACTACTAAGATTATTTGACTCGACGAATCCAATTTTCCAAGTAATCTCGCTCTACGGCTTAATTTTTGTACGCTTTCAGCAGAGGCAATGGAAGAGAACTGGGAAAACAATACTAGATGCGTGTTGCATACAACGTGTCCACGCGTCATATCCTTGCGTTATAGTTTAGTATTGTTAAGGGAGACATACAACAAATAATTTCAAAGAGCGGACGTTTGTATTTCGATCGCGACGTAAACATATTTACACGTTCAAAATTCAAAAGAGCGGGGGGTAACGATTTCAAATTACCATAAATATCACTGTAATAACGAATTACATTAATTACGTGTCATTTGTCCAATTATATGGTGATATAGTGATACGCTAACTAATAAGAATGTTAGTTAGCTTATTACTTAACATTGCTTTATTACGCTAGCAAGCTTACTCCTTGTAATATTATTATTATCAACACCAATGGCACAACATTTACTTCAGTCAAAAACTTAACAGATTCAGAAAAGTAAATATTTGTGCAAAAACACCTACTGCGATAATTTCCCTAATGTCTCCATCTTCTAGATTATTAGTCTCATCTGTTTCGTGCCACCTGTTTTTCATTCCTGTTCGTTAGTTGGCCATTACATACCGATTACACGCAATGCAATATTGCTAACGTCTGGCCTGAAATCTTGCACCACGGCGGTTTCAAAATCTCATGCCGTGGCGCGGCTCCAGCAAGTATCAGCCGATAATTTAACGGATTTTGAACGATGTGCGCTAACTCGAAGCCGTAATTTCGGCGTTACGTGAAGGATTTCAACTACGAAGCTGCCGCTGCTCTAATAAACAGGTGTTAAATGGAACTTTGTCCATATCTGACAGCAAACTCATAAAACGGCTATAAATTCAGCTTATTTTGTCGCAACGTCGCTACGATCATTTTAGGCTTTTGCGAATGAAAAAATGTATGATATTACTATTATCATTATCATTACTATTATTGGTGTCGTAATGGTTCATACTGTCACCATTGAGAATATGCATTCCAGAAATTGAACGAGAATTAGCACTGGAATGCGCATAATGCGCCATGAATAAAATCCTGATTGTTTGTACTGTATAGATAAATATTTCCTCTATATTGTGTATATTCTGTATTTATAAATACACATACGTACATGTTCACGTCTGCATATATGCATGTGTCGTCTATACATGTGCACGCTGAGGTATGGGTGTAAGATGTGCAACACACATGCCATATGTAAAACTGCCTCAATTCTCCCAAGTACTGTCACTGAATCGCTATACTCGTACACTACGTTTGTTATTTTGCACGCAGCCTGCTGTGCATATAACCCTTGCAAGAACACGGAAAAATGGCAACAGATAAAGTGCGGCTTCTCTCTGTTGCGGTGGAGCGACTGGATGACTAAGTAAGCGATGTCATGAACACTTTTCGGGCTGACTCTCAGCCAACATTTAACGTCCACGGAATCACTTTTGCATTGCGTCGTAAGACGGGCTCCACAAATACAAATGTGCAACGGGGGCTCGAACCCGTGCACCCACGCGTCTCCTTCAATCGCAAGGGGCACGCAAATGCACCCACCACGCCATAGCCAGGCTCGACAAGCAACGTCTAACGCAGCGATAGCCCCTCATTAGTCGTCTTGTTGGGTCCAAAGCCTTGGCTCATCATATCGTTGTGGTTATTGTTGTTACTTCTGTGTAGCTACTGCTGCAGCATTTGTTGCAGGTGCAGCTCCTGTCATGAGTGATAGCCGCTAATGTAGCTGACCGTTTTATTATGATTACTATAGCAAACATGGGGGTTGTAAAATATTGATGCTTAGGCTCTGCTGAAGTGGCACATGCCCGTATCCCTCTCTCTTTCTACATGTGCGTGCGTGTGAGTGAAGGTCTTCTTCTATGAAGTACAAATGCCGTGCCAAATACAGTGCAGTTTTACAGTCGAACTTTGCAGCGAGCATTGCCTATCGAAACGTTTGCTTGACGTAAACCTCGCCTGATACTGGCATCTATTTGTAGGTGGATAATCGTGTGCGTGTCATGACTTATGTGCGCGGTGCACGCTTCGCCGGTCACTGCCCCGTTAGAGGCAACAATCGGCACATTACATGGTAAGTGATGTGGCGCAGTGACGTGAGAGGTGAGGTCGTTTATCTTGTGTGTGTTGTCGTATTCGATTAAGACAGAGGGCCCGCATACTCACACACACACAGGCTCTGGTTCATCCCACTGACCTGGTGGTGGTCTGGTGAACTCGGTGGCAGGTGTTGTTTTTTCACTGTGTTTAGAATACTGTCCCAAAGTCTCAAATGTCTGTCATGTTCATCGCATGACTCCAGAACCTGAAAAAGAGCCATTGCTTTAAAAGAGCATTAGCGTCGTGCGGGTGGGATCGAGCCCCAGACTTCTAGAGAGCCAGAGTCGCCGGCTATCTTCTCCACTTCGGTTCCCGCCAATGCAGTTAGTGCTGTCTTATACTTTCCGCTTCGCTGCCACATATCGCTTTGCTATAGCGATCGTTGCTTAAAGCAACAATTCTTCGAACCAACTGCCGAGGCGTTACCACACGCCACTATCGCTACTCCTACATAAGTGATTATTGGATAAGAAGGTCGAAAAAGGCCTAGAGCGGATCGCCACGGCAGCAGCTCACTGGACAGCAATCGTTATTCAGACCCAGAGAGAGAGAGAGAGAGCAATAAATAGATCGTGTGCTAATGTTGGGTAGCAAGCATGAAATATTGATACCAACCATTATCAGCGTAGCGTTTGTCGCTTTCGGGCGCTGCGGAGCCAACGTTAAGCTAAAATGCAGATATTTGCAGCGGTAGCAAAATGTGCATCGTAGATTTCGTTAATGATTCTACTCTTCCATTTATATCATTGTTTGAGCCGAAGTCATTGCAATTCATGACGTGCTGCTACCTCTAAATAGAAGTGAAGTAAGTGTTCTACAGTTGACCGACCACAACTGACTCGATGACGTGAGTCATCCCCCTTCACTGCGTCCTTTTAGTCTACCATCCAAATCCTTCCTTCGGATCACTTGCACTTTCGGTCGAAACAAAAGTTGGCTGTGTCGGGCTGCACTATTTGTGCATATTTGGCGACTCGAGTGCGAGCTACATCGTAAACTTAGCATGCTATATGCTGATCATGTTGCCTTGTGTCCATACGGAAAAGTAATGTTTGATACCACCATACATGTGTTTGTGTTAAGCGGACTATGTCGATGGCTTACTTACCGGTACATGTTAAGAAAACGAATGTTACCTACGTGTATATATATATATATATATATATATATATATATATACGACACGCAGCACTTAACGGGACCTTTAGCTGAGCCTTAAGATCCGCTGGCTTTCCTTGCATTATCGAGCCTTCTGGCTTCTGCAGGGATAATAGAAAGAGATCAGACAGAATGACACGTACGTCCTTCGAGGTAGGTCGCATGCTGGTATATGATTCAAACGTTACTGACTAAATAGCCTCTTCAATGATCAGTGTGCAAGCGGCACATGCTGGTAACGCGTCTATGTAGGTGAAGGCCAATAAGTGCAGAGAAAGCTTGCCTATATAAACTTCAAACATTTCAATATGTACAATTAGAGAACATGGCTGAATGCGTAGTAGTTTATATATATATATATATATATATATAGGCGAGTGTCAGGATTTGGCATTTTGCTAGGCCCTCTCTGTTATTCAAGGCCTAACACAGCGAGAGAGCGAACTGATTGAGATCTCTACCAGGGAGCGGAATCAGAGCGAACGCACAAGAAAATATCGTGTAAGCTGATCAATGAAAGCACTGTAAATGTAGCAACTAATGCTAGTTCTCCGGAGCAGTTGGGATTCAGGAAGGGTAAAGGAACCCGCGACGGAATCAGCGTTCTTCCATCTAAGATAAAGCGGATGGTGTCTACGCCCAGAAGGCCGCCTATATTCGGTCTTTATTAACTGCGCCAAGACCTTTGACAAGTCTCCGCGCGACCTTATGGTAGACTGCTTCAGGGAGACTGGAATAGTTAGAGCTCTTCTGCGCTTTCTCTCTGGGGCATAGGATTCAGCATGGGTAGAATCATTTCTTCTAACTTGATTGTTACATCGAGTCGTCACATTCCTTTGCTGTAGAAATCCCAAAAGTAGTTTACTATGAGCACGCTAAAGGCAGAACGCGTATTTACTATGTCAGTACATTGGAGTGAGCAATTGCCTCCGCGGTAACATGTAGTCACGGGTTCTCTAACCCAGGATTCGCTCAGTTTAACGACAAAATGATATAATCGTCTTCTACTAGCCAACACACCGAACAAGTAGTTTCGATTACATCTTCCCGCTGATAGAATAAACCTTTGTCTCTTATAAACCTGAAAAAGTAGTCTACACAGCTGTACGCGCAGAAAGATTTCAGTCTGGTGTAAAATGCATAAGACAATGATTCGTCTGCAGTGGCTACCTTAATATCCCGACTCCGCTAAGTTCGCTCAGTTTGAACAAGTTCTAACGTTTGATTTGTTCTAAATAAAATATGCAAATTAGCATATAAAGCCTAGATATAGTCTCATAATATGTGAGTGCGTGTATAGTCTTAGCAATGGCACGCCACTAGAACGCAGACCAATCGTAAGAATACAGATAGACCTCACTTGCTCGCCGACCATGATTTCGCAAAGGGTTTGCAGCTTTGATCAAGATACCGAGTTTTTTTGCCATCACCGGTGGTTTTTACACTACTTGTTTCCGTACGCTCGTTAACTAAACAATAGGTAGTTCTGTGAAAGTGCTGCTTTGTCCGATACTTCGGGCCAGTGTCACTGTTGCGTGATGTTGTCATAGCTGAAGTGAGGCCTGACTTCGGCCTATTTATCGTACGCGGTGTATTTGCCGAATTGATTTGTATATCTGGCTCCTTCTACAGTGGCTTTAGGATGTATTCATGGCTACTGCCTGAAGCCAAGCCAAGCCAAGCCACAATGATGCCGAGGCTTGCTGCCCATGCCTGAGGTCGACCATCAAAATGAGTTCGTTATCGCTTTCCTAACGCTGGCTGATTGACGCGACAGCGCTCGTGGAAGTGAGGTGCCGGCCGCATCTGCCCCGTAGTAACGACCACCATCGACAATAGGGTCATGTTCGGTGTTTCGAGCCATCGTATTTTCGCACCCTTGCGCCGGAAGCCTGGCAGCCGATCGTGGTAGCCGTGGGCGATTCAAAAGCGTTCGTGTTTCGGTGGTTCGTTCTACAATTGAAATAGATTGGCGTCATTTCAAACAACTGCATGAGTGTCGACAGTTCTTAACGCCGCGACTAACCGTGCAGCTTCCACCAGGCAAAACAGTTGAAACGAGCCGGGTGGCTCACGATATATCGAACCCTTTATTGGTATTCATAAAAAAAAAATAGACTTGATTGCAGCTATTATCTCAAGTGGTGGTAGTGGTGGCAGTAGTTATAGTAACAAATTGCTAATGCAGGCTATCAATCAGTTTCAGTCAAAATTGGCGGTGCGCTGTCGTTAAGTTAGTGTACAAGTTTCTCGGCGCCCAACTTCGGACCCATCAGCGCAGTTATCGACTGATCGTGGGCTCTCATCTTGGCTTTTGTCGCATCTGTCAGCGGTAGACTACAGCCACTAATCATATGTGGGTTCTAAAAATCGAAAAAAAAATACCGACGAGGCCGCCCTTACGTCTAGGCCCACGTCGTTGGAACGAGGATCCACCCGATGGATCGCCGCAACATTCTGCCACAACAACTATCACCATCTGATTGAAGAAAAAAAAAAGACCCACGACGAACACGGATTGTCGTGTTGCTGCCAAGTGGCTTAGAGAGCAGAATTCATTTTTATTAAGAATAAAAATGGAGCTACAATTGTCTCTCGAGAACGTGTGCACAGGCGATAATACTCTATCTCGTATAGAGTGGGTTGGGACCATTTCAGCAGCTTGCCCCGGACGACAGAGCTTATAGAACTCGTTTTCATCGCTCCTGACTTACTTCGGCTTTCGATATATATCTTGTCTTGTCGACGGATGGTAATAAATGCCACTTGACATTTTGGTTCGCTCGCTCAGCTGGTAGGTTAACTTTGGACATTCGCCACCTCAGAGATTCAGTTGCGGACACAGCCACTTCAAATCATCATGGGCTTTTATATAAAAGACATTCGACTTATTTTTGGCACATTTTTGAAAAAAAATTCCTCACCTTGTTATTTGTTTTGTCTTAAGTGTGGTTAATCTTACCTCTTCGACTAGTCCTAATTCCGAAAATAGTGCACCAAAATCCGTATGTCTGGTGGACTGAAAATGGCAAGATAGACTTAAAAGCCGAGAGGAGGTCAGCTAAGGAAACCCATTCACTGGCTGAAAGTGACATCATTTGATGACAAAAGTAATATTAGTAAGAAACATATAGCTTGACAAGTAGGAGAAAAGGGAGATCTAGACATAGAACTGTTGGAGTAGAGATGCGCAATCTATGCTATGTACTTTGCGTATATCAGCAAATTCAGAAAGAATAGTTTCTTGCAGTTAGGGTAAATGTTGGGCTAAATAAAAGAGTGCACGACTGAACACACCTTGATTTGGTTCTGTTGAAGACAAAAATCGCACCATGGCTTACTCGGCTAAAATGTTAAAACAAGGTAACAATACAGGAATGAATTTGCCTATGGGAATGTAGGTGCCTTCTATTATACTTATGCAAAATATAATACGAAGCACCTTCAGTGAAAAAAGGATGGTAGTAAGGTAGTAAGATCTAATGCCTATTGACGAAAGCAAGCTACATTCTAAGATGCCCGTGTACGAGCGTCATTGAGTAAACCAAAAAACGAGCTCGAATTAAACGTTATGTTGAAGTGCTTGGAACGAGCCCTGCTGTATTTACGAAGCAGCGATACCCCTAAATATTCCAAATACTTGCAATTCAGAGAGGTGTTTCTGGCTTTGAGTAGTTTGAATGTATTTTTAGTAGGCCCTATGAAATCAGGGAGGGGGTGCTATCTGTGGTTTACCCGGCCATTACCGGGTTAGGTAAAGCATAAATTAAAGTGTTGTAAACAGAGCAATATTAGTGCGAATTATTTTTATTACTTTTATTGTAGGAGCAGGGACAAGGACAGCTTGGAAACAATAACAAATAAAATAGCAACAACAACAACGCATGTAATAACCGTACATTTAATTGCTATGTTCGTTTATAGCTCGTACGGCTGTCGAGGATTGTTTGTCGCGTGTTGTAGTTTTTTTCCGGCTTTATTAACGCTACAAAATGGCTTTCTTCCCACCGCGCGTCTTAGGCAACGTGTGCCATCCCGAGGCAACAGGCGCAAAATGATAATACCCGTCATTATTGTATTCTTGGTGCGCGGTATCTGCCCCCCGCCCCTCTCTCTCTCTCTCTCTCTCTCTCTCTCGCGCGTTTATGCTTTTGACCAGCAATCGCTGCGTGAACGAACACCCTATGTTGACAGACTATGGTTGTGGCAACTGTGGCGTTGATTTTCATTGCTGGTATTGTCAGTACTAAGAGTACAACCACGAGACAGCTAATACTACCACTATTACTACTGCAGACATTACTATTATTGTTGTCCACAGCAGTAACGTATCATGTCAACTATTACTACTGCAGCAGCAGCAGCAACAGCAGCAGCAGCATTGTCTGCCTGTTCGGTTGTGATTCAGCGACTGTGTGTGTTGTTTGCGACTGTCTATTGTCTTCAACAGCCAAGAGACACGAGACGTCATGTCGGCTCCATTCTAGCACACGTTCGATGTCGATAGAATGGAAGACGGCGCCAGAGAAGAAAATAGCGGCATCGCGTAATCCCGCTCCCGCCATTCGACGATGCGTTACTTCTGCTCGTACAATCGCGATACGATACAAAAAGCCCCACTGAGTCATGCCGACCAATCATCGACCCCCTCATGTATGGACGTTCTTCGCTGCTTTATTCCCTCTTGTCCGGTGTTTCGTACGTTCAGTCATATTCCGCCATTCATTCATTCATTTATTTATTTTTACGATGACATACATGTATCAGATTTCGCATCACTGGCTGTACATTGTGTTTTGTACAACCAAAAAGACATAATAGATGCCATAGCGAACAACTTATATATGTGTTTCCCACAATTTTCCGGATATTGCACCGCATTGCTGTGTGTGCATAGATGTGCGGTACAACGCAGCAGAAAGTTGTGGGAAAAATATATTTAGATATTTTTCCCATTATTATTCGCCCCATAAACTTGCACACACACACACACATATATATATATATATATATATATATATATATATATATATATATATATATGTGCTATTCCATTGTCTGGGTGCACAAGAATAGATGGCCCAGGAGTGTGTGTGGTTGAGGCGGCTCCGATGAGTTTGTAGCTTCAAAATGACTTTACCTCAAAGTTCGTTTACGAATCAGAAGACAGTCGCCGAAACAAGGCGTCGACTGCTTGACTGTTCGCTTGAGGAGTTGTTGTGTTGCGGACATCCCGACATGCAGAGCACTGCGCTAAATGCTATTGTCGTCATTGGACTTTCGACATTAGGCTCTCTTTCCACCTATTCCTCTACCAATCCGTCCTCCTCAGTGACTCACGCACTGCCTTGCGCTCACGGCAGAGCGACCTGTTGAAGTACACAACGAAGCCCATAAAGGGCTGCTCCTGTTCGTGCCGGGCCAACGATATGTGACGTATCCAACGCATTTCCGTTCGCCACAGTTGAACACACGGTGTCACTGGACTAGCATCAAATTGTTGTTCCAAAATATTTTCGTAATCTAGCTCATCTTTAGAAGAACCGTATCGTTGGACCGCTAGCTTAGTACTATGGCTACGACGACGGTAGAGATCGAAATTAATGGACAGATTACGCTAGCACGACACTTTTTTCCTGTTTCCACCGCCCTCTATTTTCTCGGTTGTAGGTAGACGATACGTTCGCACCGCAACGCTACCATCAGTTGCACACCGCATCTGAAGCAACGAGCCAAACTTGACTTCAACCATGCTATTCCTTTGCTTTGTCGTTTGTACGGACAGCAATAATAACAGCAGCAACAACAACAACAGCAACAACGGCAACGACAGCAACCACAACAACTACTACTAGTAAAGTTTTCGGGCTGACCCTCAGTCAAGATTTAACGTCCATGGAACTGTTTTTTACATTGCTTCATAGACGGACCCACACAAATACAAATGTGCAACGGTGGTGCTCGAACCTGCGCACCTCCTATGTGTCTCCACCGGTTGCGAGACACAGACTTAAGCCAACACGCCACCGGGCTTGACAACAACAACTACTACCACTACTGCTACTACTATAAATCCAACTATTCAATATCGTCCCATATGACCGTAGCGGGCCGTCGTGATCTTTGCACCGACCGGCACGTGTGATCCACACATCGATGGGCGTTGTCCTTTCGACCCTGCTGCTCGCTGATGCTCTTCGCTACAAAAACCCCATGAACCATGATGCTCAGCGATCGGTTGGAACTTTTGCTTCGCAGACAGTTTGGTAAACTGCTTTGTCTTTCTGCTTCGTATTCTCGCCGCTTTTTACCTTGTTTTTGCCTGTAAGCTCCTTATTCCCCCAAATAATGGCAATAATGCTGTTGGTGACGAGCAGAAATACAACTGTGGCGTCTGTGTTCATCTTTTTTTGTTTGTTCGAAATTGTAGCATACATTCTACGAGTAAGCCGTGTCGACGCAAATAAAGACGCACTAAAGAGTTTTGTTGCGGTATGTTTCTAACCATTTTCCTTTCCATCTCGCTCTTTTATTATATTACGACTTTAACCCGACTTTAAGCCTCCGGCCATCTTTGTCGTTTCACTCCGTCGTCAATATATCGATACATTGTATACTTGAAGAGCCCCGAAAAACGTCTTGACTCCTGCCTTCACTGCGGTAGGGGAATTGTTTATAGGATTGGCCAAATCGGGTTCTAACAGCGAGACTTTTTAGGTCGCTTGTGTTAATTATGAGTTTTTCTTCAAATATAATAATTCCGCTATAGACAACTTGTGGTCATGATAATGTTTCAACTTTTTAGCTACAGTTTAGAATATTACCTGGACGATCCCTCCCGCTGGTTCCTCTACCTGCTGCTACTGCTGCTGTTTTTAAAGGTGCTACTACTACATTCAGTAGCTAACCAGTTATCCAACTAGCCGGGCCGATAAATCACCATAGCCGTGGCTACTTTGCTTGTTGAATTACTTTGGTACATAATAAAACAATCGTTTTCCCCAC
Source organism: Dermanyssus gallinae (assembly GCA_003439945.1). Lineage (NCBI taxonomy): Eukaryota > Metazoa > Arthropoda > Arachnida > Mesostigmata > Dermanyssidae > Dermanyssus > Dermanyssus gallinae. The sequence continues at coordinate 1,439,243 of QVRM01003495.1, read as the reverse complement.
TATGTACGCGCTAAAATAGTACTTTTGCAATACTTAAAGATTCGTATAGAAGCTGACGTCACTGACATCCTTGTGGCCCAACCAAGATGCGAGCTTACCTTCTCCAACTTATGAATGACGACCGTATGGAACGCATATTGTGAACATACCAAGGACGTTACTTAGCCAGCTTGTACGTGTACATAGCGATGCAGATTGTCTAGATTTTAGGTGTGTGATGTGCTTTCTGGGGTGCTTGTAAGCGAGTGAAGAATCGCTGCTTTCTGCACCCTTGTAAACAATAAGTATATATATATATATACGTGACAAACATTCCATGTGAGCACTTGCTGCAAACACACAACAGAATTCTATGTTGCGTGTGAGTGACTTAGTCCAGGTAAGCTTTGAAGGCCACTCCTGCAGTACGGCGATACTGGTGCTGTCGCGGCCTCGCCGAGATGTTTTGCGGTCATTTTTACAGCACTTTTTTACACACGCAACAAAACCCTAAGGTAGACAGGCACTGTTTTTTTTTCACTCGAAAACTCAACATCACGGAATAGGGGGAGATCAGCGCATTTGGTTTGACCAGCACGTGTGGCAAAGTCAGTTATCGTAACCTCCAACGCATATAACTGTTTATGCTACATGTTGGTTGTCGGGAGATCGCGCATATTGAGAAGTTGTACTAGCTTAAATAGTTGCTACGAATCAGACCAGAAAGAACCGCTAAACTTTATCGCCACCTTTGAATTTAACCGCAGTAAAAAGGATAACAGCGACGTGATGTAAAGAATTCGCGACACTGTGTGATAGCGAAACCAAAGACGTCAGACGCTGTTGCGGATAGTCAATTAATTATATATATATATATATATATATGAAGTAGAAGGTTTCATATTCGTACTCGTTCTCAAATTAGGGTCATTTATATTCAGTATAAATATTCTTGTCTAATTTCCTGCGTCTCACCACACGTATTACAATCTTGCGAGGGTGTTCTTCCTAACCCTAAAACACGGGTAAGCATTTCGTCCTCAAACAACTCAGTCCTTTTCTGGTCAAAGCGTACGATGGCACTACTTCCTCGTACTGAGGGCAATCGTATATATGTTGGTTGTCGGGAGATCGCGCATATTGAGAAGTTGTACTAGCTTAAATAGTTGCTACGAATCAGACCAGAAAGAACCGCTAAACTTTATCGCCACCTTTGAATTTAACCGCAGTAAAAAGGATAACAGCGACGTGATGTAAAGAATTCGCGACACTGTGTGATAGCGAAACCAAAGACGTCAGACGCTGTTGCGGATAGTCAATTAATTATATATATATATATATATATATATATGAAGTAGAAGGTTTCATATTCGTACTCGTTCTCAAATTAGGGTCATTTATATTCAGTATAAATATTCTTGTCTAATTTCCTGCGTCTCACCACACGTATTACAATCTTGCGAGGGTGTTCGTACTGAGGGCAATCGTATATGTGTAGACCTTCAAACGCAGACTGCCAGCACTGTTAAAGTTGCTGATCATTATCGCCATCTTTCTGACTATCTTTTCATATAGATGTAGAACTACCTGTGTGAGAAGATGGTCTCCTGTATGAACACCTCTGTACGAACGGTGGAAAAAAAGAAGTAACATTAGATTGAAATAAACAGGGTTGTTTTCATCTTTTTTCTTGTTATACATCTAGGCAGACGTACAATACAAGAAAAACGATCTCGTTGATTTACGAGAACTGATTAATCATAGTAATCATGAGGTAAACATCTCGAGGCCAGTATACGAGTATTATGTAGACACACGTAGTGGCAGCGTCCGTTTGTCAGTGGCTCAAAACAATCGACGTTTCTCCGTCTGTTTGGTTAATTGCTACGCTTTTTACGTAGATTGATGTGGAGTTCGTCGATCAAGAATGGTCAGGTACTGGTTACACGCCTGACTACTAACCCCCCCCCTCTATGCTATCTAGACAAACAGACGCACGCACGCACGCACGCCGGTGCCAAGCGCGTGACGGCGCGTGACGATGCCCCCGCCGACTGACCGACCAACCACTGACTGGGGGAAAGAGTAGCTGCACCATTACCAATCGGGCAACGACGACGACTTTAGACTTTGTTTTTGTCTGCCTGCTTTGCGCGGTTAAAGTGCTCGTTGCGTTCGTTATGGCAGTGTTGTTGTTGTTGTTGCTGCTATGGCAGTGTTGTTGTTGCTACTGTTGTTGTTGTTGTTATTGATGGTAATGTGGTCGGTTGCTGTCGTTGTGATTGTAGCGGGCTTGCTTTGGGCTGTGCTGTTGCCGTGGAGGCCGTGGTTAGTCGAAGCAGCAACAGTCGGCTTTCCGGACCTGCGTCTGTCTCAGCCTGCCTAACTGATTGTCTGACGAGAGATAACCGGGGACAGAAGAAGAATGAGAGAGGGAGAGAGAGAGAAAGGGGTAGGGAGAGAAAGAGACAACAATCTGTTGGAAATAGATAGGTACAAGTTACCACTACAATCAACATCAAGAGCAGCAGCGGTAGGAAAAGGTAACTTCAGGCGGAGGAAGCGAAGCGGTAGCCACCGGCAGCCACGACGGACTACGGACGTTTACGAATATATCATTGGTGGCATCCCTCCGCATATCGGCGATCGTCCATTGACCAATTCTCACAGAGATAGAACCAGTATATATATATATATATAGAGAGAGAGAGAGAGAATAGCAGCGCGGCTGACTGCTACTTCCTGCATGCGTCCAACCTAGTTGGTCGGATCAGTGCTGCTACAAGATTACTTCTAGCAGCGCGCCACTGGCGGCAATAAACAAACAAACAATCAACTACAGCCACGACCACAATAACAATGGTTGTTTAAACTAGCCGCAAACACAACGATATAACGCGGATGACGCGATGCTGGTCATAAATAAATGCTGCTATTCTAAACAATATTAAATCATTTGCCGTATCTGTTAAACATATATATATATATATATATATATATATATATATATATATAAACATATATATTGCCGGCGGCACAGCGGGCACGCCCCTTTCGGGGCGACCGGGGCAACCCTTAAGAAATGCTCCCATGGGGCGTCCTGGCAGGGCAGAAGAGCACCATGCAACGGGACGGGCATACCGACTACAACCAGGCTAGGGAGGCGACGATGCGGACTTGGGTGAAGGCATGGCGCGCCCTATCCTCGCGTGCGGGCTGGACCCGCCACCTCGTGGAGGATCTACATGAATGGTATAGCGCCCCCGGGCCAAGACTCGATATCATTCTACGCCACACAGGCTGTAACGGGACACGGCCAATTCCAGACAGGATTTAACATAGTCTGCCACAAGTTCAACCTCCCTTGACGCTATTGCTACTATGTTTTCGGATATTATTCCTATTGTCATCTCTCCAACTTCTGTTCTCGTAAATACTGAAACCCCCCCACTTGGCCTGCCCCGTCCCTCACCTTTATGTGCTAGTGTGCTAGTGCGTGATATCCGTAGAAGCCCCCAAAGAGAAAGGTTTAGGCGCCCAAGTTTCCGTCAGTAATAGAATCTAGAAAGTACGGCAGGTGTAGAGTCCATTGAAATCATGGCAGAGCGCATAATGCTTGGAGTTGAAGCGGTGCCGAGAAAGGCACCGTTGATTCTAGCGGGGGATTTCAATGCGAGGTTGGATAGGGATAATCTGGAACAAACTGAAGAATTTTTGAACTGAAGAATACTATAACGGAGATCGGATGCTGGTTAGTCAGCGAGCCAAGCCTAAACACTTTTGAATGTGGTACTGGGGCGTCAGTAATCGACGTTTTTGCCACTGACGGAAACGTAGAGGATATAACTTTTTTGGGAGAGAATACATCATTTAGGGAAGGAGTGGGGCTAAGAAGGCATATACCTATGGGGATGGCATTCAACGTTAGTTATAGTAGAGAGTATAGCCGTAGGCCGGGGATCGGGACAAGACTAGATAGTAAGATCTTCTTAGAAGGAGCGGGGGAAGTGTGCCCACCAGGGGAGATTCAAATAGAGTCATATGAATGTAAACTGACGAATCTGATAAAAGGTGCACTGGTTCCGCGCCAAGAAGGAAAAGGAAGGCCCTGGTTCAACGATCGGTGTAAAGCAGCGAAAGATGCCAACAGAATAACTAGGGAATATGTGAAGATTTTCCTGTATTAAGGCAGTTCGCAATAATGGTGAAGAAAATGGCACAACAGGCATACAAGGAAGAGAAACAAAGATATTGGGAAAGCCAGGAGTGGGCGCTGTTGCAAGAAGCAGAGAAACAAGCGCACAAGTGGCTAAAACAGAAAAGACTGGGCGATTAATAAAACACTTTGCTAGTGTGCTATAGATACTACCCTAAAAGAAATAACACTATTTAACGGGCCTTGGGACGAGAAAACAGAACTTGCACGGAAATGGGTAATTCGACCAGTCACAATCGAAGACGTTGTTAGGGCAATTGAAAAGGCGCCTAGAGGCAAAGCTGCCGGGAACGATATGATAAGAAACGAGCATTTAAAGGAAACGCTGGCACTCGCACCATGCTGGAGAGCTTTATTTGACGAGTGCCTGAAATCCGGGGAAATACCTAAAGCGTGGAAGGAGGATACCTTGATTATCATACCAACAGGAAAAGGCATAGAAACTGCCCTTATAAAATGTTCTCGGGGATAATATCAGATAGCCTAGAGCATTTCCTCGAAACCAGAAACGCAATACCAGAAGAACAACAAGGGTTCAGAAGGTCGAAGTCGACCCATACGGCCTTGCGCCAATTGCTGGCAAAAATCTGGGAAACTCTATCAGAACCGAGAGGACCGTTATATGCAATATTTATAGATCTTAAAGCTGCCTTTGACTTAGCGCCACGAAGTAGGATTATAGAAAAGTTAGCCTTGGAGGGAGTTCCGTATCGTTTACTAGAACTTTTAAGTACCATTCTTGGGAAGACTACAGTATACATCGACAACGGTATAGGGATTGTGGGAAGAGTAAAGCAAACTACAAGTATGGCTCAAGAAGACGGACTTAGCCCGTTACTTTTTTCGGTACTATTGGGAGGGCTACCTAATCGGGTGAGGCAGGGGTGGACCCGAGAGTGGGCAAATATATTAATGCATGCAGATGACATTGCGATCTATGGCAGGAGTATATTTAGGGTTAGGCAGGGACTGGAACGGCTAATCGATTATATGGACGAGATGGGACTTAGTATTAACTGGCAAAAGACAGTAGCAGTAAAGTTTCGAAGAGGAGGTCGATTGGCAAAAGACGATGTTCTTCGAGCCAGGGGTAACACGGTCAATTTTGTAAATAAATTCACCTATTTGGGGGTCACTATAATGTCAAATGGTAGCAGTTTCCGAAAACATATTGAAAGCAGAGTAGGAAAAGTCATTCGTCAATACATACCGCGTCCGCCCTTTTCAAGATTAAAGTAGAACCAACAACAACATTTGGTATATCACTTATATGGGAGAAATTAAGAGAGGCAGATCTACAGTTACTAGATAGAGTTCGATTTTTCTTCATGAAGCGGGTTCTGGGGTTAGCTAACTCTTGTAGGAATAGAATAGTTCATATATTAGAGGGGGGAGCTCTAATGACACAGGAATTACAAGTAAGATGGGGTTTACCTAAAACGACGGCCTTCGTGGCCTACACGATAAAGTGGGGGAAAAATAAAAGGACATAGACATAGGATTATACAAGACGATAGCAATGAGAAGTACAACCTGGCGAGCAGCCGGATATAAGAATAGGCATCTAACTACGGCATTTGCAGCCCACGGGTTCCATCACGTGCTATGCAGCACACAAGAATTCCACAATCCTCAGGAGTGTTATAGGTGCGCGAGATGTTTAGGCCATTGTGATAGATACCACGTCGCAGCATGTCCAGCAGTGCATTCAATAGCTGAACTCGCAAGATGAGGAAAGATCCGGTGATGTAGAAGAACCACTAATTGAGACTGATGTACTAATTTAAATTTTACCCAACCTGGGTGTTAATAAACCATAATAATACATGATGAGGATAGGCAAGCCCACTCGGACATCTGTTTTCTGTGCACAACCGGGGTACCTGACGACGTGGACCACACGGTCGCAGGATGCCCAAGACTGTCGAACCCCCGGCGAACCTCCACATGTATAACCTAGATTGATTAGCAATTTGTTTAACGCCTTCTGCATATCACTTTGTAAGGTAATTCCTAAGACCGAAGCCAAAAACTCAACTACAAGCACTACGTTGTCTTGCATTTTATGGTTTACCACGTGAAGACTACAAAGACGATATTTTAACACACGTACTGCTTTCACACGTTTATCCAGAATCTGGACGCTAATGCAAGCTGCTTTAAAATGTCATTAACTCTCACTACTACAAAAAAACAACGCCGACATGTGCTCCGACAACAGCATCTCCGAATCACGCATCTTGCCCCAGTTATGTCGCTAAAACGGATTTAGAAAAATGGAATTCTCAAAATAAGTTTCCTGAGTTTCGGCTCAAAACGCAAATGCTGCAACATTCTTGTATAACCGAGCCTACTCAGAACAACGAAGGTATATGAGTTCTACTACTTCGCTTGTTGTGTAAAAGCATTCGATATCGCTTGGTTTTCCGTGAATTTTCCTCGGTCTGCTCTAAATTTTTCGATTGTCGTCGTATCCGCAAGGATACTATTACGCTCTCTTAGTTAGCCTAAATAAAAACCTGTTTTTCCTTATTGCGATGCATAGTATTAAACCCAAAGTTAAAACGAAAACAACCACAAACATTTTCAACCCTGGCGGATTTACAGATTCGCACGATTCGCATCTCCTGTTTCTTAAAAAACGTATGAATGCGCAAGAATAGAAACAGTGTCCGGCACATAAACGGATACGCCGCCTCTGACCTTTGAGATTCGGCATTATGTCGCACTTGTTCGCCGCTGCTTCTTCGTTCAACCGAACATAATTCCAAAACGCGGGTCAGGTTTGTCTGCGCACGATCGTGCATTACTGCACGTAGATAACTTGTCACATGCAATAATGTATAGTATCCTTACACAGTATACTATCCTATAGGAAAATGTCGCGATTTTCTTTACATCATGGATTGGGACATGTTAAACGGACGTCGTGAGCGAGCTTCGATATCGCCACACTGAGCTTTTGGCATAATGGCTTGCACGGTGTGGTGAGTCAGATAGTTTCCGTCTTCTGTGAAGAAGTCATCGAAACCGCAATCTGTCACGCGACTAATTGTTGATGAATGAAATCCAGCGATGGTGGAAACGTGTCTCCGCGCTCATTCAGAAGGAGTTACACCGACGTACAAAGACGCCTGCTCGCCTTAGCTAGTCGCCGTACCGACAGTACATTTGAATATGCAATCGCAAATGCATAAAATGCAGATTTCGTTTTTCTTCGTTGATTCTGTTGGATATGGTTAAGCCTTGTTTTGCTGATATATTGATCTACTGGAGAAAACCTACTGGACAAGTGGGTTTTAATATTGAACTCTGAAGTAACCCTGACTATTGCTTCTATGCCAAAGCAAGCAGCGTAGGGAGAGGAGCAGCAATCGACGCATGAACTGAGTAACGACGATAAATAACAGAAATAACACTACTTACAAAAGCAACCGCATACTTTAACCTAAAACGATATTTACTTAGTTAAACTAATTAAACAATTACTAAAAAAGAACAACAGCTACAAAAGACGCTACTAGTCTACCAGTACAGCGGAAACCGATGACATGGATAACCACTACAGCCCTCACAACAGTATGGCCAAATGCTAACGCGATAAGAAAAAACACTAAAACGACCACACCGAGAGCGCTATATAGTGAACGTGAAACGAAACAATATAAACCGTAAAAAAAGCAAAGCTAAAAACAACAACTAATTTACGTTTAACAAATACACAGTAAACATACATGGAGAGAAAAAGAAATAAGTATTAAACAATAGCAAAAGGGCCATTTGTTGTTGCTGGCGTTATTGGCGCCGTAGCTAACTAAGGCTATCTCTCTGTCCGTAGCTCTGTTTACATTATATCATCTGTTCATAAATATCATATTGATAGACCCATCTTGATCATTACGTCGCATTCCGTCAGTTGTTATGAACGCTTTTTAGCAGGTTCGTAAGCGAAACATAGGTCTTTCAAGGTGCGGCGTGAGCCACAAACGAGACATATGGAAAACCCCTCAATGTGTACTTTTATATGGCCATACTTGATAGCCCTCAGATTTCCGGATATATTGAAGAAGCATATATATATATATATATATATATATATATATATATATATATATATATATATATATATATATACGTTTTTTTCCGTAACACGGCTCAGTCGTTATCGAAGCGTCTCGTAGAGATGCAATGCCAGTGTTGTTATGCTGGAAATGCTTGTTTTTGCTGTTGTTGTTATCGTTGTTATGTTTTGCGGTGCGTCGTGGTCATGTCGAGCTGTAGTGGCTATCGTTGATATCTACGATTCCCGCCCCAAATACTGCTGTAGTGTTTGATACCTTTTTTTCCAGTGTTGTTGCTAGTTGAAATACGGCTTGTGTTGTTATTGCAATGAGTGGTCTCGTATTTGTTGTGGTTGTGCCCAGCGTTATCGACAGCGACGTCACGATGGTACCAACGTTCATCATGAACTATATGGAGAATAGAAATAACTATATAACCAACATTCAACATGAACTACAAGGTTGTGTATATGTGAGTTTTACACGACATTGGGACGTGAAGTTAAGTGACTTAATTTTAACATTAAATCACACCTTTAAGTTTACATTTTTGAAAGGTTTTCATACTGCTTAGGCGATAAAATTAGATTCATATGTTCGCAGTTAACACCACTATTGACGGCAGTAGTATCAGTTCATCAGTAATAATACAAACAATAATAAGTAAGGTTGTTTTATTTTTGAAATAGATTTAATTTTTTTTTATCTAATGTATATACAATAATCCAAAACATAAACAACCATTCTAGAGACATTAGCGCTATGTGGTGTTCCAGCGGTAATACTAAAGTTATTAACAGCTATGCTGCAGGAAGTGTCTGTAATCATCGACAACGGGATAACTGAACACACTCCGATTAATCAGAATATAGGAGTTGCACAAGACGGTAATCTTAGCCCGCTATTATTCTCAATATTTGTGAGCGATCTGCCGGACAAAATTCAGCGTTGACACTCGTAAGTTAGTACACTTATGTACGCTGATGACCTTGTCCTCTACCCCGGAGTCGATTTCACCTGTAGCAATCGCTGGCTTCATCGCAAAAGCTTGTTTGTACCAACAACTAAAGCGATGAAGTACCGTTGCAAAGGTAGGCTCGCTGAAAAACATGAATTACGCTTGAGCCCAGCACCAATATATTTTGTCCAACGTTTTGCATATATATCGTTTCATAATATCCCAGAGCGTCATCGATTGTCGCCGGATATCGCTATCAGCGTTTTTGATTTGAAGATTGCATCGACCGCTGCTTACGGGATATAGATCATATGGCCCCATCTATCGAATGCGAATCTGGAAGTACTTGACAAAATCAAAGCAATTTTTCTAAAAACCGTGCTAGTGGTTCACTGCACTAGCAGCAACCGGCTTGTCTATCTGTTGGCCTCAACACCACTTTGCGTGGTGGATCTCAGAATAACGTATGCGTTACCGAGAACGGAGACCTTCGAGAATGATCTTGCTGATTGGGAATATGAGTTTGCGGACGTTAATTGGCGTTTTTATAAGACTGGAGAAATGACCACAAACTACTGGAAGGACCGATGCTGTAAAAACAGGTTACAAGGTTTGCAATACATGGATTTCATATGAAGATATATATACGAAATGGGTTGCATGAAATATCGACCGAGTGTGAATGCAAGCTATGTGGAAAATCGCGTGATCTGTATCATCTCCGACGGTGTACAAAAGCAATATCGCTGATGAAAATGGTCTAGAAGAGCTGACAGTCCGATATAGACAGCAACGGCCACTTGACGTATGCTATCTGTTGCGTCTGAGTTGTCACACTGTCGCGGGTACAGAGTATGTGTAGAGCAAGCAACCCAGCGTGGAAGCTTAGCCCACAATTATAGTTGTTGTGCCATGGCTGCTGCTGTTGTTATTGTTGTTGTTTTGAACGACACAAATTTTAACAAACACTACAATGAAGCGCCGTAATACGATCGGCTTAACCGATCAAGCGTCTCAGTTCGGCCGTGTCCGATACGGGTGCGTTTCATTCCGAGAACAAGCCGAGGCCGTACGATATACATACAACGACCGCAAACTTCTGTCTGCCGACTTTTGGCCATTTCTGCAAACAAGAAGTGCCAGTATACAGTGGTACCCGCAAGCAACTTGCATTGGCACATTAAGAAGAACCACATTTTTATTGTGACAGCGGTAGTCTTTCGTGGTATTAGTTTCTATCATCCTCGTCGATGTTGTTGTTGTTGTTCTTGTTGGTACTGTTTGCGTTGTTATTGTCATTGCTGTCAACGTTGTTTCTGCTAAAATGACCGAGGTATAAGTTATGAGCAAGACGCAGCAAGGTAGACACAGGTAAGACCCACTAAGTATGGATGAGTTTTAAATTTGCCGGTCAAGTTCGCATCGATAGACCGTCACCGGTCTTTCCGTCCCCCCCCCCCCCCCCCCGGGCTACAGGCTAAAGGCCAAGAGGTGGCCGTACATTTAGCACGTCCAGTTCGTCAGTATCCTAGTCGTTAAAAAACGAGATTGCGACGCACGTAGATTCCTGCTCGGCAGCCCGGGTAGTTAGTTCGTTGCACAAGGGGTTAATTCTGTACAAATCGCCATTAGCCAGCACGATGACGATAATTGGAGCGGCGGCAAAGAGGCTTCGGGGGCTGACTATTGTAGTGTTGCAAGGCTTAGGGAGCGCAGAAGCTAATACGGAGTTTCCCGGCCGAGTTGCCGCTTCGAAACCGAGACGAAGACAACTAAACACGGCACAAAGACAACACCGGCCAGTCGAACGTACGTACGTACGTATATACAACACAAACATACATACAAGAAGCTGGCCTGTTACGCAAAACGCGTAAGACAATGCGTTGTCTGGCGCCCGAAAATAAAAGTGGCCTAGGGGCAACGCCAATGCATCCCCACTTGTTGTCACTGAGCAGCAGAAGCATCAGCAGTTGTCGTAGTAATAGTAGTAGTTGTCGTAGTAGTCGTAATAGGACTTCATCTGTGAAGTGATATTAAATGCGCTGTCTAGCTCTAGTCGGACCAGATATTGCGGCACGTCAGGCGCATCATGGAACCGAAGCCCCGGAGCCATCGAGCATTTCATCGTCTAAGTGGGGAGCGAGTCATCGTTGTTGTCGTTGCTGCTGCTGCTGCTGCCAATGCTGCTGCGGCTGATATTACATGCCTGGCGACTGCCGGTTGAGCTCTGGTCAATCTTTGGGGCAAAGTGGGAGGTATGCGGGGACCTGGTACACCACAGTGAGCATAATTGTACCTCAACTGAACGAAATGGTGCTTGCGAGAGCCCGCTGCCGTTGACTCGTGTCGGAATCTTGACGTTAAACTGCGCTGGCTAACGTTGGCGCCATTAGCAGAGCCACTTCTTCTGCCGCTGCTCATTGACAAGAGAACAACGGTAGGGGGCAAATAGCACGGCCTTTGTATGCGTTGTTTGCAACAACCATATGTATGTATATATATATGTACATATATATATATATATGTGTGTGGGAAGGCAGCAGATGAACTAGATATGGTATTTAACGAAACGAAGAGCGCTATTTTAGTTAGTGATAAGGATTTAGGGTAACAAAATCAATATAAATATTTAAGTGTGACTATAGCGTCAAAGGAAGAATTGTTGGAAGAGGAAGAAATGTTGAGAATAAAAAAAAGCACACAGGGGTCGGAATTCAGTGAGGCGCAAAGGTCTATGGGGATTCAATAGATATGTGGTTATAAGGATTATTTGGAAGGCAATGTATGTGCCAGGGCTGACAGTTGGAAACGCTGTTCTAGTGCATAGATCGGGTTTATAGAAGTTAGAAGAGATTCAAAGAGAAATAATTAGATTTTCATTCAGATGCCGTTTTAATTATAGCAGAGAGCTTCTTTCAAGTTCGAGCCCCGACCTTGCTGGTTGTATTTGTTGGACGTGGTTGTCTCCAGCAGTCTTTACTGGTAAAGCCAGATATAAGATCCCGTAACGAGAACGCGACGATGATAACTACATTTAGACGATATCGTGCTACGGGCAACTCAGCTCATTACGAACGTCCTAAATGTGGTTGTCAGAGCGTTAAAAATGTATATGATGACATTGCATGCAGTTTAGACCGCGAATTAAAAAGTGATCAGCGTAAGCGAGAGTGATACTGCTAAAGCTAAATAAATAAAGATAAATTTCACCTAAATACATAAATGTGGTTTGGGCACAAAAATGGGCGATAAGATGCGCGCCAATTTAGACAAAATACCCTTTATATACACGCTATTCAGGCTAGGGATTGCAATTTACATACGTTTGTGGAGGTGTGGTCTAGGCGGATAGTGTGTTGTCAGCACCGGCGTGTCACCGATGTGATCAAATTTTCTTTGATTGATGCCTAAGGAAGGGATGGAGACCATACGGCTTAGAGTCCGCGACCATACTGTCAAAAATTGCACAACTGTTGCCTAGATATCTCAACATGTCGGGTCTTCGGTGCATCGAAGAGTTGCCACGCGCCGACTTCAGGCTCATGAGCGACGGAGGAGAGTCTAGAATTAAAATCAGCTTCCCTAAGAAATTCTTGTTTACATGCGCAGGTTTACTGCGGTTACTGTCGTTGCTGTCTGTCGCACTGTTACCGCGCGCGTCAATAGATCTGTGACGTGGCTGCACATAAAAAATGTCGCGCGTTGGGCAAATGAACAGTGACGGATACAGCAGGCTCGTAACAAACAGAACTCGAAAGTTTCCCGCAGTTTAGCCGAGCGTCCTGTTTCTGTTTGTACTCACTACAAACGTTTAACTAATGTAGGATTTTAGCATTAGTAGTGGTAGTATGCGTCATAAGCAGCAGCAGCAGCAGTGAAAACCGTTGTAGTCATGCTGTTATGGTGGCGGCGGCGGACATTGCGTTGTTTTTGTGGAGCACTTGGTACTCATATGTATGTACGTATCTACTCATGTATATACATATGTATATATATATATATATATATATATTATATATATATATATATATATATATATATATATATATATATATATATATATATATATATATATATATATATATATATATAGTTTGTTGCCTGTCACCGTTCTATTTGGTCGGATGCCAATCGGTAATAATCAAATGGCGGCGGGCCCTTTTCTGAATGCCACATTCCATGGCCGTGCCCAGTCTGGGCCCGCAACTGGGCCCGGCTTTTTCTTTAAGGATCCCCTACAGATTTTCGTTCGGCAATGCACTTCCTTCAGGCAGGCAGGCAAACAGTCTGACAGTCCAGTGCAGCGACATCTCAACAGTGTGCATAGCGTTGGGCGTCGCAACATTTAAATCACGTTTGCGTCGATAAGAGAGACACGATCGGCATGTCGTTCTACGGTAGTAACTCTATTTTGTGTACTATATATGTATATATATATATATATATATATACAAATGAAATTTGCTTTGTTGCAAACACTGTAACAGTATTTTTCTTATATAAAATATGCATGATCATAATTTTACCTTGCAGAATCGTGATTGCTTCACAAAGATCTCCTTGTAAATCAAATGACTGCGATCAAACAATATGATATATATGTATGTATTGTAATACATTTGCCTTAACATATTTAATGCATTATAAACGAGTGCCCGTATTCCTCAGTCGTTCTATTTAAACTAACGCATATATCCACGCCGCACGTTTGGTGAGTGTATTTAGGTTCGCATATGGCTATAAATTAAGTGTGCCTACATGCCATTATGCAAACCATCCCAGCCTGTATTCTCCAGACTGAAAAGACAAATTTATATGTTTATATACACACATACATACGTATGTATATGTTTATATACACACATACGTATATATGTATATATATATATGCAAACGTTCGCGTGACTTAGTTAGGAGCTTAGGAAGAAGCGTTCTGCCTCTGTTAGGTGCGTAAAATCTTTTGCTAATTAGAGAATCTCCTAACCATTTCTGTACGTTGTGGCCTGTGTTAAAGTTAGATAGGTGTTGGCTGGTTCGTTTTTATTCTGGACGTTGCCCAGTACAACGACGTCCTTCAAGTGGTTAGCACAACTCGACTTACTTAGCACAACTCAACCACCAACCACCGTCACGTTGCCACAGACAGGTACATCAGCCGCCGAGGCAACCGTTGTAGAAGCCGTCGTCGTCGTCCTAGTCACAATTCTGTTGCATTAGCTCCGCTCGAAGCAGCAGCAGCAGAAGCACCAACAGCAACCCGGCCAACTTCTGGCCGACTGTGTCGCTCAACCAACCCAAAGCAATGCATCACAGAGACTTGCAAAACACTAGCCGAAACAGCAACAACAACATAACAGCAACAAAACAGAGAAACGCCTACAATTGCGAGAATCACAGCGAGCGGGCAAGATATTGTTTGTTTGTTCATTCGACTTTATTCGCACGATCTTAGCGTGTAATACGGTGGTGCCACCATGTAAATGACTTTGGCATCTGCAGTTGGTGCGTTCTCACTGGCACGCACGTGTGTGCATATATATATATATATATATATATATATATATGTATATTGCGTACTACGGGGCACGACGGGTAACCGCGCATACGCACAGGGACATTCACTGGTGTATTTAAAATCTTGCGATTTACGACGCCGCTTCCTGTGGGGTTTCTGAAAAGTAAAGTGTACGCAAATAATCCCACGACCATCAGCGAACTAAAGACCAACATTGAAGCGTGCATTAATGTACTTAAGCCTGATGTGTATGCTAACAAAAGTGCTAACAATTGGGCGGCCTGTATACAGCTTGTGAAAACAAAAAGATCACCACTTTGCTTCGATACTGTCGTTCGTTAGAAATGACATTATTTGTAGTGAAAAAAAAACATTGAAACATCTTAAGCACTTTTTTTTTAAATTATTATTATTATTATTATTATTATTATTATTATTATTATTTATTTTCATTAATATGTGTTAGGACAATACAATTGTGAGGTGTGAATGTGTATCCTCGTTATTTCATGGTTACCATCTATCTGTTCTCAGCCCATCGCACCTAATATCGACGCGGCATTTCCTCTGCACACTTAAGCACTATTATTTTATTGTTACTTTAATGACTTCATCTTCTATTTGGCGAACGCCTTACATATACGTAGGTATACGCAATAACTCCAAGTTGCCGAGGCTTGGAATCGCCGTGAAACATATGTATGGTTTAGTAGCAACCCGCGTTGGCTAATTATTCAATGCAACCGCCGTTTGCGTCTATTTACAAATTCTCGCTATGAAGATTTGCAGATACCTGCTGAGTGGAGATAGTCCTCCTGGTGGCACTGCAATCGAAAGCCTGTGACACCTTTAGTTCGCATTGTTATGTCGAGTTGTTTGTTAGTCTTTCGTTCGATACCGCCCTACACATAGTAATCCAGATGATTAAAATCTGGACTGCTGCAGACGTCCACGAGTGTTTATCCCGGAACATGCTTAATGCAGTCACATTTTAACTAGGCTGATAATACGCGCGCATGCGCCGTTTTGCTGAAGTTCGTACTGCAAAGCATTCGATGCCAAACGTATCAACGGTTGCATTACGGTTTTCAGAACATTCAATTTGACTTTCTGTGATCGTGCTTAATCTTTTTAAAACAAACAGTGTGTTCATCTCCTTCACTAGATACAGCACTCGAGCCGAGCACAGAAGCGGGGAATTTGCTCTGTTTCACAATAGGAACGTCTTTAGGGGACCTGTGCGCAAGCTGGAGGTCATTTCGTCAGTTGACTTTTACGTCAACGATGAGATATCGAATACGGCCTGCTTAAGGGAAATCCGACATTGAACGAGCTGGTTTGATTTATCGGCGTCAAATGGATTCTGTCTGACTCTGATGGGACAAACGTCTGATACCTGAGGTCGTCATACCCAGTGCGACCAATGAATCAAGAAGACACATCAAACTAAAGTGCCAGGATCGTCTAAAATGCACTTTTGCGGTGCCTTACCTAATTCTGCAGTCCATAGACAACGCACTCTATCGTGAACGCTCAGCACTGCGGTGTAGAAACCCGGTTCCGCTTCTTCCTCCGCCGCGCGCTTAGCCGCAGTTTTTCAGCGTGTCGCATGTCGTTTACGGAAAACGAAAGAACTTTATAGTGTCATTGGGGTCCATACTGCAAGCAAAGGTTTGCTGCAGTCACTGTCTTAGCTCTACAGTACAAAAGCCAATATAGAAGCATGCGAGTGCCCTGTGAGCGGTGTCGGTCACTATTGTTTTTCACTGTTCGAGCTGGCTGCAGTGCTTTTCAAGCCATCGCTCGTTCGTTGTCGAGGATTCTTGTTGACCGGCTATGGACAGAGATGCTGACAGCCGAGAGAACGATTTGTTCGGTGCGTGCATCGGCTTCTCGTTCCAACTCATAAACTGAGCACCTAGACTGTTACTGTTACGCAAGCTAATATTGATTGTCCGGAGCGGTCAACGATTATTATTACTGCCACTGGTGCTGAGAATACGATGTAAAGGTTAACGAGCGCAGGCCGCTCCCGTGGTACTGAACTTACCAAGATGAAGCGAATCCACGCGGACATATATGTATATATATATATATATATATATATAAATGTATATATATATATATATATATATATATATATATATATATATATATATATATATATATATATACACATACATATATCTTTATGGGACCGTCTTCTCCGGACGGCAAATTTATTTAAGTTTAATAATTCTTCATTGAGCTTGAAATTTACATAAATAAAACAAATTCAAACAATTGTATCTATTCAGGGCATTTTGCAGAAAAGGCTATCGTCCGTGTCTAATACATATATATATATATATATATATATATATATATATATATATATATATATATATATATATATATATATCGTTTTTTCTACCTTTTAAAGCTGGCAGGTACAAAAGGGTGCTCATCTAACACAGTATAACTACTACTTTATGGTTTCACACACTGTAAACGCATAGATCTCATAGTAATCAAATGACGTCGGGCGTCGTTTTTCCAGTCACTTCTCTAGAAGCTCGGCTAACCTACACGTAACTCTAACAAGCACGCTTGCTGGCCGGTAAGGAAAGGGTATTCTCGGAGAACCGGACATCCTAAAGGATTTGCCTAGCCAGGCTCTGAGCCGCCGTCAAAACAATTAGCGCATAGCCATGACATGAGATGCAAGTGAGGGCAGTATCTGGATACACCGTGAAATACTTCGTGTTTAGTAAGTCTCTAAATCTGGCGCAGGGAGAGAGAAACGCTTCTGTTCATGTGGAGTAGCGAAAATGTTTGTAGGAGGGAGCGAGCGAAATGCATATACGCTTTTGAATTTACACTATTTTTAGAAAGTACAGTGGCCCGCGAGCATTTTTGACAGCAGGAGCAACAATGACCCGTGTCGCGTTTTGCCTGCCATACCCTACAATTTGAAATAATAGTTTTTGTTTAGTATCCCGGTTGTACGAGGTCTCACACAGACCAGAGCTAATAACGGATTCTAACAAGCGTAGCGTTGGACTTACATACTTAAACAGGCTTACCTTAGTCACTTGTTTGCACAACATTCCACTTCTGTTGCATGAACCATTAAACGTAAATTATAGGTGGAAACTGATACGAACAACGTATAATGTCGTGGTTTGCCGACTCACATAAGTACACAAATATATCTACGCACTTTTTGTCAGTATTGTCAAATAAGGGCAGACCCATGTCTTGAGAGAACAACATGTATCCTCATATCCCCTACTACGCCACTCTTGCAAGGTCACGAACTTTGGTCTGATCCACTTTCCACTGGAAGAGTTATTCCCAAATATTTCTAGAGAATAGTACAGTATAAAATATAAACGTTTACAATATTTACTAGCGGTGTCACTGTTACTATTTTTTATATAAATTGTTGTTGTTGTTGCCGCGGTTCTCTTGGTTATTGGCATTTCACCGCCGCTCTTATGAATGTAGTTGATACTACGATTACTCTACAACGGCTTCTACTGCTACAAAAAAGCGCTTTTCTGTAAATAACATATGCTTGCGTCGCCGCTTGCAGCAGAAACTGCCAGTGTCACCCCAGCTGCCAGTGTCACCACAACAAATCAATTGTGAAAGCTCCGTCCAAGAATAGCCAGCCATAGTGGTGGCCGGAATGGCAACAGTACAGGGGTAGTGATGAATAGAGTGCTTGCCTTGAATTTGCCATCCAATATTCACGCAGGCAGCAGGAACTGAATGGGGACACCTCAGCGATCAACCCGACCACCGGGCTAGAATGCCGACCGACGAAAGCGCAAAGTGAGAGCCGAAGTCGGGGGCAAAACGCAGAGGCCAAGGCAACAACTCTTTGGCCATCTGTGGTGTACTTGCCGCGCTGAGGTAGGCAACGCCACCTCGGTTAATCATGCACTACGACGCAACGAACGCGCCCACTTGGCAGATTATTCAGCCTTCGATTTCCCGTCGCTGCTACTCACGATGCGACTGTTGTTGCCGACGCTGCGTCTAATCGCGGCGCGTGTTTCGGTCGCCCCAAATAACCGTAATCACAGCCGCTAGCCGCTAGCTAGATGTGCGACTGCGAAGGTGTTGTGTCCTCCTTGCCGGCCGCCGCAGGCCCTCATGCACTCCGAGTTGAGACCACCGCTTTAGACGCGTAGCAACTGAACGCGAACGGCGACTGTACTGTAGACCCTGATGCAGTGCTAGATCTTTAAAGGCCCGATGGCATATTCTGGGTATACCTACAATAATCCATGATATGGTACACGCTTATTGGGGGCATAATGGTCTCTCGATGCTTAAGTCACTGTTTAATTAATGTATATGATATAATAGTTTTATTAACCAATTATTGGTTTACAATGATACATCATATGCATCGCATTTCCAGAGTTGAGACAACGAAGCTGCTTTTTCACACGCTGAAGGTGATATAGATCACACGGGCGACCACAGAGTTTACATATACACTCCGGCACAATCTCATGTGACTTCTCGCGTAAACCGATGTTCAGGTGGAAGCCGTGGACGGCAAATTTGGTGACTAGATGCCGGTTTAACTAATGTTTAACTAATAACAGTGAGCCACAGATAAGTCAGGTATGTGGTGAGAGTTGTAAGACTATAAGCGGTTCTAGGTGAGAGATAAGGGTGAAGGACCACAACGCTCACGCCTTCAGACAGGTCATATCAGCATAAACGACAGTAGTAGCAATAGTCGCCGTAGCATTATTAGTCAGTCAGCTAGTTAGTTTGTTAATTACTGGTTTCTTTCTTGAAAGTGGCGGAAATCAAAGATCACTGCGTCTTCGCTGTGGTGGTACCAGAGAAAATAAGTAGTCCACGTAGTCCGTGGCGCCTTACCGCCGTTGCGAACGCTCGTTCCGAAGCGCAGCGAATTGCTAGCTTAATGCTTAGACGTGTCTTTTGTTGGCTTTTGTTACGAGCGTGTTTAGATAATGGCTGATTGTCATTTGTTGTCGTCTAAAGTTAGTGTTGTTCGTGTTTCAGGTAAAACGGTGGCGACAGACGTACCGACCGCGAAGGCTGAGTGAGTCACTACGGGGATAACACCTTGACACGTTATGCGTGAAAGCATGGAGACAGGTGACACTGATTAACCTGCCGTTACATGGCCGGTCTTCCTACAGAGACCTCAATTGTAGCAACCCTCTACTAGTCAGTTATTTATCTCCGGCTTTCTACGGTTTACTTACTGCCAACGTTGGTTCCCCCTGCTTTGTCTGAAAGGGTATTAGCCACAGGAGCCTTGTTGAATCTAGACAAACCTGCCGCAAACCGCCATAGACCGTCTCAGACCGCCCGTAAAAACGCGTCGCGTTCTTAGCGTTGCGCACGATGGGTGGCATTGATTCCGGGTGCAGTGTTTTAGTGGCGACTTCGCTGAACAAAATAGACGAGTGTGCTGGCACTCATTAGATAGTAAGTTGTTTTTGTTGTATGTAAGAATTTCATAAAGCAGGTATTTCATCGACTGTTACGGATATACTGGATATTTGCAAGGAAGGCAAAGAAATGTGTTGCATATAAATGTTTAGTGAATAATGTTCCATACAAGAAAACGCATTCATTATTTAGTATACGGCCCTCCAACAAAATACGATATATAGGTAGTTCAACAAGTTCTTAAAATGAGCTTTTCAGAATTCGAATTTTGGCGCGCTTTTACCGTTATTGGAAACGGCAACTTTTCGACTGCCAGCAGTCAAAATATTATGGTGATTGGCCGTTGCGATTTCGTTTGATCGCTTTCCCGTGCAACGTATCGGCGTGATTTTGAAAAATGGAGAAAAAAGAGTTTCGAGTGGTTATCAAGCATTTTATTTCAAAGGTTGGAATGCGACACAAGTGAAAACTGAGTTAGACGAGGTGTACGGTGACTCTGCGCCATGTTTTGCCACTGTTTCCAACTGGATTAATGAGTTAAAAAGAGGTCGCAGGAGCACCGGGATGAACTACGTTCAAAACGCCCAAAAACGGCAACTGATTAGGAAAACGTGGAAAAGGTGCGGAAAATCGTTGCCGCAGATAAGCGAGTGAACATTAGGGAGATAGCGGAGGCCTTGGGGATCAGTTTGGGTAGTGTGCATTTCATCCTGCACAAAAACTTGAAGATGAAAAAGCTCAGAGCAAAATGGGTGCCGCATTTGCTCAACCAAGGCCAAAAAGACGCGTGTGTTTCCGCTTTACAGCGAAATTTGGCCAAGATGTCGAAAAATCCGTCGGATTTTTGGCGCAGATTCGTGACCGTCGATGAAAGCTGGGTCCATCACTACACTCCCGAGACCCAAGAAGCATCTCGTCAATGGTGTGCACCTGGTGAAGGACCTCCGAAGAGGGTGCGGACAACGGCATCGGCCGGAAAGATGATGGCTACGGTTTTTTGGGACCAACGTGGAATAATTCTGGTCGACTACCTTGAGAGCGGTAAAAGGATCACGGGAGAATATTATGCAAGACTGTTGGACTGCCTGAAGCAAGAATTCATCGTGAAACGGCCCGCTTTGCAGAAGAAGGTTGTCCTGTTTCACCAGGACAATGCTCCCGCACACAAGTCGCGGCAAGCAACGGCAAAACTGGCCCAACTGAGGTTCGAACTTATTGAACAACCTTCCTATTCTCCAGACCTGGCCCCCTCTGATTATTTCCTCTTCCGACATTTGAAGAATAGTCCCGGTGGAAAGCGTTTTTCCAGCAATGAAGAGGTTAAGGCTGCTGTCAATGCCTATTTTAAGTCTAAAGACGCGGAATTCTACTCAAGATGTATAAATGCTCTGAAATCTCGGTGGGAAAAGTGTATTGAGCTTCTCGGGGAGTATATCGAATAAGAAAAAATTAAAAACAAGATTTGGAAAATTCTTGGTTTTCATTTTAAGAACTTGTTGAACTACCTGTATGACATTTGGGTCCCCGCAAACGTGTGCGCCCTTACGGATATCCAGTGTAAGGACCAGCCATTTCTGGAGGGTTCCCTGAGGGTAAGCCGCATTGCCTTGTTGCACATCCAGCGACAGGCGCTATCTGAGGAATCGCCCGCTCACTTATCTCCGCTGGCTAGAATCAGCCGCTTCTCGACCTTCTGTGGGAAACCGCGACGGGTCTGGCCCGCCAAGGATCTTGAATTATTATATCAAATGATAAATCACAGAAACGTAAAACAAAGCGTATATCTTTACCTTAAACAACTTAGTGGAAGAGATCGGTCCAAACTCCAATGAATACCTAGCTGTAGCTAGACCCAGAATGGATTGTTCTTCGTATCTTTTCTAGAGATTAACTTTATTATGTTAAAATGCATGACGCACACCGGGCGTCGTTGTTAAAGTCCGGTGTGCGTCATGCATTTTAACATAATAAGGCAGACCCGGTAAAATTCAGTCGGCGTCTTTGCCTTTTATTAGAGACGGTTGCGGCACTGTCTTCTCAAGAATACTTCGCCTCGCCACTCAGCTCGACTTTGTGGCGGTTATTTTTGCTTCCGAGACACATTCTGCACGTTTTTGTCACCATTAACCAGGACCTGTGGCCCCTAAGTAATGCTTTAAGGAACTTCCCAGTTTTAGGTTCTGAGACAGTAGCTCTCGCGCGCAATATTAAAAAAGGTACATCATGCATGTGCGGAGTGCACATATGGACGGCGTATGGGAGAGTCAGCTTGACCAATGCGGTGTTGGTATTATTGAGAGCAGCCACCGTGACCTATTAGCGGTTGTGCGATTGTGTAGTAGGGTAAGCTGTTTGCAAGGCTGTACCACCTTTTAAGATCAGGGAGTACTATTTTGTCCAGAATGGCCGGACTGGACTGCTTCCCATTGCTGGTTCCACTTGTTAAGGGTATCTGTTCTGCTGGTTAGAACTGCCTCCACACCGGGACATTCGAATAAGAGATATCCTAAAAAGTTAGGTTCCAGGGAATCTGTCTAGAGAGAACTTGTAGAACTGCTGTGGACGCCGTACGACTTGCTTGGGATGCAATGCTAAGAGCTATACGTATTTGAGTTCTGTTAAGGAAGAGGCGTGTTGTAGCCTATGCGCTTCCGTTGGGATGCGGCAAACAGCATTATGCTATCAACCACTAATGCTAAGAGACGGCGCCAATATCTTGTTGGTCCTCTAGTTTGCTGCTGTGCTTGGTTAGTCGGATACTTTAGCAGTGTTTTTTTGTTGATTACCGCACATCAGGTGTTTCCGTGAGAGCCTTATGCATGGACGTAAGTATTACTGGCTGCTCTTCTAGACGTAAGTTTAGACTCTGTGAAGGACGCTTTAGGACGTTTAGAAGAATTGCTTCCTCTATATATATATATATATATATATATATAGACAAATTCCTAGCCATGTCGTTTAAGCAGCATTAATAAAAGCAAGTATACGAAGTGTAACCATTAATAACTTGTCATTGTATGTGTTCATGTCATGCTGCATATTACGGATGTGCTGCATAGCCAGCCCGCAAAGTCTTCGCCCGTAAAGAGAGGCGCGCAAGTACCAAGCAAGCACATGACAAGCGACCATTCAGAAATCGTTCATAAATTAAAGCATCCATTTGCTCGTTTCCTCGTCATGCAGATCGCTCTATCCCTCTCATCAGCGTGCTGTCTCGGGCTTGCGCGTCAACAGGCGGGGCGAACTGCAGCTGTTCCGTGCACGCCGAACCATGATATCATGGCCGTACGCTGGTCGACGTCAGCATCCTTATGAACGTATTGTGTACACATCATATGAGTCTGCCTAATATGTATGTATGCGTCGATTGTATGTATCTGTTGTACATCGTTGTTCGTCTGTAATTTTTTCCATTACGACCAAAAATGCACGTCCAAAAGACTACTCTCAGGCAATAGCAGATTTAATGCCCACTACATTCGTATCAAAGTGATGGTGCTGCGTTACGTAGTTGCCAAGTAACTAAGCTTTTTCGACAGTCATATCGAAAGCGAAGGCATGCATACTTGCATAGGGTTGTATGAGAAAGTTAGGTACATATTTTGAGGTTTGGTAGACTCAGCAAGAGAATAATTTTCTCTAATGGAAAGAGGGGGGCGGAAACGTCTTGGCAAAATGCTACGGTTCTGGACGTGAAAACTTCAACGTGAAACATAACAACTATGACTGTCGAAAAAGCTTAATCACTTGGCAACTACGTAACGCAGCACCATCACTTTGGTACGAATGTAGTGGGCATTAAATCTGCTATTGCCTGAGAGTAGTCTTTTGGACGTGCATTTTTTGGTCGTAATGGAAAACATTACGGATGTTGCACAAAAAAGCGTTAACGTAACATTTTGATTTTTTATGACTTTCCTTAATCTGGCTATTCGCCTTTTTCTACGCAAGCTAGTAATGTATACTTTATTGTGCAGAATTTTCCGCCAAACACGCCGGTATGATCGGTTCCTTTGTGCGCTGACTGGTTCTCCCGCAAACGTAGATTTTGCACAACTATGTAGGAGAAAAAAGACAGAATAACTGCTTTTATAAATTTCATCCTCACTCCTAAACAAAACGTTTTCCCGGCTTCCACCTATTGGCAAAAATGATTTTCTCACCGAGTTTGACCATACCCTAGCGTTTTGGACACACAAATAGGAACACCCTGTATATATGTATATATATATATATATATATATATCATATTTATTTCACTCAAATATCTTCGTTGCAGTGTCGAACAATGCACCGACTGGTACTTAGCGCATTGCTGCGAACAGAACCGACAGATACACTGAGTACTAAAATCTTCATGAAACTCTTTACGAGAGGTGATGAAACCCGTGTACGATGTACCTGGTATATATATATATATATATATATATCGTATGTACGACTGTTACTACATTATACGCGCTGGTCACTAAACACTTTAACAGGATACTTGCTTGCGGACACTATGTCGGACGGGTAATTCCGCCAAAAACTACTCCACGTCGCTGCTGAACACAATGTTTTGGGTTCGAATCCGCACAACTCTGTCCAGTGGCACGCAGTGCAAATTTTACCGAAACCACATACGAAGAACACAACTGGGCTGAATTGCCCTGATAATGTCGCAAAGATTTCCGCCGTTGGTCAGTAGATAGCCTATAGACTTGCATCTGACAGTCGCACCAGAAGCTCAGACCTAAAACTTGGTTTACCCTCTGTGTATTATCTGTATTAACTTTTAACGCCAAATCTGGAAATTTGAAGATGCTCCTGTCGGCATTAGTTTATGCAGGTTGATCGCCACCTTGAGAGTGGCGAATGGCCATCCCGTTCAAGTTTTAGCTCGTCGTTTCGATTAGAGGAGCGCTCACTCAGCTAGAGGTAGATCAATGTTTTTTTCAATGATCAGAGTCGCCCGGTAGTCTATACAGGCGACACCACCAAATTTGCTCAAATCCAACACTATGTCGGGCTATGCCAGACTTAGTGTTGTATAGTTTGTATAGCCTAAATTTCAAAACGGGCCCCAGCCGGACATCATCTCGTACTCCCTATTATCTCTCTCTCTCTCTCTCTCTCTCTCTCTCTATATATATATATATATATATATATATATTCTTAAAGCGTCTCACCGGACTGTAAATATTGTGACGCTATGTTCTGCGAGTATTGTAGACAAGAAGCTTATACGATCTTACCACACAAAGAAAACACAAATGACTGCACTAATTTTATCACGATCGAGATAATCCTTGAAAATGGCAACTGTCGTTGAAGTTGAGCGATTGAGGCATTTTGTAAAAGAGCGATGTCAGTCAAGCCAATAGAAGCGACAACAACAACAACAACAACAATAGCTATATTAACAGCAACGGTACGAATTGCAAAACCAACAACATTTACCACAGCAGCAGCAGCAGCAACCCAACACAAAAACTCTATCAAGAACAACAATAATACCAGTACTAGCACACAACGAAATGAAGAAGATTAAAACGAATCTTCGCCGTAATTACGAACTCGACGTGGCTCAGTGTTTAGTGTCAAATCGGCGTGCCTGTTGCTAAGCTCCGTCGTTCGGTCACAGGTTGGCGTGACGTATTCGCGTATTGGTCGTCTTATGTAACGCCACGCAGAGAGAGACGTATTCTTGCGTTCTCGACTGTTACAGCCGGTTAGTGGCGGTCATGCGTCGGTCGGTGCCGCCATCATCGCCATCGTCATCATTATGCATTGTTCCAGTTTACGCCAAGAAGACGAACGACATCGTTGCTGCCCTATCGAAATGCAACGACAACTTGACCGAGGAGCAGCAGCAGCAGCAGCAATAAAAAAAAGACGAATTTAGGGCTGGAGTTAGGCAGAGGGGGGGGGCGGATGCAAACAGAGAAGTTTGCTGCGGAGAAGCGGGGAGCGGGGTCTAGGGGTCAGGCTGGTCTGTTGTCTCGGCGGGGGTGAGACAGAGTGACTGGGGGTGACGGCGCGTAATGTCCGTAGCCGCAGCAGCGGCAGCGGCAGCAGCATTACCGCTGTTTGCGGTGGTCTGCTTGTATGTCTGTGTGTCTGTCTGTCTCTAGCAGAAGCAAATGGCCGCATGGCCGGCGGCAAGGTCGGCAGCCAACGCCGGCTGAAGCAGTTGCTGTCGTTGGCCAACCTGCGCAAGATCACCGAGATTCAAAAATGAAAAGAAATGCGCGCGCGCACACACACACACGCGCACATGGTGCAGAAGCACCACCAACGACTTACGACGACTATATCTGGCCAGGCGCATGAATAGTGCGACGGCAACGACAGCAGCAGCAGCAGCAGCCAAGACGACAACAACAACAACAACAACAACAACAACAAATTGCAGCAGCCACAACAACAACGACAACAACAAATAGCTACAACAACAACGACGACAACAACAAATAGCTACAACAACAGCGACGACAACAAAAAACAACAACAAAGTGCAAGAGCATCAACAACAAATAGCAACAACAACAACAACAACAAATCGCAACGACGACAACAAATAGCAACAACAACGACGACAACAAATAGCAACAACAACGACGACAACAAATAGCAACAACAACGACGACAACAAATAGCAACAACAACAACAACGAAATGTGCAGCGGCGCCAACATCACTACCACTAAGAACAACTTAACTATAGTGCAACAGAAAGACCACTAATACCAGCAATAATAATAATAATAATAATAATAATCATCGCAGCAACAACAAAGATATAGAAGCAATAGTAGCAGTAGCAATCGTAACAACAACAGCAGCAGCAGCTGGTATTCCTAGCGCTTGAGTTAGTTTCCTAACAAGCAAGCACACACAGAAGGGGTAGTTGCGGCGGCACCCTGGCAGCTGCCGTGCCGTCGTTCCGTTACTACGGTAAGCAACGACGAAAGCATAGAAACAATCACAATTAAAGAGACCCAATTCGTTGTTAGACAAGAGAGAAGGCGAGAGAAAGAGAAACAACAATTGCAAAACATTAACGTCACAACTCGTGCGAGTTGTGCCGATGTCGATGACGCAGCACCAAACCCCCTGTCGCCCCGACTCGAGCCCCGAGAAGCGGTCACAAACTACACAATAAGTAAAAAAAGGGTCTATGCATCATTCAGAACACAGCAACAACGGCAACAACAGCAGCAGCAGCAGCGGCAGCTGCACCACCGCAGATACCGCACAACAACCCCCAAACCGACCGGCGCTGCTAGATGCAATTATTTTGAGCAAAAACAACAGTAATACAATTCATTAAAAACAATGAAACGAACCACGAAGCGCGCATATGCGTAACGTAAAGTATGCTGCTTCACTATAAATATGCCACTTTGGTACAGCAACAAATAGCAAGAATTAGAAGCAATAATGGGCAACGCAATGAATAACAACAACAACAACTAGTGACAACAACGTCAAACAGAAACATTTTGGTGGCGACACGCTGAACAGCTGAGGTACACGCATGAAACTTCTTTGACGTCGTTATTGCGTGCTAGCGTATGTAAGATCAGAACAGGTCGTGACCGTAGCATGCAGGCAGCGTCGATGCCATAATAACTCTCGCAATTGAAGATACGCTTATATGTACAGATCTGTGGGCAGGCACAGTTTAGATTTTCCAAACGCTTTAGAGAAACACGACTTGTTGTCGACAAAGTCTGGAAACTGCCCTGTCGGAACGGTGCAAAGTCGAGTGTGACGAAACCAAGTCCAAGCTGTATGAGCCAAAATCATAGTATTCCGAATAGATGCCTTCTTCTCTCTCTCTCGCTCTCTCTCGTCCGTGCCGTTTGCTATCTAAAACCACTAGCGGTAACTATAAGCAGATATGAGCATACAGTACAATACATACAAACACGTGGCTTGGTGTCCGTA
This sequence comes from Dermanyssus gallinae, assembly GCA_003439945.1. Lineage (NCBI taxonomy): Eukaryota > Metazoa > Arthropoda > Arachnida > Mesostigmata > Dermanyssidae > Dermanyssus > Dermanyssus gallinae. The sequence continues at coordinate 1,411,146 of QVRM01003495.1, read as the reverse complement.
TGTGTGTGTGTGTTTGTGTATCCGTGTGTTTGTATCGACGTATGTCAGCGTACGCAGCGGAGGCAAAGTTGTATGCAAGCCAAGCTGCAAAAGCTGATGTTGTATCAGAGAAAATAGAATTCGGAAAGCTAGAATAGTGAGCTGTAGTTCTTGCCGTTCAAATGTTCGAACATGTGTAAATCACCAACGTTATGCGTCGGCAGGTGATCAATCGACCACTCTATATACCTATCTATCTAACAGTCGAGTCGGCCGTCAGTGGCGTAACGGCATATTCACACAGCCCCACATACGCAGGCGTCTGGTGCCGGCCGATTGACTTGTCAATTGGGCATTGTCAGCCATGTTGGCTAGCATCTGCAGATGGTTAACGTAGTCTAACCACGATCGACTCTCGATTGGCCGGGTCGACATAGCTTAACGACATTGTTGGTCGGCATAGCATATGAACCAGGATCTTGGTCAGCGTAACCGGCATTACCACGGCACCCGTCCATTGCGATGCGTCTTTTGAACTGAGCGGCGCCGTTTCACTTTTGATTTGACACCGCTCTATAACAGAGTACTTTACAAAGCGCGACAAAGGTTGCACACACAACAACAACAACATATCAGCGACAACAACAACATATCAGCGACAATAACAACAACATATCAGCGACAACCACAACATAGCAACGACAACAACAGTGCCAAAGGCTAGCCATTACATCTACGCTGCAAAATTCTAGATCTGTCCCTCGCGCTGTTTTCACCAGTAATCTATGAAAATCTGTGATTATGCGAATCTCGAAGACAAACAAATGACGTCCGCTGATTTAGGCAAACGTCTGCGGTACTATCTTAGTTTAGTTTCTTGTTTGTTAGGTTTTGCTCACTTTCGAAAGCTTAACCGCTATGTCATCCCATCGAATATGAAGCTTGTACTGTTAAAGCACATTATGTCGTTTACTCATCTACAGAACTTCTGTCTAGTAGTAGCCCTAGTGGATGAAAGCTAGAGGCACCTAGAAAATCGGAAGTACGTTTTTCACCAGAGTGGCACAAAAATCAATCGTGATTTTTGTGCCTCCGTCGTCGTTTTTGTGCATAGCTATTTACAGCGATGTCTAGCAGCGCAATTCATTCAACATCGAGCACATTGTGTGTCAGAGGTTTACTATAGATGCTGCTGGTGCATTTATTTCGATGATTATAACGGACAAAGCTATAGCAATAACAACAACACCGACAGGACAACAAAAACACCATCAAACAAGCTGTCCCATGGCGTACCGACTCAAATCGTCCTTGTTCTTTTTGCTGTCATAGCTATTGTTGTTATTGTTGCTCTGTCGTCCAAATCGTAGTATTTATTGTTGTTGTTGTTGTTGTTGTTGTTGTTGTTGTTGTTGTTGTTGTGTGTATTTCCCAAGAAGCTGCCCAACGGTTAGCGGTTAAGAAGAGAAGGTCGACTGGTTTGCTGTCTCTGGTTGCCTGTCTCGTACGCTGTTTGTTGGGCGAACGACGGCGACGAATTTTCCTTCAAATTAAGTCTATGATTATACGAGTATTTGACCAGGTTACTGCTGGCAGTGCACCGGAGCGCTGCCGCTGCGATTGGTGCACACGTCGCGGACTTTGATTTCAGTACGACTGCTCACGCTAATATGTATGTATGTAGATATGTATGTATGTGTGCATATATATATATATATATATATATATATATATATATAATTGACTGTATAAGCCGTTCTTGCTACTACCAATTAAAAACACAATAAACATTGTAATGTAAATCATTGTCAAAACAAATTAAACTAGGAAAAACAAACCTATAGTCATAGCTTGTTATTGTTTAAAATTTATATCTTTAAACCTTTTCGACACCACTAACCTAAGCACATTCAAAAAATCTGCGAAGCAAATCTTACTAGGTTAGTTTAGCTAAACAGGCAGAAAATCCACAGCAGGGATGTTCAACTATACACTTATATAACGGGTTGGCAGGCACTAAGATCGAACGCAACAAAGGGCAAAACACGAACAAATATAACATATACGTCACATAAATAGATATATATATATATATATATATATATATTGGATCAATAGTTGGACTTTCAAGCGCATGAAGTATAAGCACTTTCCTTTAGTAGTCTAAAAGCCAAAGTGTTACAAAATTAACATGAAACTTTAGGTAACATGTATAAAATATACCATTGTAAGATGCGTCAAAGCTAGGTTGGATCTGAGTGGCTTTAAGACCCAAATAATTATAATATCGGACAACTTTATATATATATATAATATATATATCTATATAATTTTGTTTAGAGTATATATATATATATTTTTTTTTTAATTCTATTATTAGAAATTTATATATATATATATATATATATATATATATATATATATTAATTTTGTTTAGAGTATATATATATATATTTTTTTTTTAATTATATATATTAGAAAAATTTCAGCTTGATAAGAAAAATATCCTAGGACGCCCTGTAGCGTATCTGTACAGAACAGGGGCAGACTTGACCATTGTTGGTCCACTAAAGCTGCTCTAACACAGTGCAGTAACTATACAAGAAAACTAATACAAGAGCGTACTTTCTTGAAACATAAGCATGTACATGCCGTATTTATTTCACCATTAAATTGGTAGAGTGAGTGACAATGTGAGAGTATGATCTACAGTACGTATTTAATTCTGAAAGATAGGGATGTTCCGCAAGTTTATTTTTCATATTATCGCAGTTTGGAGCTTTAGTCAATTCTAGCTCTATCGATTGGAATTTAGTCACGACAGCTGATAATTAGAGGGTGTTGCTATTCAGTTTGGTTATTCGCCGTCAAATCCGGCTACAATCTGGAGCCACCTGTGAGAGCTCGTTTGGAGAGTTCGGCTACAATGAGAGATGAAATGATGCAACGGACCTTGGGAACACAGTGTGTGCTTTTTGAAGTGATATAGTAACTGGTGGAATTAAAACGTGTCTGATTCATAAACGCACATAAGTGCCTAGTTAGCGATGATGTCGAGGAGATGCTCATATAGGGTTTGTTTTATTGGTTTGTTCTGTTTAACAATGGTCTATATTAAACTGTTAATTGCTTATTAATGGGTTTGTAGTAACAAAAAAAAGCCTTACGCAATCAACCATCTATATATATATATATATATATATATATATATATATAGATATATAGATATATATATATATATATATATATACGTACGTGCATTCGATCCCTAGAGGTGAGACAAGACGCGAACGATAGTTGCAGTGATTTGCAGAAGCCTAAACGATATATGAGTTTGCTGCTTTCACTATCTGCCATTATCATTCTTCTGGCTGGCTGGACCGGTTCTTCGTCGAATCGTAGCGAAAGCTCGCCGCAATGTTGCGACAATTTCAGGCCAACCCGTTTCTACATGCCGGCACGTTATGTTTACGTGCATCAAGCTGACAACACACGCTAATGAATTACCACCCCATGACTCGTCGATGGCCGTAGCAGACCACCACCACACCACTCGAGAACTCAGCGGTAGCGCCAGTTTCGCCTTCCGGGCTCGTCAGGCAAGATACGGGGTTTGGCCTGTTAAGCAACTTCTTCTTCTTCTCCCTTGCTCATTGCCTCTGATCGGAAGCCGCACACTGTACCACTGTCTCGTAACGATTAAACACGGGCTGGGACGTACAGCGTTGCACTATATGTAGTATTATGTCAACGATCACATTGAGTAATAATTCTGAAGCGACATTCAGCAGACATCACCTTCACTATCGATCGATTAGGGGTTGCCAACGTCCGCATTCCTCCGGATAAGCGCCTTATCATAGCGATACGTGTGGTGCGTATAAACGTGTATATATATATATATATATATATATATATATATATATATCGCACAATGTCGTGAACTTTACGTGCGCATAAAAGCGAAAAGGAAAAGAGAAATTGTAAGATGGTATTACAAAAACATTCGGGCCACTTCCGCCACGGAACGGATGACAGCTTTGCTGAATGTTATGACTAATAATTTTCTCACATCAACGTGTGCCCACGTCGCGTAGGTGAAATGGCTTCTAAGAGTGCACTGAGAGGTTTGCAGTTGCGCGGTGACGTTACTCTGCACGGCAATAGCTCAATTACACCGAATTCTTAGACGTTTACTGGGCAGACTTATACATCCGTAGTTGCAAGCAAAAAGTACAGCTGCATCAATGACAACGACAGTACTGCTATATATATATATATATATATATATATATATATATTCGGGATAAACAAGTGTTTCCTGCAAACGTGTAAATGACGAAAACATCATTTCACACAGTCGAGGCTCGATCCATATATGCAAGATCCCCTGAGCTGCAGCGGCGTTGCCACATTGGGAGTTAAACGAAATCCTTTGAGAAAAGTAAGTTTTTCACCTTGGTTATTATTGAAAGCTTACACAACAATCTTGCTGCGCTGGTAAATCACCGTTCCGGTCATTTATGCCACGGTATGTCGGCAACGAATAATTCCTACATTTACTGAATTCGGCAAATTTTCCGGCTGAGGGCGTATTGTAACTGACCACTAGAGGAGCCACACAGTTAACTGTCGTTATGACATAGCCCAAAGGGTTTTAGAATGCTGTTGTCGGGCAGTGCTCACGATCCAAAATTCGTCGCCGTACCAGTAAGGTTGCTTAATCGGTACGCACAACAAGTGTGACAACAGATGATCTGTCTATAAAAGCTTGCGCAATATTTTGAACTGCCAGTTGCATGAGGCAAACTAGAAATCAATAGACTATATAGTGCTTTGGGTTCTATATAGAAACGGCCCTGCCATTTCCAGACCACATAGAATTCTTTTACATGTGAGTTACGGGTAGGCTGGGCGACTTGCGATCAAAAGTTCTTATTTCGTGCCCGCTAACCTGCTCTATGGTGTAACAGAAAGACGTTTTTGCAACCTACCAGCTGAATTGGTTCGTGTAGCTTTAGCTATGGTAATAAGAGAAGTCGGATTAAATTGAGCGAAATACGGTGGTGAGGACACCATAGCACCAAACATAGATAGCGTGTAATTGTATTGATAGTAATAGTAGTAAATGTGAGAGACTTTAACTCCTTAAACGAGTAGCTACGCCTGTTTGTTAGAGTCTAACCTTAGCCCTTAAAATAGCAGAGCTTCTATTGTAATAAGCCACATTGTGATTTATATGTATAAATGGTTGAGAAGGTTAGCCAACTTCTTACTGAAACGAAGTATTTAGGTGGTGTACACGTGCAAGGGAGTTAACACTGCGTACTGCATCGTTATGAAGGGTCGGCGTCCGAGGCCAGATGGGCCAACGAAAATCTACACCGCAAACTGCGCGAACTTTAAGCTGTTGTTACACACACTATCTTGGGTTGCTAAATTTACTTTATTTGAATTAAATCGCACATGGATTTAGAGATCACCGAAAAACCAAAATGGACCTCTTGTCAACTGCAGAAATGGGCACCTTAGCATGCCTCATTAGATCACTGAAAATTGAAATAACATAAAGTAGTTCTGAGGCGTGATTTCACAGTTGTTGGATTTCCTGGCCAGACTGAGATAAAATCATCGCTCAAAATTTTCCGATCTTGATTGCGATGCATATTGCTGGGTACATGTTCTTTGATCATCAGATGGCTCATCGCACCAGCGTGATGTGCCCATAAGGTGTCTTACAGGTTATATGACACGAGAGAGTATCGACGTAGCTTTTGTAATGTAATGATAAATGCACGTTTGAAATTGTCTCATATGTCGAACTATCAGATAACATTTAATTCGAGGTCTAAAGAAGATATCGTGTGGGACAAGCCAAGGAGTTCTTATTCTCATATTTTGTGTTGAGATTATCGACGCCGCATTTGCGTCAGAGTCAGTGGCTCTGAATATTGTAGTACCTGGTGTGTGTTTACATTCATCTTAGCGGTTCTAACCAGAACCTTAACGAAATGACGAAAACATTCGTGGTGGATCTGCATAAAGGAGAAGCCGGAAAAATTGACGCCTACCCTAATTGCTTACAGAAAAGCTTAGTCCTCTAAGAGACAAAAGCATTTCTTAGAAGGGATTGAAGAACATGTTTCGGGGGAAAAGAGTCATTAAAGAAAGCGTTATCCCTGAGAGCAGTGATTCTTTCACGATATACAAGTACGTCGTTCAGATAATAGTGGAGAAAAGTCCTGGTTTGAATGTAACGCCTGATGGGCTGATTGTCACGGATAATAAGGAAAAAGCTGAGACCGTAAAGGGTGTTTTCAAAAAGAACTGCCAGCTTGTGGTTTAGTTTTATGCCCGGCGGAACCCCTACGCAAACATAGGGGCATACTTACTAGTGATTATCTAAAGATAGTGAGCGACCTCAACGTGCCGCCCGAGAACCTAGAATGACAACTGAATAGTCTTCATAATAAGGTGAAGTAAGGAAATCTGTCCCGCTCTCTTTAAAGAGTACGGTCGCACTGTTTTTGTGTTATTCTGTCCATCACCGTCTTCCACCGACCACTCATGACGGCGTTGTTGGCCATGTCCCCAAGTGCGCCACAAACTGCCCGTACACAAGAGAAACTGCCTGCTCACAATGATTGGGTAATGGTAACAAACGATAGCAACTTACAGTTAGACCGTGGTTTCTAAGACTTCAAATCTGCTTAGCAAATTGCTTAATCGTCTGCCGAAGTGTAGGGTGGATGATCCACTTGTTAAACGAATAGTCAGCTTTTTAAATGACCGTTTCATTCGTGCGCTTGTTAGTGACAGCCTTTGACAGGCTTGTTGTACTTCTAGTTGTCTATAGGAAACTATCCTTGTACCCTTAATGTATATTTTGAACAACTTGCTCTAACACCGTATGATTGATGGTGTACCGTATGATTGATAACAATAGCTTTTCAGAAATCTCTGGATATTTTTGGTTTGATATAGATTGGACCGACAGCCTTGGCCTACAGCTTTCAGAAAGCAAATGTGACGGGCTTCACTTTACAAGAGGCAACGTTGATTATACTTATACTCTATGCGGAGAGAGGCCTTATCTATTAAGAACGTTGGTGTGCTGACATCCGCATCATTGATACACAGAGCCTATATTGTATTATTAAGTACCGACAGGAAAAAACTGGGTTATGAGAAGTTCTGTTATAACTAAATTGTATACGAATATTTATAAACAATATCTGCTACCGATGAGTTTGTGTGAAATTGTATGTATATTGTTATCAATTGTTGTGTATATTGTTATCGAATATCGGACTAATTAAATATCGAAATCTGCTTTCGAAAATGCATCACAAATTGATTGCCCAAGTCCGTTATAGATGTAGTATTAACCCTTGTGATATTGAATGTGATACTATTTAAAACGTCCAGAATTTTCGCAAAAAGTCGCAGCGATCTTGTTTAACTTCTGGCCACGAGATGGGACAATCTTCATCGATAACCAAATAGAAAGGTTTAGTCTGTTTTGCACTTCTGCATCATAGGTTTTCAGTATTGGGATATCTCCACCAGGTGAACATTAAGCGCTAAAGATAGAGTCTTCAGCTGGCAGGTTAAGTTATTAAATACGTTTTACTGTAACGATTAAATAATTGGATTATTAAAAACCAGAACAATGGAACAACATAGGATACGACATCAGGTGCCATTCATTCCACGAAGTTTTTTATGGCACAACAATTACCGTTTAGATAATCGACAAAATACCTTTGCCAAGCAATCCATCCCATACTAAGTAGTTACCAATCGCCTTGCCAGTTATTGACACTGGAGTAAAATCAGCTTCGTCATGTTTCTTAAAAACATTGACTTACATTAGGTATATGTATGTTACACACATCAACTAGCTAAGCCAATGCGCATTGTGACTGTCACGTGTCCGTTTCGATGAGGCCAGGGCGAGGAAAAAAACAGTTCCTTAGTATCTAGCTTAATATGCCTTGTAATTAACGAGATGATAACAAGCTTGCGTCTGTAATAGCGGCATCAATCCTTCAAGAGAATATCGAAATTACTCAAAAATACGACGCAATATGCCAATCTCGTTGCAGCGAAATAATTTGCGTAGAGGCAGACTTTCAATAGTGCCAATCATATCGAGACAACCGTTTACGATATATATACATATATATACATATGATCTTATGGAAACGAATTGTTTCTACTCAGGTCGTTTACGTCGAAACAGCCAGCTCAATCCAATTCTGCTATATATATATATATATATATATATATATTATATCGGAGATACGCACGTACGCTGCACTAAACGACGTTGGCTGTATGATTCCGGCGTTCAACGATCAATGTTCTCTCTTTTTGCTATGAACTAGCCGTGTTGCACACCTCGTCGATTCACTTCCTCGACCCCCCCCCCCGCCCCCCGCTCGTTTTGGTTAAACGCGAGTGTAAAGGATATTGGCGAATTCTCGATTTACGACAATACACCAGCCACACACGTGCACCGACCGCTATTCGTCTACCTGCGCCTATCTATACCCACCTGCCAGTTTATCTATCTATCTATATGACCTGGCCATTGCCATTGCCGATGTCAACTTTCCTTGATTTCCACGTATGAACGCGTGAGCGACGTGATTGCTCTGCTGATCGCCGCCGCCACCGCCGCTGTTCTGCTCCCGGCTGATGATGTGTACGGCCGTGTGGGCCATAGGCGCACGTTGATCAACGTGCGCCTTAAGTTGGCGCGGTAGTGGTAGTGGTGGTGGTGGTGGTGGCGTTGGCATTCCGTGGCATGGCGCAAGTAAAGTGGCGCCTGCGGTATTTGCCTTTTCAGTCGAATGGTTGCTGTGTCTGTCAATCAGTCGGCAATGCGACGACCCTCGACACGGCACGCTGCCTGCCCATTTCCCTTGACGGCGACGATGATGACGACGACGACGACGACGACGACTTAACGCCAACGCCGCCTCCGCCGCCGCTTTAAACTGGTCCAATTACACGCGGGGGTCTACATGCGCGTCGATGGGTTGATAGGTCGCCTTACAAACAAACGACCCACCGACCGATCCATCGACCAACCGACCACCTATAATGCCGACGCTTCTCTTTATGTTTGTTGCTTTTATTCTTGTTGCTTCCTGCAATTCTTGCAAATTCTACTACAGTACTCATGGTGATGGTGGCTTCTTCGTTCCTGCTCCTCAGCTGGCGGCTCAACTCGACAAGCACAACTCGACGGTTGGTGTCGTCATCTGCCCGGATGGATACGACAAGCGGCATTACTAGCTCACTTACTCATTCACTCACGCTTATACGCAGCACGCAGAGACGTGCTTGCTTGCGTGCGTGATGATCATTTGTACGAGTGATATTTATATTCGATCCATCTATCTAGCATGAAGCGGCATACATAGCATTGTAGTTCGCACCCTGCAACACAAGTGGTTGCCACAGACAACTTCATCGAGCGTTTTCATCCTGTTCGCTGTGGTGTCGTTAACCGACGCCAATGTGCTTGTGCGTGTCATTGTTGTGGTTGTTGCTGTTGTTGTTTTTGTTGTTGTTGTTTCTGTTGTTGTTGTTGTTGTTGCTGTTGTTGTTGTTTCTGTTGTTGTTGTTGCTGCTGTTGCTGTTGTTGTTGTTGCTGTTGCCTAACCGATCATGGCACGTCTCTCTTAATGTCCACGCCGTGTTCCTGTAGTTCGCAGTAATCATTTAGATTCGTTTTGTGCGTAACGTACGTACGCACATTCACGCACACACATGTATGCGTTCATACTCGTACAACAAATCAACCTGCTTTCATCGTCGTTAACGTCGTCGAAAATGTCTTCTTCCGCCGCCGACATTTAGTTATTGTTCAGCAACAAACAGCGGCATAAGCAGCAACAGCAATAGAAACAACAACAACAAACATCAAGGGGTTGTTGCTGACTTCGAATCGAAAGCAGACGTTACCGGAATCGGCCACCTGACATTGCCGCTGCCGGAACCGGTCGTCAACAACAACAATAACGGTCGCTAGCGCAATGACACTCTTCTCCTTCTTGTCACCCCCGCCAGCACCCCCCCCCTCCCCCTCGTATGTTGGCAGCTACGAAAAGTCAGACGGCCAGCGGCATCTTATCATGAAGGCAGTTGAGTTTGGGGGGAGTCGAGAAGGGGCGAACTGCGGGGTGGAAGTCGCTGCAGGTGGTGGCAGCAACGGGTTGTGTTCGATATCGTTTTCACGTTTTTATGACAAGATCGAGTTCTCGTCGTCATCATGGCGTTGTCGTCATTGTCGTTGGTGTTATTGTTGTTGTTGTGGTTGTTATCGTCATTGTTGTTGTTGTGATTGTTGTTGTGGTTGCTGTTGTTGTTGTTGTTTTTGTTGTTTCTGTTGTTGTTGTTGCTGTTGTTGTTGTTGTTGTGTGTCTTCGTTCGTTGACGTTATTGTTACTTGTTTCGTTGACTACTGACTAGAGGCTGCATGCGATTAGCGTCGCGTTGCGTCGATCCACGTCGTGCTTCATAGTCGTGATCAGGTCAATCGCAAACACTATCTTTATACACACAGCCACCGTCATCACCAGGACGACCATTACCGCCACCCCACTAACTAACTACTCGTGCTCTTTACGTATTCCTACCACCACTGTATCAGGTAGTTCTACCTACTACTACTACTGCTACTACTACTATTACTACTACTACGACTACTATTACCACTACTACGGGTTGGGGTACGGGTGGCACATACCTAAAATCGTCTCCAACTGCCGGCTAGTCAAGTCAAGTCGAGCCGACTTCGATTGCAAAACTAGTATTCGATCGTACGTGATCGTATGACATTTCGTCAGGATCACCGAGCTAGCGGACACCATCGATGCATGCACACTTTTACGCGTTCGGAAAAGCGAAACACATTACAAACAGCATTGCATTATCTTTTGTCCAGTAGCTACTGCTACTGGATGTATGCCTGCCTAGACGTCTGTATGTTTGCTTTTTTGTGCGGGCTGTGTTCAATTGCGCATGCGCATGAATCTAGACTGCCTTAAGTCCTAGGCAGGTGGCCTCTGTACAGTAGAGATGAAGTTGTCGAACAAAAACTCCAAGTTGACGTACAAGAAGCCCGCCGTCGTCGTCATCATCATCATCATCATCGATGTCGTTACAATAAGCGTCCATCATTGGTAATGGCGGCCACAACATTGTGTTTGGTAACCGGCAGTTCGATCCCGGCTCTGGCCAGCGGCGGCATGCTGTGGGAACTGCTATATCCCTATCTGCGGTTCGGCTAGATGCCCAGTTGAATTTTCGGCAAGACTCCTGTAGGCTCATCGCGAGTTTTCTAAAGCGAGGACCATATGGAGCCAGGTTGCCGAACGCAACGACACAACATGCAGCGATAGATTCGCGAAGGCAATACGCGTGGCAAGAGGATGTCAAGCGTATAGGAGCAGAAAGTGAACGAAGAAAGAGAGAGAGAGAGAGAGAGGAAAGAAGGAGGAATAGCAAACTACAGAGGTCAAAGGGTCGCCTATAGTGAAGAAAAATTGGGTAGACAAACACCTATTGAGGTCCCTACTGAGAACTACTGCCTGATGCCGTCGTCATGCAGAGTCGTTGTTATTTGACATTTTGCTCTACGCGATATGATAGCCATGATAGCGTACGAAATGTAATGTGCCCCTGGGGAACTGGAACTAGCAAACCTTTATCGGGTCCTTGACGAGGCACTTTTCCCGCGATTTTGATGAAGCCGTCGAAGTTGCTCTAACTAAGCAGAACTTTTATTCAGCATTTTCAATTATCGGTCACCGGCTGACGTTTCCGGCCGCTAGAGGCAATATCGTTGCGTACATTAGTATCGATCGACCAAACGAACGCTCACAAACGATACTTTATTCACTAGTATTTTTTTCTCTTTGAATAACGTTATGAGCAGTCTGAGTAGCAACTGTTGTCCTACGGGGATGTCCACAACGACAATAATCTTAGGCTGACTTGTTCTGATGCTGATCATTCATTGTCTCGATTAAAACGTAACCAATTTGTTAACGAACCCTATTTGGCCAGACTAGATTGTATAGAATAGCTATGTATACCCTTTAGAAATTAATTCCACTTTATAAGTTGTCGGTTGCAAAAATTCAAGACGTCAGATCACTGAATAGTATACCTCGGAGCTTGTCTGCAACTTACGTATCATTTACAGCGCCTTAGGATAATGGCTTTCAACTGTTCGGCAGCGCCTCGTGCAGTGAACACAAGAAGCGTGGTCGTCTATCTAAAGGACACACACGACGTGGTGTCCTTCAGAGATAACTTACACACCAGTCGACCTAGTTCTAGTCGGACCTAACAGTAATAACCAATTTGATTTACCATGATAACCAACCCGCTACGCACGACACATTGGCAAAGTCTCTTCCACTCGCCGGTGCTCCCGGAAAGTGTTAGTCACAAATGTGTGATATTAACACAATTTTTTTCTAGCAATACAGAAAAGAAGAAAACCGATCGAATGTCACCAAACCGATTGTGTTTTATATCATAGGTGTTACGTAAGATGATCTGCTTTGCCTCCAAATCTTCTACTATATATATATATATATATATATATATATATATATATATACCATGTACTTATTGTAGCAATTAGAGTTGGGCATTGCTATATTGATTGTCGTCTCTGTCGTCTTTCTCTTTCTTCTTCGTTTCTCAAATCAGCAACAAACAACAGCAGCGTTAAACAACCGCGTTAAAAACAATTTGTCGTTAAAAAATCAACCAAGAAACAAGCGTGAATGTTCTTAAGAAGTACCTGTCCACTAGATACATATATATATATATATATATATATATATATATTGTCTTATTAAAAAAAAAAAATATATATATATATATATAGCGATTTCTTAGAAGCTCTAGACTATGTAAGCAATGCTAGATACGAGCAATGTTGATTTCTGGTGAATTATCGCAGTAAAGGTCCTAGCAATTGTTTACGACGCGCACTAGTTAAACATTACGTTATCTATAGCTTTGTAAAGTGTTTGATGTGTATATTTTATTTTTAGACAATTTCACACAAACTTAGTAATAAAAATAGTTTATTTAACTACTAACATAAACTTACAACTCATGATATCTGAGTTGCAAACTACCTCGACCATAGTGCTTTGCCGTATATGTATTTATTTAGATATAGACTACATTACAGAAGTATTCCCGTCTCTATCTGAATTAGTAAAACTTTGTCTTAGTGTTTTGACGTTACACCACCAATAATTGTTTGTAGCATCAAAACAGCGCATAATCAAATACATTTTTTCTTAGTACTGGCTAGTCAGAGACGCCATTATTTAGCCTTCAACGGGTCAGAGTCTAACGTTTTCACTCTGGATTTATTTCTTAAAATTTTCTCCACCAAAGCAAAGCAGCAGTAGGAGATTTTCCAATTGAATTTAACAGACTAACGGTAAGAACTGAATACATGGTCTACTGTACGTAGTTATCGCCATGGCAACGCCCCACTTACGTTGAATTATGACACGTAATTGAGTGACTTATTCTTACCGTGGAGCTTGATTCAACGCAAACTGCGCGAATTCCAGTTTATTTACCTTAACAAAGCAATCAACAACGCTGGACTGGCTGGACACTGGTCACGCTCTTCTGAGGGCATGGAAAATAGGCGCACTTTCTTAACTCGCGATTAGCTTACCCCTGAGATGTCCTAACAATTGGGACAGAAGATACCCCTAGAAATGCAGACTGAAATATGCCGGGACGTCTTAATCGACTGCGTAAAATTTGAGAGCCGCATCAATTAAAATCCTATAAGCATACTCTGTGTATAATCAAAACTGATTATTTAGTAATGGTTCGGCTTAAGGGTGCCATCGCACGAACGCTCGCCTTGTCGTAACTTAGAGTATCAGTAGAGATGATCTGTATGCGAATATATATCTATGTAATACTAATTGTACCAAACGCTAAGCACATACGTTTCATCTGCTATATGTTTTGGTTATTTGCTATTTGTCAGCAACAAATGCAGTTTTGTGTTTTTAGGGGTACGGCGGAAAATCGTCAAGGTCCACGATAAGTACGCCTACATCTTAAATCGCAGAGCCGTCGAACACCTGCTGCTGGAAACAGAAGAGAAACACCGCCTCGGTTTTGGACCTTCTTCCCCCCTTGTTCCTGCTGGCATATGTTAAGGGTTCCAGACTATCCCTTACCAGTGACGACTTATCGGAGGATTTGTCCTCCACAATTTGTCTGATTATTTGCTAGTGTCTTAATCGACACCATAGACGATCCCGATGTGTCCAGCAAATCCTGAACAGTAAATATGATATCAAGTTGGAAACATATTTATACTATCACATAGAACTAATCATAAGAGTAGTAGCACTTGTAAGCGTGGTAGTCGTAAGCTAGTAACATCGGTAGCAGTAGTAATCGAAAGCGATCCGGCTGTCTAGGTAGATCCGTTACTTTAGGTGTCGTCGATAAAGTACATGTTTTAGGTTTATTTACAGTAGCGCCGCTTCCGGCAGCTCGATTATTATAATAAACGAAATGTATTATAGTTATTACCATCGTCATCACTATCTCGACCAACGCCATAATTATGATGATTATGATCACTGTAATTTTTGAGTGGGTCGATGCTTCTGTGCTTGCTCGAGCCATTCCTTCACTGGCTGGCTGCTTTACTGCCAAATATTATTATTACTACTATTAAGAAAATCAGTGGCAGTTATCTACTAATTTTGTTAGAAGATAATTTAACGCGGCAGCAGTAAAATGGGAAAGCAGCCGATCAAACAGCAAAGGTTATGAGCTTTCAGAGTGGTTAGGCCTAACTGGGCATCACCCTATTTAATGATGGCGTTCGACTCACGCTCGAACGAAGACTTCAGTTCTTCCATACCGACCTAAGATTCGGTAGCGAGGCCACCATTATTGAATAAAAATAATTAATATGAAGACGACTTCTCAGTCTACTAAGAGGGGAACGGCCACCAAACAGCATGGCACCCGACAAAATGGACCTTGAAAGACTCCGCTAGAAAGCAAGCCAAAGGCTTCTCAAAAAGGGCTGAGATTCTACCTTATGGAGCTGCGAGAAAGTAGAGAGTAACATCCCTATAAGAAGGGAGACCCTATAAAATAGTAATGGACAAGATAAGGGGGCCAAGACTAGCGCTTCCTGACAGCCTCGTTAGAAGTGCTGTGAGCCGACTCTTCTCAAGTCACGCTGACCCCGCCTGTCCAAGAACAGGGCCCCCCCGGAGAAGGGGTGCCTTTGAGACGTACCTTAAAAGCGGTTGTCCTTAAACGAACGAAGGTCCCGACGGAGGCTGTAAAGATTCTACTTTAGAAGCATCCAGGTATCTTCAAACAGATGGCGGATAAAATTTTAAGAGAAATGATTTAGCCTCGCGAAAGGAGGCTACCCATGGTCGTTAAAGAAGGCAGCTCTGGCCCTTATAAAAAAAACAGGAAAGCCGCCCACTGACTTCAGCGCGTGTCGTTTAATACGTCTTTCTGAATACCTTGGGCAAAACAATCTGAAAGAAATTTAAAACGATCATCAATATGAGGCTAACGGCAGAATTGAAAGATAGAAAAGCACTCTCAAACAAGCTTTTGACGGAAATGGCTATCGGCTTAATCTTACAACAGGCCGAAAAACATAGAAAAAGAACCAATAGTCCAAAGAGCTGTGCATAGTCGTCCTTCTAGATATCCGCCTCCTACTTGGGCAGCAGGTCAGTCATCCACGGGAACACAGAACTTATCATGACTGCCGGCGTCCCACAGGGGTTCTATACTACAAAGCCTTTGCTCTGGAACATGTTCTACGACGACGTGCTTAAACTTTGCAAACTGGAGGTTGTCCAGACGATTGCCTACGCGAATGACCTAGCCACCAGCGCGTGACGCGGACACGTTGCAAGAAAGAGTACAAGTAGCTATCGATATGGTCAACGGGCGGATAGACACGGTCTCGAATTTGCATCCGAAAGAAGCGAGACGACCGCAAGACCCGAGAGACTTCTCACGGGCCGCAAGAGGCACACAAACACCCGCTTAGCGCTGAACGGGAGAAGTTTGAGTATAAGCAATTCTGCCCGGTATCTGAGCGTAACCATAGACACAGTCCTCTCAAACAACAAGCACATTGGCAAGGTACCGCGACGGCAAAACGACTGGCAAAAAGCCCGGCCAAGATTTAGCCAAGGACACACGGAGCAACCGAAGGCAAGAGACAACTTGTCGCCTTGGTGGCAAAGTCCACCCACCCATACGCCGCTCCAGCATGGGGACCAAACGCCATGAAGTTGACAAGGAATAGCAAAAAGCTTCTGAAAGCGAATACGAATCGCCAGCGCATACAGAACAGTGGAAGCAACGGCCGTCATCGCACTAGCAAAGCTCATACTATGGCCCGGAATGATCGAGGACCGCATACGGGCGGGCAAGAGCCGGTTCCTACAAAAAAACAAGGCCCGGGAACAGACAATTAGAGAATGGAACAAGGAATAGGCCAGGACACCATCAGACGTGCCAGAAACTTGGACCGTTCAGGTCATGCCCGACCCCGAGAAATGATTCATCAGAGAGCACGAAGAAGTCACCAATTATCTGCCGCAGGTATTGACGGGGCACGGGTGCCTCTAAAAGTACCAACATAGGAAAGGCAAGGCCCCGGAGGCCAAATGCATCATGTGCGACACAAGCGAGGAGGATGACGTGACTCACGCAATCCTTCTATGCCCAGCATTCGAAGACATACGACAGGACCCACCGGTAAAAGCGTCTCCAGACATGACGGTGACACATTTAGTCACCGCTATGCTCGAGGAAGAACTTCAACGGGAGCAGAGTATCACACTGGTGGAAGGGATAATGAGAAGAAAAAACGAACTGAAAGACATACGAGCTAAAAGGGTGAGCCGACGAAGAGGTAGAATGGCGGGACAACATTAGAAGGCATAGAAGAAGCGCATAGAAGAACCTCCATTTTCAGCGAAGTAAAAACGAAAGTATTTCCGATGGAAGTGGTCGTAACATATAGTCCAAAAAAAAAGTTATCTATTATTTGCTTGCCCTTGTCAGTGCCACCCGTTGCGTCATTCTGTTCGTCCGCTCGTTTGTCCATCACCCACTTGTTACGAACGCTTGTGATTCCCGCTGTCTTTGTCGTCGTTTGTGTTTTGCGTTACATCATACAGGCTATTGTGGTTATCTGTCAAGAAAGTCTGAAAAGTGTCATTTGGCGGTGGTAGTTATGGCGATGATCGTGGCAAAGTGATGCCTGCTACCGTCGCCAGCATCTTCACCGCCACCGCCAAAGCCATCAGCAACACGGAACATCAGTCAACACCAAATTCCGTAGCACTAATGCAAGGCTCGTTACTGCACACAAACTTACGCATACAACACAAACACATATATATATATATATATATATATATATATATATATGCGTGTGTTTGCTCTTTCTTTGGTTTTCTTGGTTTTTCACGGCTGCTGCACAACACGAAACAGGAACACAACGACGGCCATAATGACGAAGTTTTTGCAACCTTCTTTATTGTTGCCCGTGATGACTTATCCCCCAATACGCCTTCTCCCTCTTGTTCCCCTCTCTCTCTCTCTCTCTCGCGCGCGCTCACTCCTTCTGACAGTTGGTTGGTGTGAAATTGTGTGTGAAACCAAACACAGGTTGTAAACATTCTCCGCTTCATGATCCATAGCGACTTGCCGCCGCCGCGTTCACGAGTCGTCTGCCTCACGTCGTCTGGCTGAAAGGCGAACGTGTTTACACTAAATGTGGTGACTTTAGACCTAGACAGGTATACGTGAGGTTAGTCGTTTGTGCCTGTATATACGTGAGCAAGGGCGGCACAGCCGTTTAGCCGCCCGCCCGATTGTGTTGTTGCGGTTCTGCCAGCAATTCCATGCAATTCCTGGTTCCAGTTAGAATTGCATCGGGACGACACTCTGTCGTGATCATCCTGTCTTCCCGTTCGTGGCATTGTCTGCAAAAACCAACGAAAAAAAAACATCAGGCGAAGAGGCACGCCAAGATAATTATAATAATGAGAATAATTATTCGTTTGCTGTTCACTTACAGTCTTCCAGTTGTTAACTGTCGAGAGGCTGAAACGAATTGTTTGTTCTAGTGCACTATCGCTACTACTACTACTATTCATAATAATATTTTTTTCATATCACCTACAAATATAATTATCCATATGTTGCCTCACCATTTTTAAAATGAAAAGTAAATAGAAGTTAAGTCGACGGCTTTGCATGCATAACTGTGTCTATATTTAATTTAAGCACTGCAGGTATCGTTTGGATTAAAAACAGCGATAGTAGTGCCAGACGCAGCAGCAGTAGCAACGACAACAACAACAACAGCAACAACACAAAAGAGGTCTTGGTAGCCAAGCTAAGTTCCGCATGAGATCCCGCATTGTCGAGCGACGCCAGTTTTAGGCTCAATGCTCCTTCATGAGGCTAGCTGTTTTACCTTATCTCACATGTGAACACTTACATATAATGATATAAATCGCAAAGCTACTTTACGTATTAAAACTTCTAATTATTCGTATTAAAACCTAATTGAACTTTCCATAACTAGTCATGGGGCTAACGCAAAGAAAGATAAACATTTAAGATGCAATGAACAGTGCCTAAGAAGCCAATACATTTTATTACAATAGATGTCAATTAGTTACTTCCGCTACCATATAAATACTAAACGTATCTTATATATATGTATATATATATATATATATATATATATATATATATATATATATATATATATATATGTATATATGTATATATATATATATATATATATATATATATATATAACTTTTTAATGAGTTATTAAATGGTAAAATGCATGATGCACACTTAACGTGTGTTTAGGCCATGGTAGTGGTGTGGCACTCACAAACCCACTAAAATACAGTCTTCTTTTTTGCCCATTGTCGAAAGTGGTCGTAGTACTCCGGTATATTTAACTTTATATACCTGTTGTCAAGTCAAGACACAACTTGTCATTGACTTTGTGCGACAGTTACTTTCTGCTTCGAAATAAACTCTGCGATTTCTCTTACCATACTCGAAAACTCATGGTCCTTGGGGAACGCCTCTACATAGGATTGGCATGCCAGGAGACTTCCCAGTCGTAGGTTCCGAGGCAGTAACTCTCGTTTATTACTGAAAAGGTTCATAGCAGTGTCTCGTCGTCAATCTCTCTCTGAGTTGCGCATACGGTATAGGGGAAAGCAGCGTGACCAATGCGTGTATATGTCGCGTCTATAAGCCACCGTGGCCTGTAAGCAATTGCGCGAGTGGGTAGATGAGTGAACCACGTTTAAGGCTGTACCATTTTTGAGGTCAGGGAGAAGTAAATATATTAATTTATTTGCTTTTCACATATATATATATATATATATATATATATATATATAGTTATATATATTTTTTTGAAGACACATATGTATAACATATTTATTCAGCCGTAAAGCAGAGGAAAAATAATTATGCCGCAAATGAGCGCGTTGCTGCGCGTGCGCGAGTTCATATATGCGTATATATATATATATATATATATATATATTTATACGTGAGCATGTCTAGGCATATACAATATTTAATATATTGGTGACACTTCACTTACATGACGATTAGCTATTCGCTGCAAACAAAGCGCAGACGAACGAGTCAATCGACATTTCTATTTGTTGACGTCGTTACCAATGCGCCAATGTCTTTTGCTGCTGCTGCTGTTGCTGCAGTGTAACGGGTCGGTTTCTGGCGCCGACTCAAACCGAAATCTTCAGCAGCTAACACCTTATTTTATACTGCCGCTGGTGTTGACGTTTCTGCCGCTGCCGCAGACGTTTAGCTCTGCAATGTGGGGTTTGCTCTCCTTCACTATCCCCTTCTGTCTGTACCGCCTCCCCGTCTTCCTATGCGTAACGTATCGACTTGCAACGTGTGTATGCGCGCCGTTATCATAGACCAAGATCAACTCCCCCCCCCGCCCCCCCCCCCCGTTTTCACTAGGGTTTTTGTTTTCTGGATAACCGGGTAGGAGCCGGGGGTAGAGGCCATATCTCAGTACCTGCATATGTGTGCCTGTGGGTGTCTGAGCGTATATATGATGTGGAACTATTACGAATCTGCAAGGGAGCGAGCTGCCTAACCAACCATAAACGAAGAAATACCTATGCCCTGGCGTATGCCGGCACAACGAAACTTTAGACAGCATGCATCGATCGAAGCCCGCGTGACCCAGCACACAAAGTGTAGGCAATAGTGGTGTCGTTGCTGGCTGCACCGCTGGCTTCGCTACGCGTCGTGACGATTGTCACGGCAAAGACATCAAACAAAAAGACGTGCGAAATATAGAAACAAAAAAAAAACACGGACAGTTGAAGAAAAAAAGGGAAAAGATAGATGATAATCGTAAGTTTTGGGGTGCTGACTGTAGTTGGCCGATAATGGCGGTTGGTGCACAATTGAGCCAAGCAGAAGGTGGGTCGGGCAGCCAGCGCGCCAGTGGGCGGCCCTCGATCGATGTAAATTAGATAGTAGGCGACGCCGCGCGGCGAGCAACCGTTCTAGTTCCAGTTCTGGTGATTGCGGGCCAACCGAACAGGATATATGCAAGCTATGTTGCTGCGGCTGAGTCTATCGAGTACAAGCGGCGGATCGCGTATTTGTGTACGAATATCTGTGGCGGCTCCGCCAGCTAGGCTCGCCGTTTCCGCTACTCGGTTGCTCAGCAGACATATTTATTTGAAGTTTGACGCCCCGAAGTTTGATGACAAAATCACCGCATGAGTCGTCGTCGTCGTCGTAAACTCAGCAGTCGCTCGTCACGGTGACGAACGACTGAGGGTCAAACATTTTGTCTGACCGGCATACTTTTACTTTTTATCGCTGTGGCGTCATGATATGCGGCCCACAGAAATGGTCAGTGAGATCCGAACAAACACATGTATACTGTACACGCACACACGCATATATATATATATATATATATACGGCGATTTGGACGATTTCTGATAGCAATGACGACTTTGCACAATTGCGATTGTCATTGCATATTGGCGGACGGTAACACAAAAGAGCGACCAAGTTTGGAGCGAACGCAAAAAACAAAAGACGACAATATAACGAAAAAAGAATGTCTAATGAATGCGTGTGTTTGTGTCATTCGTCGAATTGAAGCCTTTGTTGGTAGGACGCAAAGCGTACATAGACCTTCAGAAGTGCCTGCGGGAATTAAGGATAACAACAGCGTCAGCACTAGCGAATCAAAAGAACAAGAAAACGACGATAACACAACTACATATGCCATATTTCTTCGGGCAGTCACCTATTTCACTATCATCCCTGATACGATACGCACCAATTGTATATATATATATATATATATATATATATATAGCCCTTTCTCTCTCTGTATATATATATATATATATATATATATATATATTGTATTTACGATTTCTTTTACAGAATATCTCCTTAGATCAGAGGTATATACATACGTTTGTATGCCACTAGTAGCTGGTTACAAAATACGTATAAATATATTTGATACCACAATACATCGTTTTGTCTCATTGACTTTGGCCCATGTAATATGCTTACTAAACGTAACCGTCCTTAACGAGACTTACACAACGGGTCGTTAGCTTTGCACAAAATATTACTAAATGCTGCATAGTTTCCTGTTCAGCATACGTTCAGCATATCACAATTTCGAGCTCTTCTATTTTATATGCGTTCTTTTTGGTCTGCGTTACTGTCCTGGCACAACACTACGCAGACATTCTTGACGTCATTGAATGCTTCTATATTATTTTACGCTGGACAAGTTGCGTCCTTACGAGTGCTGTAGATTTTTAGCTGGTCATTTATTACATTTCATTAGCGGCTTGTGACTGTATATTTATATATTTGGCCATGTTCAAAGGCCACGTCTAATGCGTGCAACTTATTTGCATCGTTGTTGCGCTGCTGTTGTCTACACGAATAGTTTATTGTTCGACACCATTTACATTGTATTTTCATAGCTTTAATTGGCTTTTAGCCTTACAATCATAGTATGCAGCGACGCCAGACTGCCTCTGCAAATCAGATTGTTTTATATACATCTTATTGTATGTCAAAGATCAATACTCACGAGTGAGGTTCAGTGTACTATGTTTTGCCCCCGTTTAGCTAAGTAATATATTTAGACGAAATAATAAGCGTATACCTCTGCTTGCACGCAACACCAAAAACGGATTGGAGGAGCTCTTTGTCGTTATATAAAAGCCAAGGCGTATAGACAATGACAAAGCACCGGTGTGAATTCTTTGGTACATGAGTAACGCTATAAGTAACGCTGTATATATAATTAAATTTATTTCACACTTTATCGTGTCATTATACCTAGTTATGTCCTATAAGCTGACATTTGGCGAGTATACACATATATACATTTAGATTTCTACTTATAAAATACATATGTTCATATACCAACATCGTCAGGACGATAAACGTTCAATTCTGTAAGTGCACGACATCGAGAAACCGATTGGTCTACTTATTGACCGATACGCCATCGTTTGTAGAGGACATACGCGAAAAATTTAATCTTCCAGTAACCCCAGCCTATTGTACCTTCGTCGAAAAACGGAGATCGAAGCGACTGGAGATCGACCCACAGTTCATCACAACACCAGCAATGACTGACTCGAGCTGGCAGAGGACAAACAGAACGAATCGTCATTTAGGTCACCAGGTTTGCCGTGCACGGCTTCCACCATTTGACGTGCATGACGCAAGGTTATCACGAACCTGAACAAACCTGTGTCTGCAAATTGACCCAACTTACAGAATTGAACGATATATATATATATATATATATATATATATATATACACGAAGGCGGATCTGCAAGTTGCATTTTTAAGTTTGAACCGAAACCACCAAGGTCTTCCGATTTATTGAGTCTAGAAGCGCCATTCATAATGCACATACAGGCCATATTTCGGTGGCGTCTATTATTGTTTGAGTTTGTTTGAAAGAAGTGATTAAAACGAGATTTGGTGCGCTTACAGAACTGAAAAAGAAAGAGCAACGAATCTGCATCCAGTTATGTGTTAAAAACCAAGTCAGATGTTCCGTTGAATGGTTGAAATTATACAAACTGCTTATATATGTGATCAATCAGTGTCGAATCACTGTGGTATCGTCCATTTTGCGACGGGCGTGAACAGACCGAAGATTTCCCCCGTTCGGAAAGACGTTTGACGTTATTATTAGAAAAAAAAACGTTATAAAAGTTTGTGTAATCCTCCTAGTGGTGCTTTCAAGGAGAAAGTCGATGGAAGAAATTCAGATCGTTTATGATTTCGGATTATCTGAAGAATAATTTGATTTCTATATTTCCGCAACTTCACTATTCACCAAGCCTGGCTCCGTGCAACTTTTTCTTCCCTACGGATGAAAATTGGAGAGACGACATTTCGAGACTATAGAGAAGATAAAGAAAAAATCGCAAGAATTACACTCGATTCCGCGTTTAACACATGTTTTGCACAATAGGGAAGAAGGTGGCACAATTGCATTGCAGCGGGTGGAAGCTCTTTTGAAGGGAACAAACAACACAGGTCCATTATTACTGCCACCATTCCGCGCTGGCTTTGACCGCCAGTTATAGCTAGTTGAAGTAGATGGTCAAGAGATCTTTAACCCCTGTCGCCAGTTCGATTTTTTGCCAATATTCTCGAGGAGCGGCCATGCCTCGAAGTTGAGTCCTCCAAGTGTCTCGAATACTAGCAGCACGAAAGTGAAGTCATTGGCGAGCATTATTTCTTAGCATTTTGACGTCAAGCCTTGCGTGCCGCAAAAGCAGCGGTGGCTTGATTAGCCTCCGGGTTCGAAGGGTCGAGAGTGTCGGTGTCCGTCGCATCCCAAACAAGTACGGTTTCCCTTTTAAAGGAGATAAGGGTGAGACCGTGGGGGCTAACCTGAAGGCCCGAACAGTGAGCTCGTTCAGTTTGCTGTGACGGCTGTGCCGACCGTTTCTTGTACTGCAGGAGATCCCGCAAGTCTTCCAGATGCTCACCTGTGCTTCTCAATTAGCCTTCGGCCCAACTTCAAGCCGAGGTTGCACACTATATATATTTATACACGACGTTTACACAACATATGGTAGTTAACCTTTGCAAGTGTTTGCTGAAGTACGGAAGTAGTTGACACGACAATAAAGGTTTTATTGAAAACAACGAGAAATATAAGTTACTATTCATTTA
Source organism: Dermanyssus gallinae (assembly GCA_003439945.1). NCBI lineage: Eukaryota > Metazoa > Arthropoda > Arachnida > Mesostigmata > Dermanyssidae > Dermanyssus > Dermanyssus gallinae. The sequence goes on along the minus strand of QVRM01003495.1, from coordinate 1,386,796 downwards.
CTAGTTATGTTTTTTGGTTATATTGCATTTTCTAACGTTAGATTAACATCGCACATTATCAATATTACTATAATTCGTTCTGAACATTTTTAGCTACATTGTATATGTTTCAAAAACAATCAATCATACAAAAGGTGATCTCTTAGACAAAATAACAATTTTACTAAAACGAATTGCTTTATGCTTCAATACTTAAGTGCTTGGTCAATTGGTTGACTTCCTATTCGATTAGCATGTATACCTAAATACACATGTCACTCAGCAGCAACTCCGTTCGTTGTCGTACTAAGGGCGTCCAGAATGTAACAAAACTCGGTCGCCATAAATATCCACCGACGTTCCGTTGTCTCACGTATATCAAAGGTGGTAACGTAAGGCAGAAAAATCGCGGAAAAGTGGTGCGCTATTGAGTAAATTGCCCGGCGAATTTCAAATTTTACCTTTAAAGTGACATTTAGTGTTAGGCTGCAGGGGAAACTAGTTGGAATGCTATAGCTACCACGTCAAGATAATATTTTACGGCTTAGTTTAGAAATACAGTTCTTTAGAGACGAGTCAGCTATACCATGTGTTAAAGATCACCAATGCAGATCGCGCCAATGTTTGTCAGCCTCTTCCCTTAAAACCAGCGACATTTGCCTTTTATATGGGGTCCTTCGCAAGCGTTCTTAAATGTTTCAGTTTGATGTGATTTAACGTCTCGACTGATGACACCACTAGCTTAATTTAATTTGCAACTTCTTTTGCTTGTAGGCCGTTTCGGCGTTGTCGATAAATGGCATCCGTTTCATGTTCCGAATCGTAATCGTATTGACCTTTACCCTAAGTCTAACCATAATTGTTCTCTGTATACATACCCCACACGCCAATATGACAGGCGTTTGTTAGTAGCGTTAATTATTTTGGCGATTAGAAGATTTTTAGTATTCCCCCTGTCATTGCTGCTTGCGGGTAATCTCTTACACGTTTGCGTAGTCCCTAAAACCATGAATTTATGTCTCATGTCCGTAATATGGCTAGTTATATAAACATTGAGAGAATACTATTGGGGCAATGTTACCAGCAGCAGTCGTGGCAGTAAAATAAATTGTGGCTGTCAATACTGTTTCGATTATGGTTTGCAAAACATAACTCAATGTGGTAAAGCAAAAAATAAAAAAGTTGCACTTTTTTATTAGTTCTAATTGATAAAGATCGACATAAATAAAGCAACCTTGGAGTTCAGAATATACTAGCTATCACCATCTTGCATGTTCCACTCCAGGAAATCTTCCGCCATGTGACGAGAACCGATGCCGGTTCTGTCCGCAGAAGTGCGCCAAGTATCAAGCATTAGACTGCTTCGGCATTCCGACTTTACCTCTTCTGCTTTTGTCGTTCGTAGCAGCCTTTTCACCGAATTTGTTTGTGCAATGGCAGATATGAATACACCCGTTAGTCTGCCCATATACTAACACGTAAACATACGTCTATATATCGGTGTGTGTCGGTGTGCTTTAGTTTTTGCCTTTCTTTAACAGGTGAGTTCTCACGTTTTTCTTATAATCGTGGTTACTGTTGCTCTGATCGCCATTGTTTTGATAATATGATGCTGTTATCGTGTTGTTGTTGTTGTTGTTGTTGTTGTTGTTGCTGTTGCTGCTGTTGTTGTTGTTGTTGTTGTTGTTGTTGTTGTGGTAACTCGTTGCACGTTACGTTTGTCGATGCTATTGAGTAACAGCCACGTTAGATGGTCCTGCCAATCCGCACGACGGGCCGTAGGCATGCAGATACTGCCATTTATAGTCAGATAGTTGCGAGGAATGTGAAAGTTAACACTGCAACAACAACGAAAACGCACTCAACAACAACAGCGACAACAACAACAGCGACAGCGACAACAGCATGAACTACAACGACAGCAGGGATACCAGCAGTGAAGGCAATGAACAAAAGCTTTTGATCGGTGCAGCTATACCGTTATTGTTTGTGCGCGACTAGACTGTAACATTAGAAAACGAATAGCGGATTAAACACTGGCAGCGCTACAAACTACAGGTAACACGCAACAAACAAAGCAGCAGCAGCAACAACAACAACAACAACAACAACAACGACGACGAAAGTAACATGAACATTGTCAGTCACTACAGTCGATGACAACAACAACAACAATAACTCATATATATCCACTCCCCTCAACAGCTGGGCCAATAGCTTGTTAATCGAAGCTAGCTGATGGCCTTCATTTTCTATCGAAAGCAGATGCTTAACTTGGAAGCTTTTTCGGCTTCGGCAGCGTGACGATTGCCCGCGGCCGACCGATCACGCAATACCAGTCGAATGATGGATGCTATGGGATTATGCAGTTCAGCTGCTGGTAATAATACCTACCTGGCGAAATGGTTTCCATTCTTGTCGTCGTTGTTGTTGTTGTCGTCGTCGTGTCGTGGTTGTGGTGGTTAAACTTTAGAACCAAACACCTGAGAAGGAGGAAAAGACGGAAGAGAATGACTATACTCGTACCAGCAACTTTCTCCAACAGCAGTAGTAGCAAGAACAATTCTTGTTCATGTGTTAAACAGACAAACCATCGCTCGCGTCAGTTCTACTAGTAGGAGTAGTAGCAGTAGTTGTGGTAAGTTCAGTGATGTAAAACGAAAGTGTACCGCTGAAATATGGTTATATAAATAAAACCCTAATATATAAAAAAAAAAAGTTGTGATAAGTAGTCGAGCCCGATGGTGGCGTGGTGGTGGTGGCTTAAGTCTGCGCCTCGCAACCAGAGAAGACACCAGATAGGTGCGCGGGTTCGAGCAGCCCCACCGTTGCCCCACATTTGTATTTATGGGGCATGTCCGTCTATGAAGCAATGTGAAAAACAGTTCCGTGGACTCCGTTAAATCTTGGCTGAGGGACAACAGCCCGAAAACTTGACTTTAGTAGTCGTGGTAGTAGTAGCCGTGGTAGTAATTGTCAGTCGTGATAGCTGATGTTTTTAGTAACTGTAGTAGGAGCAAACGTTTTTGTTGTTAGAGCTATTGGTAGCAGCAGATGGTCAGCACGTAGACAAATCGTCAATCAGGTGGCCCTACTCAACTTGCGTGCTTGTTGAGTAACTGACTGACTGAATTCAGCAATATCACGCAAAACAACTGGCTTCGAACCGGACGAACCTCAAACGCTTCATTCTTCTAAAGGGATAAAGATTTAGACAATTATTATTATTATTATTATTATTATTATTATTATTATTATTATTATTATTATTATTATTATTATTATTATTATTATTATTATTATTATATTATTATTATTATCATTATTATTATTATTTATTATTATTTTTTGATTTTACAATTGTGAGGTATGAACGTTTAAGCCAGGTTTATGATGCTCTGCTGATTTCCTCAATACATGGCGCCTATGATAGAAGCCACGTTCCCCCTACACACGGTCAAAGACATCATCTGTCTCAAAAACATGGCCTCGCGTCGATCACCCGTAATATCTTCTATACGCTTTCCAATATCCTTCAGGATTTTCGCCGTACCTGTGCTAATGGGCCCAAGTGTCTCCAATGCAATGGGTACAAAGTGGTACCTCCTTGACAGCTCGAGATACTTTCCTCGTTTTTCAGAGTTCGCGCGTTCTGCAACCCATCCAGATTCAACTGCGCTGTGACGTAGATACGACAAGGCCGCTATGCATGAAACGGTTACATCCCATGCAAGGCTTTTACCATGTGACCATAGAAACCATAGAAAGAACCGCGTCCTGTCATCGACCCACTCCACCGGCTTAACTTCAGTCTAACAAAAAGTGAAAAAAATAAGGCAACTGCAAGCCCGGCCTACGAGTCAGCGGCGTGACGCGGTCTTCTGCGGTCTGCACAGGCGCTGCCAATGCGCTCCTTGTTAAACATCTGCGTTTCTCATCTAGTGAGTGCTATGAGCCGTTGGTGTTGATGGGGCTGTTGTCACTGCTGCTGCTGTTGCTTCGATTGCCGTCTCGTCGAATGCTCGTTCTCTGAATGCGGACGTTTGACAGTATCGTAAGACGTTTGTCGTGTATAACGAGCTTCCGTTATCGAAGTTAGAGAAGCGTTATGCGCGATCGCGTTTCCCGTGTCCCACGCTGTTTGACGCGGTTTGACGCTGCGTATTATCAGTCCTTTGTCGTCGTCGTCGTCGTCCGTCTCTGCTATTGTTGTACAGCACCTCCCGGACGTTTGTTGTTCGTTAGCACCCTATACGAAATTTGGGTAACGTGAGCTGTTGACAGCCATTGACTTACAGCTAATTAGTCTGTCGTTGTTTTAAACAGATGCGGCAAAGATGCGGCAAAACGAGGCAGATGGCCAAGATGATGCAGCTTGCGACTAGAAGATGATAACTGGCCACTGAGGAAACGAGAGAACCGGCCACAGGTCGAATAGGCCAAACTGAGACCGACTGAAGCTCTTTTTTAGCCGTTCTATTGGCCCTGATTCGTTTCTCGTTTGCTTGGCTTTTTGGTAGCTTCATTGGTCATCTTTACTCTGGTCCCACATTTAGCAATTTTCTCTGCCCCTACTATTTAGCGTTTCGCGTTTTGGCGTTCTCTTTAACACGAGCCTGGGAATGTTTTTTATTATTTTCCTCTTAAAGGAGAGAACGTCAATAGCCAAATCCACTAGCTTATAGAGTTGTCTCTGTTTGGGTGGCACAGTTGATTCTCGCACAGACAACGATGTAACAAACTGGCCAGCACAAGCATTTCAATGACACAACAGCCATACTCAAAAGTCGGTCTGCGTGCCTTTCTTTTGTACAACATCCTGCAAAGATAAAGTGCACATGAGTAGTTCGAAAAGCTTCGATCGACCATTGGGAATTAAGCGCCATCCCTGGTGGTGGTGTGTATAGGTGGCAGAAAAAATCTTGCACTCTGTACGGCGAACCGCATAAAAGCACTGTACAGCAATGAACGACGAAAATGAGGCGGAAAACGTTTAAAAGATGCCATTGACCAACAAGCCAAGCGTAACAATATGCGTGGCTAGAGGGGACTTTGGGCTTAGATGCCAGGTCCCTCAAGAAGATCCCATACGACCACTTTGGACTTGTGACCTGTCACAGGGCGAAAAAGAGGCGCGGGTCTTTCTGGCTGGAGGATTTCTAACTAAATTAAACCAGGGCCGGTGTTCTTTGCTTTTGAGACTCGTCACCGAATGCCAGTCTAAAGTTCTGACTGCGTTCCCTAGGAAGAGCTCTAATGCGTCTCTTAGGCGAAAGTTCCTCCACCACGGCAATGCACCAGCTGAAAACTCGGAGGCTATACCCGCCGTATCTAGAGTCACGCTGAAAAATCACCCAGCATATCTACGCAACTTAGGACCGTACGATTAATTCCTTTTTCCAAAAACCAAAAACACAATTAGAAGAGAACGTTTCGGTTCAATACAAATCGATGCTTGAAGCCATTGAGGTGAAGCAAAAGCACCAAAAAACGCCGTTTTAGAGGTGTGTGTTTTGATGCATGGATCCACCACCTCAATAGATGCATAGAACTATGTGGACCAAATTACAAACTTACCGCTTAAATCTAAACTTATAATTCTCTCTTAAAAAAACATGTTGGTATTTTTATTGAATTATATATATATATATATATATATATATATATATCAAACACTTTGCCAAGTCCCTACGCATGCACGCAAAAGCCTACGACGCTTGACAGGGGTGCGTCGCGTGGGAACTACACACAGATCAACTTCGGCTTGGCTAATCACTGAGATAGGCGGAGCTGTCGACAGTCGACGCCAGCAAAGGCCCCCCGCCTTTGCTGGGGGCACCGTGCTCATTGACGGACGGACGAACGAACGGATGGGCGGCTTGGGCGGGTTAGGCAGGCAAGTTAAATCGCCCGCTGGTCTTCCTGTATGCCGCCGGTCAGCCGGTTTCGTTCATCTGCGAACGGCCAACGTCGCCGTCACCGCCTGCGACCCTTGGTCGATGCTGACCATCGACGAGTCAAAAATGCGCCTCACCTTCTTCACTAGCACGCACGTTGTGTTTGTCCACCACCAGGCGGTCGTTCACCTAGTTTGTTACTGTTTTGCTTTTATCACACGCCCTCTTCACGGTTTGCTCCCGTTTTGTTTGTTTCTTTCTCTCTCTCTCTCTTGCTTGGACTCACCCCACACTCTCTGGGTCTGATCTCTCCCTTTCCCTGTTCCTTTCTATGTAGTTTCGTCATCTGCTGGCCGGCGGTGTGTGCTCACTGCACTTCGCGAGCAGCTAACCGTTTGCAACAACCCCATCGTGACAGCGTGCGACAGAACGGCGTTTTTACTGATGCAGTCATAGCCATAGTCATCTCGCTTATCCGCCTCTTTAGCAGCGACGTGTATATCCGGATTAAAAACGAAACAACGATTCGTTGACTTTGCTGACAAATGCTGTGAGTTCGGAGCGATCCGGTGCGACGGACGTTCTGTTCTTCCGTCAACATCGGCGATACACGTCTATCTAGAGAAGCAAGCTAATCCAAAAGTATGCGATACGTTTTAGGCGCATTGATTTTCTATAGGATGTTGTATTCGCAACGACATGATTGCCTTATTTATGCCTTAGCTACGTACGACTCTCATACGGCAATCTTCCCTGGTCAGAAAAGCTAGTTGTTATTGTAGTTTACTTTGTATGTGATTCGTGCAATCACCCAAAACAATCGACCAACTGAGGGCGGGTTCCTGTCTGTCTGATGAGAGTCTTATGAGAGTATGTAATACGATTGCTATACAAAACGAGTTTCTAGCGAACGCCTGCTACCGCTTGCGTTTAAGAAGCAGCGTTTAATTATAAGCATATATATATATAGATGGGCAGTCAAATCGATGCACGTTTATCGTTGTGCTTATTTTTTGTTTAGTCAACTATTCTGCTCTGCATCTAAAAATTGTTATATTAAATGATACCTCTTATAACGTTCTAAGCGGGTTACTACTGACTGACAGCCGGCCTTCAGTTTCGACTGTTGTGACTGATGCCAGCTGCCTGCGCATGGTGGGCATGTCATGATGATGCAACGACCGCAAACGCTGCGACATTGAGAAAACCTGTAGGTTCGCTGTTGTCGCTGTTGTTTCTAGTATTGTTGCTGGTGCTGCCGTTGTTGCAGTCGGACATTAATTCGTGTTAAGCATCTACCTCTGCCAGGATAAACTTCCGCCAGAACGTCTCCTATTCACGTCGCGTTACCTCCCGGGCTTTTAGTCACCGGCGAAACCGCATTGTTAGGTCACGATATTTATGTGGTGCCATCTCTAATTATGCCTTCCTTACACTTGCTCGTGTTGTTGTTGCTTATTTTTTCTGTTGTTGTTGTTGTTGCTGCTGCTGCTGCTGCTGTTGTAACCAAAATATTGTGCGCGTATCAAATCAATTTGTCTGTAGCCAGCAGCTCTGTTGGTGAAGCTTCTGTGTTCCAATTTTTCCTTCTTCCCCTTTGGTTGGACATAGGCAATCGGTTGTGCGTCCCTGCGTCAAAATGTTTACACACGGAACATGTTGGTTTTTCTATCGTGCTTAAGTCTTAGTCGCCTGCAGACAGACCCTTGTGAAAACTGTTTGCACTTCTGGGCTATGCTAAAATGCCAATCTGTTTCTGTTGTTTGCGCGACTGTGATTTTCAGGTAATAATACTCAAGGAGACCGGGCATATGGATTATATGCATCGATGCATATGCGGCTTGCAATGGGATCTCGTTAATCGACGTAAACAAATTAAATACAACGAACGGATATTTATTCGTTCGTTGTACGTGTGTGGTAATTATATATATATATATATATATATATATATATATATATATATATATATATATATATATAATACAGGCGTGCTCATATTTAAAAGACTAAGTAAATAGCGCGTTGAAATGTACTCGATAAACCTCAAGACCGAATGACGTATTGTGGGGACCTGATAACTCAGAAGAGCATTCTCATTCTAAAAACGGACAAGTGTGCGTAGTTAACGTAGATAAAACGACCAAACTAGCGAATGTAAAGAAAGCCGTTTATCGCTTCCCCATGCGATCTTCAATTAATGGCGTTAGAAATTTGGTGTGCCGGTAAGCAGTCAATACACGCTTAATATCATATATGTATACATATATAAAAAAAAATATATATATATATATATATATATAACGTCTAGCAATGCAACGTTCTAGCAAGGCCATCCTTTGTTCAAATAGGGTAATGTAAAATGGACCCGCCACTGATAAAGTAATTGTTGCAGACACAAAATTATAGATACCCATTATATGTAATGAAAGTAATTGCATTACGCTGCATGGTTACCAAATACTTCATTTTGACACCGCCCGCTCCGGAACGGTGTGCGATGAATTCGTGTGTAGTGCTAAGCCGAAATATAAGATTCTAACAGATGCAGCTTTATATATTTAAAACACTCAATTATATATATATATATATATATATATATATTTATATACCTTAAGCCGCATGTGTTATGTGACTACTGAGTAAAAACTGGATTCGTGTTTAGTTGAAACCATAACGATACCAGGGCCAAAAAACAGTTATGATGATTACCCTTTATGACGCCGCAACTATCACAGTAAGAGTAACAACAACTGTGAGCCACAAGATAAAAATTACACTATTAACATTACCTGCAGTGCCAAATATAATAACAAAAACAATAACACATTTCCGCGACGACAACAGGAGTAAGACATTGACAACAACAACAAAACGTATAACGTCGATAGCAACAATATTTGTGGGGAAAAGTAGTTTGGTAAGTAATGGAAGTGACTTTAAAGCGGGTATGTTTGTCTAGCTCATCGAAAGTGGCGGATTCCAGGCCCAGAAAGGTCACTTATACTCTATCGGAGAGAATATTTTGTTTTCCCATTCAACAACCGTTCCTATGGTTGATGTAGTTGCGCCTGCTGCTAGAGCTGGCATCATTCTCTACGTAGCTACTACTGCTGCTGTTGTTGTGTGTTGTTGTTGTTGTAGTCGTTTCTACACAAGCAACAATAATGTTCCCCTTTGCTGTTTATACACTATACATACTTATATACATGTATATTTATAGATACATATACTACGTACATGTCTCTATATATACACAATATTCCGTCCTGGACTCGGCCTCGGCTCTTCAATTTCAACACCTTGATTTACCTTCCCAACGGGCTCTGCTGCTACAAATCAGCAGCACTGATGGCCTTCATTTTCTTGCCTCGTGACGCCCAATATACTGCCACCTAGTCGTTTAGAGTCAATGAAAAAGGTTTTTTTTATTAACAGCGTAATTGCGTAATGGGGGTAAAGCCACTGAGTCACCACATCGGGCAAACTTTTGAGCAGTCGTCTTTACGGAAATCGGCTAACAAAAAACACGGACACATCAATAAAAATAGACTTGTTCCATAGCGGACTTGGGTGAGACCCCCCGTCAAAAACTACCGAAGTATGACGTGCCTGACGGGTACTCTAGAACAGTGTCTCTAATAAAGATAAAACAAAGTACAACCTTAACTGTTGGTGCAGTACGGCACCTCTTCTTATTCTCTAACCGGAGCCGTCGCTGTATCCTCTAGGCAAGGAAACATTTTGGATCTGCACACGAACGAGAGTGGCAGTTTAAACTGTTGTTTCACTGTGGAGATGATTTATGCTTATTTCGAACAGCTTACTTAGAAGCTGTTCGTGTAATATGGGTGTACCGTGTAATATGGGTTTAGAATAGAATAGAAATCGCCTTTATTTACCGAATAAAGGGTGGAAAGGAGGCTAGGTAGGCAATGACGCCCTCGAAGCCGCCTTGTTGTGCGATTCTCTGGCTACACGACAGGCGAACATATTATTGATTGTTTCAAGTCTTGCAATACATTTTGGTAAAAACAGTATTTGACTTCTGCGATTTTTCGTTGTCACATCGAACAAACGGTTGATAGATCAAGTGCTCGCGCGTCGTTGTTTTTCAGTAAAATCGAGAGCGACGAGGAAGGGTCGATGTCACATCTTCTACAGTTTTTTAGAAATCTTTTCTAAACACCTCCAATTGTGCCTATGTGTTTGTACAAGGCTCCAGAAAGCGAACAATATAGAAGTTTGGATAGCACAATTGCTTTACACAGACAAATAAACACATTTAATTCCTTGATGATAAAACAACGGAACAGCAAGTTTAAAGTAATGGTATCCTAAGTGGCAACGAGAGCGGCGATTTTTCCAAATTTCGGAACTCTGACAATAAAACAATAGATCCAATTTTGATCTATTTGATCTATAAGACATATCTGCATCGGTAACGAAAATTGTATATACTCTATGAAACCTAATTCTACCTGTTTTCATAATGCTGCATTATTCTACGCCGTAGGCTTACCGTGCAGCCACCTCGCACGTGTTTATTTAGCAGTTCAACTAATGCACAATTTGTGATTCTATTTTACTTTAGCGACCACATGTCTACTAGGCACTTGTTGCGACAGCGATAAGCCTCTTTGCTTGTCTTGGCGCATTTCATTTCCATGTCATGGAGCGACGATATGCCTTTCAGCAAAAAATCTTTAGCCTGCATCCCAATCAATGATTCTCTTTGAAGCTCTTTTCTTGTTCACGCCCCTTCCATCATTGTCATGTCTATCACTTTAAATTTTGTACGTATATATATATATATATATATATATATATATATATATATATATATATATATATATATATATATATATATATATATGATGTGTGTATGATTGTAGGAGCGGATTAAGTATTATTTGAATCAACTTATAATTTGCGTCTACCAACTCTGACTGGCGGGATTGCAGAAACCAGGTGTTATTGGGTTTTTGAGGTGATCCATCAATGCAAAGCTGATTTTATGCTCATTCAGTTCTATCGTTCTGCCTTTCACGGGCTGTCACGGTTCGGTAGAACTTCGGGCAAACGGATAAACGCAACTGCCGCCTGCTCGCAGTCCCAGACAACGCCACAAATCTCATCCATTTTGTGAATCGAGCAACTAAACGCTCGTGATCAAAGGGAGAAAACTACAATTCAAGGCTTTGGTTCTTAAAGTTTTTCTTTGATATAATTTGGCAACAATGCGATAAAACCTCTACCTCTTAAAAACAGGTGAAATTTCGCTAAGCTTCTTAATTGAAAATGACTGTTTGCTTTATAAATGTATACATATATGCATATACATATGCATACATACTGAACATTTAATTGTTGGCCTAAGTCTCCATTCGGGTACTATAATTAACGAGGATGTTGTCAACAATATATATATATATATATATATAGTTCTAGAGTGGAAACTAAATATTTACAATATAGCTAAAATTACAATTATTTTTAGAGCAGAGTCTACTAAAATACATACGTGCAAAAAATAAATTTAATTTTAACACATAAACGCAGGCTTTCTTATCAAAATAACAAAGATGACATTATATATATATATATATATTTTTTTTTTCTTGTTTAGGAGAGAGAGTGAAGTTTATTTATTTTTCGTATATCACATTATGTTTGTAGAACACATATTACAAGAGATTAGCTAAGCCAGTGTGCCTAGCGGGTATGTATTGTGACTATCACGTGTCCGCCTCGTCTAGGCTAGGCCGAGACCACTTCAGAAGTGTGCCCCGAACGGAGGCCGCGTTTCCACGTTGTATGTCGAGATCCAGACGTTGTTTAAAAAAGGACGACGATCTGTTATCACCGGTTGACTGATCTAACAAAGTGCCGACTTTGCGGATCAGCTGTCTGGTCCGAACACCAGGACCACCCATGGTCTCAAACGCAAGTGGCCAGAATTCGTGGGGATACCCAATTGATGAGTATTTTCTTAGCTTGCTGGTCTCCGCAAGGTGGGCTGCATAACCGGCTTCGGATGCGCCGCCACCGACCATAGAAGGTGCTAAGGAGTCGGTAACGGTTGCATCCCAAACCAGCATTTTGCCTTGCTCGAATGGTGTAAGTGTCATCCCGTCTGGACGCCTGCCGTCCTCCACGCAGAGGCCCGGGGGTTCGAGGATGCACGGACGACCGCATGATCTGAGGGCTCTGCTGAAGGTCTCATTGATAGCGGCATGTCGAGGGCGTCGGCCTGCGCTGATGATACACGAGAGGCCGTGATGTCCCAGTTTGTCGACGGGGTGACCACATTGACACCGATGGGGGCTAACCAGGTCTGTCCCCAGTCGTAGGCCTACTGCTATACGAATCGTCTCGTCGTCAAGAAGGGTGCCTATGGGTGCACTGGGAAGCGCGTGTAACCAGGCGCCTGAATCCTTGGCGGACACGGCGTTTAGGCGAGCTCTGGTCGTGTCGTCGGGAGCTTCATTAAAGAGCCGTCGTTGTACTTCAGCGTGTAAAGGGGCACTCCAGTCATGTTGAGATAGTATGTTGTCAGGCCTGCCACCGCACCGGGCCTCAAGGTTCCCCTGAAGCTGGGCTAGGCGGCTTCTAAACTGGCCAACTCCTGCTGTATCTAAAAGGGGGGTTGCCCTGTTTTCTGCGCTTAGCATGGAGGAGACTATGGCAGGACCGGCCAAGGTCTGTAAGTTCGGAACCCCGAGGCCTCCTTGAGAGACGGGCAGTAATGCCTGTTGCCGTGCGCTAGGTGGTAAAGATGTGTTGAGCAAAGCTTCGAGGGTAGACAGTGTCAACTCGTTGAGCGCTTGCAAGTCGTCGACCCGATTGGATAGGTCAGCTCCTCGAAGAAGGTGGATGAGTCTCAAGGAAGAGAAAGAAGACCTGAGTAAGAAGAGTCCCCGATGGGCTCCTAGAAGAGGAAGGCGAGCGGCGGCATTTTCCAGTTTTACTCTCCAGCGCTCGATTGCTGCTGTAAGCCCTTCGGGACAAAGTGGTACACCGAGTAGTTCCAGATCGTCCTTGGCAGTCACCTTGCAGCCGGGCAGGAGGTCTCGAAGTAACTGTATATCTGGGGAAGCCTCACCGGTAGAGCCCAGGGTGCATACTTCACATTTGGCAGGGTTTAACTCCAGCCCAGATATTACACCATAGTTAAGGACCCGTCGAATGTCCTCCGCTACTGTATGAACGTTTCCTCCTAGTAGGCCATCGTCAAGGTACCAGAGGTTCAGCGGGCTTTTAAAGGAATCTACCAAATCCTTAATACCCAGACAAAACAGAGGTGGTGCTAAGGGGTCTCCCTGCTGCAGTCCGGTGGCGGACGAAATAACATGCTCAGGCAGGACCAGATGGGAAGGATGCCGATAAGCCAGCCCGACGTGGTGCAATAGATGAGGGGCGTGGGATGCAACGACCTTCATCAGATGATCGCGTCTCATACTGTTAAAAGCGTTTCTAAAATCGAGCTTCACAAGAACCCCTGAGCGTTCGCGAGAATCGAGAAAAGCACGAGTTGCATGAATGGCTACCTCGGTCCCGCCCGGCGTTGCAAATCCCAACTGATGTGCACCAGTTGCGTTAGAAATAACGGCCTTGTTGTGGTTACTTCCGATTTTTGCGGCGAGCCTGCGTAGCGTAGACGAACAAGCAATCGGACGTACCGATCCGTTCTTTTTCTTCAGGGCAAATAGTCTTGCGCCGAATATCAACGGTTGAAGGCAAGGAGGGGGGTTGCCCCAAAGAAGAATGTCTACAGCCTTTGCCAATGCGGAGAGCAGGCTAGCGGCGACGTCGTTGAGGGACGGTGAAAGAAGGTCCATTAATAGCCGCGGTCTCATAAAGTCTAGCCCTGCGGCGGAGCTCTTAGAGAAGCTCTTGATAGCCACCTGAATATCTTCCTTTGATGTGACGTAGGGCATAGGGGTTCTGGTCAGTGTCGGCCATTCTAGGTCCTCGGGAGCTAATGGGTGTTGCTCTCGCAAAGCCTCTATACGGTCAATGCCGGGCGTTATCGTATCTGTGGAAACGATAAGTCTGGCGGCGCCAGAAACATCTCCTTCAGAGAGTTTAATAATGGACTGCCGCACCGTATCATTCCTGAATGGTTTAGGAGTCGAAACGCGGGCATGAGAGGTGGCAATCACGTCTGACAGACGCATACCTTGGGAGAAATCGCGGAGATTGTTGCGTATTATGACTGAGAGGGATGAAGCGTCGTTGCGGGCGCGGGGAAGACGAAGGACCACGGGTGCAAAGGAGAAAAGACCATACCATGCTTCGACGTCGTTATCAGATGAGACTGCTGAGAGTACACGGGTAAGAGCTTCGGCCACTTGTCTCCTTACTGACTTTGGTACGATTCGAATCAACCTGATTTGTCCCATAACAGCTTGAATATCCTCTAAAATTTGCGCCGGTTGCAAACGGGGGGGATCAGAGGTTGTCGGTATTGAAGAGGAAGCGACAGTGGCGGTCGGGTGTTTAGCTGATATATGTCTTGTTAGTCCACGTCGCGTGTACCGACCGTCGCATAGTGGACATTTAGTAGTAGATGAAGTAGCGCGTGATGCTTCTGCGCCGTGAGCTGTGCAATCATAATCATTCATGGTTGTACGATTCGACGCAGATTGTCCACTAATGGTAGCAGCTGCAACAGCGGCTCCAAAAGCTCTAATAAGGCCTTAAATTTGGCCGATATCTCTGGGCTTAATCCTGCAAGAATTTGAGACAGTCCGAAGGAGGTGCTTTTGGAGCTGGGCACAGCCGGAGTCGCTTTACGTGTGCGCTTGACGGGTGTTTTGACTCGACGCTGTCTTAAAACGGGCGACCTGCGGCGGGACCTCCCTGTCGATCTTCCGCCTTTTCTGGTGGGGATTGATATGGGAGCTGGTAGTAGCAGCTGCGGTGTAGGGTCGTTGTGCGACTGAGATATTCCGCGGACGACGCTAGCGTAAGAAGGTTGTTTTGGAACCTGAGATGTGCTGTCTACAGACAGGGCTGATGTGGGAGAAATGTCGCTGATCTCGGCCGCCGGGTGCAGCACCTTCACCTGTTGCAGTGTGCGGGCTTCCAGTATAATTCGGTTTCTTTCCCGAAGGTAGGCCAAGCGAGGGCAGGCAGATGAACCCGCTGCGTGAGCACCACGACAGTTCACACATCTTGCTGAATTGGTGCAGCTTGCGGCTAGGTGTCCGGGGGTGCCGCACTTCTTGCATACTTGGGGCATTGTACACCTGTCGGCGAAGTGTCCTGGCCTCAGGCACTTGTGACATAATTTGGGTTGGTCGGGCTCGAGAACTACTTGGTGGGTTTGGTATCCAAGAAAGACGGATGGCGGAGGTTGGCGCGTAAATGAAAGAATCACTTTACTGAGCATAACTCTCGCTCCGTTTCGCATGTGAGACAATCTTTTCACGTGATTGACTCCGAGTGATGACAGCTCGCGTTGTATCTCCTCCTCGGTGATTGACACTGGAACTCCGTGTATCCTGGCTTTAAATATCGATAGGGATGGGCTGTGTGCGACCACCGGTAGGTTCCCTAGGGCTGAAATCGAAAGCACCCGGCAAGCGTCTTCAATTCGCGAAAGCCACACAATAATGGACTTCCGATCGCCGGATATTCTGCATCCGGGAGCCACGTCGTATATGTGTTTATATGTTGATAGTAGTGAGCCTTCAGGGAACTCTGCTGAGGCTTCGCCTTCGGATGGTTCTCTCCGAATAATCACCTTGAAAGTCCCTAGTTCGCCAGACGATATACTCTCCTTTAGTTTAGCTAGGCTTTTCTGTTCACGGGATGCAGTCAGTTTTTCCCTGCGAGTTACCACACGAGTAAACCCATCATTAGTCTCAACGGCCTGGTCGTCTTCGGCGCTTGCAGAGAATGAAGACAATTTCTTGCGCTTGGAGCCTATGACGCGCTCTTCTGCCGTGACGCTTCCAGCGCAGGAATCAAGCGCGGAGGTGTTCGGTAAGGATGGGCTCGGTTCGCCAGAAACCTCCATTGCCGGCGCATCTCGGGTGTTTGCTGTGACCTCCTTCGAGGCGTCGGTCTGATCAGCACACGTACTGGCGTCAGTCGAGTTTTCTCGTAACCTGGATATATCCAGAGTAGGCGGCGGGGCAGTACCACCCCTGCTGGGCGGCATCGTGGCTTTTGCAGGCAATCGATACGTTTTAAATTGATAAAATCAACTAGGTAAAACGTAAAATGTACTCAATTTAATTAAAAATATTATAACTTTGATTAAAATTTGTCGTCACGCGCGGGTTTTGAACCCGGTAACTTTGCGTGCGAAGCGGCGTTTTCCCGTCTCGTCCACGAAGTCAGTTGGCTGTACGCTGGCCTCTCGCGATAGGAGACCGCGAAGCAACGTCAAAATGTAAACAAACACTCGTTGTAATGACGTTGTCAATCGAACACAATCGCCAGTCAGGCTGAGTAGAGTTGAAACCCCAGCAGCGCTACGTAGTACACTTTGGAGTGGGCTTCACACCCCTCCAGACACCTTTTAGTCTGTTTTGTCACTGTTGTAGTTTTTTTAACGGTTGTCACTCTTAAACAGGGTAAACGGGTCAAATTAGCCGGAGCAAATTTTGAACACGTCTACTCTCTGCCGATTCGAACACGAGAAAAAAAAAAAAAAAAATATATATATATATATATATATATATATATATATACATACATTTAAAATACAATACCAAAATGTCATATTTGCTATTTTGATTAGGAAGCCTGCGTTTATGTGTTAAAATTAAATTTATTTTCTGCACGTATGTATTTTAGTAGACTCTGCTTCAAAAATAATCGTAATTTTAGCTATAATGTAAATATTTAGTTTCCACTCTAGAACATTTCCTTCTTGTGGCGTCTGGGTAAATAAATAAACACTACCATTTATTTACTTGAAAAACTTTTCGGGGCTGACCCTCAGCCAACATGTAACGTCCACGGAATTGCTTTTGCATTGCTTTGTAAGACGTACCCCATAATACTTGGGGCAACGGTGTGGATCGAACTTATGTACCTATGTGTCTCTTCCGGTCGCAAGGCGCACGCAAATGTACCACGCCACTAGTCTTGACTATTTATTTACTTAACGTTCTCTATATATATATATATATATACACACACACTTACCTTCACATATAGGCGGGACGCCTTTGTTGAAATTATTTCTCCTGCATTAAGTGCAGTAGACGATACTCGTCGTAAAAATTCGGGTAAAGGACACCAGAATGTGTGGTTTTGCCGGAACACCAGTGAAGGAGACGAAAAAGTTGCGACCACGTAGGCCTGACTCAGTATGTAACGGCGTGGTCTAGGGGACTGTTAAACCATGCTAGTGCGCTAGCCATGGTTGTCATCTACTGGGGTGTCGCCAGTTCGATCCCTGCTGTTGTTGATCGAATTTTCTTTGAGCGAAACTCATTGAGAATAGATGATACACCATATACCGCTGAGAGTCAGCGGCCATGCTGCCACAAGGATTGTTGGGGAAACGCTAGATATCTTAACATGTCCGACCCATGTCGGTGCATTGAGGATATACCTCAAGTTAGTTTCAAGCCCGTAGGGGACGGAGGATGGTCTAAAGTTAAAAACAACCTCCTGAAAAGTGTTTTTAATTCTAGGCCTGATCAGACTTTTTGCTCGGGTCCATCGCTCGGATTGCCCGAGCAACGGTTGATTGTTTCCAATGGTGTGGTCCGTTTCGACGGGTTTGCCCTCAAGGTGGAAACGAGTAGATCGGGATAACGACTTCGCCGCGGCTGCGCCGATTAAGTCGACTCTTCTCTCAATAACACGTAGGATAACACCGACGGGCACGTCCGTTTCGCTGATGTGCAGATAATCGTCGGTATCTAAATGGCCATCTACTTTGTGTTTCATCGAAAGCTTTAGCCAGAGCCAGATCACAATTATCACGGTGGTCAATTTATACGGCTATGCAAGTTTATCTAAAAATAAATCTATGCAGCCGTTACGTAATAGTGAGATAGGCATAAAACGACCGGTAAACCTGGCATTACCTTATTATGTACTGTCACCATTTGTTCGCAATCCTTTTGTAGGGTTACTCCTACCTGCAACATAACACACAAGTTTCATTGTTGTGCAGAAACAATGTCAAAAGAACTTTCAAATAGGCCATCCTAGGTCCAGGTAATTACCTGGATTCCGGAACTGGAAACCACCACAAACTTTAGATCTGAAGGTCATAGACATTTGTTAGGACGATCTCCTCCGGGCGGCTGGTTTGGATAAATAGCTTGCATGCTCATTAGTAGCAAAGCATAGATTCTGTTGCGAAAAGGATTACGTTCGTTGAACATTGCCACGATAGTAAATGCCACACACCAACACACCTCACTTTATCAGACCAAAAAGATCTGATAGGGTAACTCTTTTATCGTTTAGAGAGGCACGACGCGCACAGTTTATAGGACTTAATCGTTGCTTGCATCACGCAGACCCTGTTGTGCCGCAAACAAGATTAAGACAATCAAACGGCACAGATATTTTGCCCTGAGAAACAATATGGAGATTATACCCAATGCAATTGAAACATATGACAGCGTCGATGAGACAACAGATTGATTCTTAGTGGATTTATTCCGATCGATCACCAGAGAAAGCGGTTCGTACGGGTGCATATATATATATATATATATATATATATATATATATATGGTGACAGGTAATTATGATGGCGTATTGCGCATTTCCGCGTTGGATAAGTGTATGTTCGTCGTGGATCCGTGTCACTTCTCAGAGATGAACTAATACGCGTCGAAAGAGTTCCGACTTGAATCCTTCCTGTTGCGATTGGAAGACAGGCATTTGTTTATTGGGCTAGATTTCTCTTTCTCTATTTCTCCCTCTCTCTCTCGCTCAGTCGGTTTACAGTAATGTTTGACTGCCGAACAGCTAACGCTCTTTAAATTTGCCGCTTTCTCGTTCTCCATCGGTTTGGAAAATCTCAACTTCCTGAAGTCTACTAATGCTGCCGCCCGCTGCGCCTACGCTATTTTCTATAGTCTTTGTGTCGTCATGCATGCATCCATCTACATGTATCTATTTGTCAACTTCCGTCACCGCTTCTTCCTGCTCTGCTTTGCCATAGTTTGCTTATTTGTTGGTGCTATTGTTCCTGTCGTTGCAAATTCTATTGTTGTTGTTGTTATTATTATTATTATTATTATTATTTTATTATTTGTATTAGTATTATTATTATTATTAGTCAAAGCCGTCGCTCTCACTTCTTAGTCATTTATTGGTCGTTGCTGATACTCGAAAATGTTTGTCATCGTTACTGTTACGTATGTATACAATACTAGGGTAGATGATTAAGCCTATATACCTGAGGTAATCCAATCCAACCTCTGACGTCACATAGGTCTTTATATGGGCACGGCGTGATGTCGTCCCGTCGTACTGACCCTGAAAATTCACAAACAAGATCACAGCATACGATGTGCCAAGCAGGTTTGGATAATCGGACCGCTTTAATGAGAGGCTTGAAGAAGGCATAGCCTAGTACACGAGCTCCTCAGTCTAGCTGCCGACCGGATTGCGTTGAGACTAACAAGCGGTTACGATGTTCCCGGCTAGCTGAGCTGTAGAGTGAACGAACGCCTATCACAATTGATGAGCGCTCAAACAAAACGTGGTTGTCACGGTGGAGCTCTGCCGCGCCGCAATATAAGGAATCTGATCTCTTATCAATGCCGAGCTCGTAAGGCTAATCAAAGTATAAAATAAGCACAATATTATCGTTTAAGTAATCGAATCAAATAAATGACTCGCTAATAGTGGGGCTGTGTAGGCTGCCGATATATCTCGAGACATTCGGCAATGTGGTTACACCCTGATGGTAGGCGGTACAAGTCCTGGATTATCTGGCCAATGATTGCCCAGCCATGTGATGAAGACTGTTGGTCCACATGGTATAGCGTAGGAATTATATTATGGGTCATATAAAGTATCACGTCTATACTTCCCACCTTACGTGAAAAGGTCATTGAAGGTGATTATTCTTATCACATTCGAATGTGTAATTTAGTCTGGTGCAGATCGGCTATAAATAACGTTACAGCGGACGCAAATTGACAACATGGGGATAATAAATAGCCGAGAACATATTCAGCTTGCCTAATAGACATGCAAATATTTTCTAAATATAAACATATATTGATAGGACTTACACAATTAGATATGCTCTTTTTGTCGTGCGGTTTTTTCCTAAGAAATGTCTTAACCGATATGACATTAAGTTAGTTCATGTTATTTATTTTTAGAAGTCCATCGTAGTGAGTGGGATTAACTAGGTTCCCAAGCAACCTAAAAGTCAATAAGCTTGCTATTGAACTGTAAATGCAGTGTTATCATTAATCTACCTTTGTATTTTCATATAGTGTACACTACTTTTCTCGTAAAGCGTCGCTCTTAATTGCTCATCAGAGATTTAGATGGGGCATGCTTCCCACACTGAATGAGCGACGGTAGCTGGCTACGTGTATATTATATATATATATATATATATATATATATATATGTGCTAACATAAAACAGTTAAATAAATAAAACAAACGACAACATAATCTATATATATATATATATATATATATTACAGAGGCGTTCGACTGTATTTGCAAGTGCTTGAGAATAAAGCTATGCATTACATTCATATATATATAGATATATAAATATATATATATATAAATTTTTTTTTATGAGATTGCCTTCTGAGACTGCCTGGGCTGCAAATTTATTTAAAGTTCAGTAATTTCTCATTGAGCTTAAATTTTCCGTAACTACGCATTTTCAACAATTAAAGACATTTTGCCGAAAAAGCTATCGCACGTGTATATATGTGTATGTGTAATATAGTCTAGCATGGAAAAACAATACATGCGAGATGACTCTGTTAATAATAATTACAAGAGAGAAGAGGGGTACGAGTTGTGCTTGTTCCGTCAACGCCGTCAAGCGTTCGCGGGGGCCAGCTAGCCAGACTTTTTGGGGGTAGCGCGCTGGTCCACGTTACGTCAGTCTTCGTGTAGTTTGCTCTTTCTTTTCACAATTCATCAGCAAACAACAGCAATCGGCGTGTTAACTATGCCGTTGTTCGTTGTTCTAGCGCGTACGAACTTTCGGCACGGACGGAATAAGGAGAGAGAGACAGAGAAGAAAGGCAGAAGGGGGCTGAGCAGAGCGAAAATAACCACCGATAACCCGACCGTTAAGACTCCAGCCGCTTCGGTACGATCAGCCAACGAACCATAGATAAACAAAGTGTAGATGTAGAGACGACAGGCACCTTAACTACAGTCACACACACATATATATATATATATATATATATATATATATATATATATAAGGTTGGTCAGAAATCAATGGAAATTTTAAAGGGTTTTTAGCCCCCCACGACTCTGAAAAACTGCTATCTCTACAACACCGAACAGCAAAAAAACAGTTACAGGCTGTGATTTTATATGAGTTCAAAAGGCTGCGGAAACTGTCAGAAATATTTAAAGCGTATTCGAATGGGACAGCATTTCAAAGTCTTCGTGCTGCAATAGATAAGCCCAGTTTCGCTCCGGCAAGTTAAGACTTCTGGATGAACCTTGTCCTTAAAGGCCTATTACGCTCCAAGAAAACGCGAAACAGCGTGAATTATTCATGGACCTCGGAGTGTGTCACACAACCACAGCCATTTGCCGTCGCGTCCATGGTGTCGTGTCAACGTTGAACCAATGGGTTCCAACCAAGCTCATGAATTCAACGAGCGCCACAAAATCCAGTATCTAGGAAAATGCTCTTATTGGCCTGCTAGACACAACCGTTGTTGGATTAAATTGTTACCTGTGAAAAAAAAAGACTTTTCTTACGATAATGCAAAACGTGAAAGACCCAGGTGCACTCCAGGCCAGCCTCCCCAGAAGACGCCAAAGAGGCTTACCCATTCCCGCAAGATTTTGCTTCGTGTTTGGTGAGATAGGCATCGTCCACCACGAGTTTCTTCTTATTGGCCAAACGATAGACACGGTCTCTAATGAGATCTGCTCGGCCGAGGCATTGCCGCCCTCGAATAGAAAACACACAGCCTCGTGAATAGAAACGACGTTATGCTCACCAAGCCAACGCAGAGCCGCATGTGAATTTACTCAGCCTCTGCAAAATAGCAAGCTTCGATTGGGAACATTTTCCGCCTCCAGTGTACTCGCCGGACATCGCTCCGTCGAACCACCAGTTAATGAGATGTCTGCACAACTATCCACAGGAGAAGAAATCCACTTTACCAGAAGCAGTAGAAACTAATTTAGAGACATTCATCGAGACTCAGAAACTAGAATCGTTTGCCATTACAATCGATAGTCTGGTCCGGGGTGATGGAAGATGATAAATGACAAACAATGGAAAGTATTTTTTGAATGGATAAAATTGGTTAAATTGTTGTAGCCAATAGACAACGATGGACGTTACCATTACCATTACGGATGGTGATGGTAACGTCATAAGCGCTTCGTCGTAGAGAAAGCGCTCTCTCAATAGACTTGCTTGGGTGAGTGGATGAGTGACAGTTGTCGAACCGTGATCGGGTAAGCGCACAAGTGCAAACATCAGTAGGCACAAAGTTAAGGTGAATGAGTTGCCTCAAACACAACTTAAAAACGCACGTAGACGCGTGCACAATACGACAAACAAGATCATCGATCTTAACAAATAAAAAATAGTGCAAGCAACAGAAGCCACAAATGAAAAACCATCGCATTAACAAAAAAACTCGCCACTACCACCACATACAACAACAGCTACAGCAAAAACAACAACAGCAACAGCAAAAACAACAACAACAACAGCAACAGCAAAAACAACAACAACAACAACAAAATAGAATACACGAGTATAACTAAACAATAAGACATCAACCACAAAACAGCATGAATAAGCAGCTAAGCAGTAAGCACCCACTGTTCAGCGTTCAGCAGACGTTGCGGTGTCCACTCAAAGCCTTTTCGAAACTGACTTGAAACAGCGCAGCGTATGAGCATTATTATTATTATTATTATTATTATTATTATTATTATTATTATTATTATTATTATTATTATTATTATTATTATTATTATTATTATTATTATCATAAATTAAGTTGCCACACCTGGTAACCGTGAGCAGACAAATTCTATTATTTTCGCAAACTTGTGAGCTAGATTATACTAAGATTCACCCTGTGGGTGCCACATATTTGTCCCCCCGTTTTCTCTCCTACACACACTTTTTTCTCTCCCACCCTAACCGCGTTTGCCTTTATTCCACCCCGAGCCCTCGCGTCCTTTCGCTCGCTCATGACATACATACATGCCCTGCCTTCTTACCTTGTTCGGTTCCCATGAACGTCAATCAACTGATGCTGTATAACCGACCCATCATCGTCGACGTTGGGGCTTGATCTGTGCGCCTGCCTCGTCGACCTCAGTCGTCCAAAGTCGCCAAACCCGTCGGAAGAACGGGCGGGCGATCGCTAATGGCAATTTGGACTTGATTGACCGATCAACGACCGGCGGAACAACGGCCTACCGGCGGAACCAGCTTACCGCCGACTAAGAAAGCAGCCGCCAGCATCAAGAAGCCATGGTACCCTGGAGACGAGTGTTGATGACCGTGGGCGACAACGTTCGCCTTGCGATAGCCAATCGAAGCCAGAAGCGTCCGACCTTATTGCCGATCAAGAAGGCGATGACGATGATACGAAGTCTACCCCGAAGCTCCCCGGGGCCGATTGCTTTCTTCCATTTTCCTTCCCCCCTCTCTCTCTTTCCCTCTACCCTTATCTTTCTTATCTTTCTGGATCTCTCCCGCTTACCTTCTTTATTCCTTCTTGTTTTATGTCTCTCGGTAATTTTCTAGTGCCTTTTCTTTCGTGTGTTCGGCTTCTTGTGTGCGTCGCTTTTGGTTGGTCGAGGTACACATGCCAAGCCTTTGGCTACACTGGGCATTGTCTTCATCGCGGTCGCCGTCGGCACCACGCATCACTGCTTGTTGTTGTTGTTGTTATTGTTGTTGTCGTTGTTGTTGTTGTTGTTGTTGGCATCGTCGTCCTCATCGTCGACCTGTGCTGTTGATGGGTCTATTCTCCCGTCACTTATTTGTGATCGCGTCATTCCGGCTGCCCACCTGTCTGCCCTCCTTTTCGGGCCAATCCAATTTCCTTATCTACCGGCGCAAGTAGCACGATACGTAATTGCAGCTTCCATTCACGTTGATAGTGTCATCCATTGGCGATTACGATTATGTTTTCAGTAATATACTCGTAGAATATTGTTTGTGTAACGCCACTCTCAGCGCTAAATCGCTACTCTACACCATTAGCATCATCACAGATTATGCTGCCTCAATACAAAGCGAGGTCTGTTTATAAGACAACTCTGAAAGCATTTAGCCGTCTAGGTGAGTGTATGTCAATTGTCAAGTTGAATTCAGACAGCATTTCCGCTGGCAGTTGCACGTATATATGTTATACTTTTTGAAATACTCGCAATTGTTAAAAACTTGTAAAGTTTGAAAATTGTAAGCTCCATGATAATAAATTAAACTTAAATAAATCTGCCATCCGGAGAAGACAATCGCATTTAACAAGAAGTATACAACTCTTTAGAAGGTGTCCAACAGCTAGTGTATTTGCAACAAAGGGCGCCAGTGACAGCGGAACTAATGGGCAACTACATACAGTTTTGATTTTTGCAAGATAGATATTACTATTCCACTAAATGCCACAAGCCCCAATGTCAATTGATACACTCGTCAAGAACCAAACTGGCATGAGTCGTGTCTGGTATTCAACGAATGGCCGGCCAAGCACGTTTGTCTCAGGCATTTTAGCAAAGATCAGCCACTATTCTCTCTCTTTGAGCCGGACAAGCCCCTAACGAGCTCTTGTAGAGCTCCGTCGTTTACTAAAAGCTACAATTTAGAATATTGCGGTTAAATATACAGTTGTAGCGGAAGCAGAACTGAGTTACTACATAGCAGATCGGAAGATTTACAATATAGTGCGCTGTGTAAGGACTTCGGAACAAATTGAAGCAGTGCACGGGTGCATTGTGACTGGTCCTTGCACTTCGATGTGCGCTTCGAGTTCCAACTTTGATGTGTCATCGTGAACCATTTATTAACTAATTGTTTATGAAAACCAGATATCAGTTTTGTGCTATTAACATCAGACAGGATCTCTCTTAGACTGATTGAGCGAGTACTGTATTCTATTACGTTCATTCAACAGGCAATTGCTAATCTTGACAGGCAGGTTTTGCAAGACGCCTATAAACGGTCTTGTTGTTGAGGAGCACAATCCATAGGCTTACAAAGGCCAACCCTGCCTTTTTATTGAATAAGAGCACACCCGACTTTATGTGCTCGATATATATATATATATATATATATATATAAATACTGCTTCTCAGCTCAGGATAGCTACCGTTAGGTCCAACAATTTCCTATTGTTGCTAGAGTCGGCACTGCTTAGCATACCGTTGCAATTAGATTTTTATACGTATACAGCTAACATGTCGAGTCAACCCTCGAGCTAAATTCTAACTGTTATACATATATATATATATATATATATATATATATATAAGAGAGAAGATTAAGAAAAACAGGCCAAGACAATAAATTTCCTTTGGCTGTAAACACTAGGTGTGTCTATAAGACGTCAGAATATACCTGCACTGCAATGCAAAGTGCTCCGCAGTTCTGAGAGCCACAATGTTTACCTGAACTTGCTGTCGCTGTTGCAATGATTACCGTTGCTTTTGTTGTCGTTGTCGCTTGCTGCTACACTTGATACTGTGACTGCTCTTGTAGTTGTTGTTATTGTTTGTGTAGTTGGTCTAGCTGGTGTCGGCGGCTGCTCACCTACCAGCTTTACCAGTTGTATCAGTTGTAATGGTGGCGATTCGTTTGCGTGACACATTGCGTTTCTCCACGCTGCGGCTGTCTCGACAACAGCAGCTCCGCAGCACCGTCACCAGCCCGCTGGCCATAGCAGCAGCCTACAGCAAGATGTCACGCCTTGTTCTTTGTCCTTTTCCCTCTCTTAGTGCGGGTGGCTCCCGGCCCTCCGGGTCCACGGGTCTACGCGTGTCAATCGTCTTTTCCGCGATTTCCTGCCGTCTTGTCTATTGCGAGGAGTGATCATAGTCACGGCTTATGCTCGCGAACCCCACAGCTAACAACACAGACAGATAATCCTCGCACGAGCACCAAGTGATTAAATCATACGCCTTTTCATTATACGATTCTGCTTGGCCTTACCAGTCTACACAGGCACGGCTAGCGTCCATCCCCCCGGTTCTACTGGGATTAGCCTACATGAGTACGCGCCTATGCGCTGACTGGTTGAATGGCTGACTTGCTTATGCTTTATTCATCATCTAGTGGTTACGTTTCGTAGCCAATGAATATGGATGGATATGGACGGCCTCACAACGGTGACATTTCTGTCGCGGTCGAGACACCACCACAGCGACGGCCACGCCAGCATCTCCTCGTCCGAGGGCCGTGGCATTCGGTTTTATCTCCCTTCAGACTGACCTTTGCGGAGGATGTTACCTTAGTAACTGTCTTCTCTTTTGGCGTCATTGTTGTGTCGTTGTTGTTGTGTTGTCGCTTTTGTTGTTATTTTACTGTTACTATTAGCGGTAATGATGATGATGATGATGATGATTATTATGCTGGTGGTGGCGGTGGCGATGGTGATCATTGTTATTATGATAATGGTGACGGAATGTGTTTGTTGCTGTTGTCACTGCTGCTCCCGTTTTTGCTATGACTGCACTCATTTCGATATTGTTTTGTTGATATAGCTTTTGTCTTGGCCGTTGTCGTTGGTAGTTTGTTGCTGCTGCTGTTGTCGTTGTTGTAAGAAGCTGTTGCTGTTGTTGTTGCTATCCCTTATCGAAATACTGCAACAATGCAATGTCTTAGCCAAACAGCCGAACAAGCAAGCAGGAAAGTGGCGCGAAATGCGATCATAATTAGTATGCGCACATACGCAGACCGATGCAAGTGTCCAACAAGCCAGAAGAGCAGGGCCACCTTCTTCCAGAATAACTCAATTCTATCTAAACCATTGTTGGTGTTTCTAGAGCACAGAGCTGGTTATTAGCCAGATCTACATACATATGCATATATATATATATATATATATATATGTATATATATATCACCCAATTGTTTTATTGACATGCTCCTTTAAAATACCAATCGTTGTAGCACTTGCATCTGTCAAGTGTAATCACATTATTATACACACATACAAACCACATATATATATATATATATATATGGGTTTATTATCTGCTTCATTATGTATGCCTAAATACACATGTCACTCTTTTATATTACACGCGTTTAGAACAGCAGCATAGACGAATATATAGGGATATATATATCTAGGGATTCCGCAGAAGCCTTTGTGGCAGCATGGCCACTGACTTTCAGCCGTGTGCCTAATAGTTTGTTCTCAATAAGCGTAGCTCAATTTGATCACTAACAATGATCGAACTGCCTTACAAATTTCAACAATAACTACATGTATATGCAATAAGGTGTGACGTCCTGTCAACCCCTTGTCTATTACTAGTAGTGGTAATAGGTCTGCTGTCTTGCGCATGACGTAGTGGAGTCACTTTCTTCTTAGAGGAGTACACATCCATTGTAAATAACACAAATATGACCATGATAACTGTACCGCACACAAAATAATAATAATAATAATAATAATAATAATAATAATAATAATAATAATAATAATAATAATAATAATAATAATAATAATGTTATTTGTGCGATTTACAACTACAAAAGGGGAAGTTCCAATCTTAGGCGATGTTGCAATTTGTCGCTCGGGGTTCCTACTGAATACGTTATTCGGGTTGTCTCGAAAAAGCGTTAAAGGAGATCGACATGCACGCATCGCTGATCGATAAGTACTGTACTATTTATGGATCGACGATTCGTTAAAAAGAATCGAAGGCCACTCTATTGCGTAGGGTTACGTGTAATTTTAGCCACTTTAGCAACGTGCGATTAGTTCAACCGTACAAACGATTCGTCGTGTCAACCGGAAACCTTTGATGCCGCCTTCTTCTGGTGACACGGCAAATGCATAAAGAGGAAGTTCGCGAGCTTGCACGGCCGCACCCACGCTCTAACTGCGTGGTTCATGTAGCTAATTTGCATTGTTACGTCGGACCAGTTTTGTATGGCTTCGCTGTTAGCGACCATCAATTATGCACAAAGTTAGACAGCGACTTACTTGTAATAATAAAAATAATAATAATAATACGGGGGCCCCCGTAAAGCAAGACGGAATTTCGCATACACTCTCTGTGAAAAAAGAAGCCCTTACCAAAATCCGTCCACGACTGACACGCTTGCATCCTCAGGAGACGCTGTGCATTTGGAGATATTGCTTAGGGTCTTCAAGATTTAACTATATACTGCGTGCATGCCCTGCTTTGACGTGCCTCGAAGAATTAACGGTGTATGATGACGTCAGCAGAGACATACTTAGTGAAGTCCTAAACGTAAATTTAGAAGAGAACACCTGGCAGAAAGCAAGTCTTCCGATACGTGAAGGTGGTCTGGGAATAAGGAGTGCCACTGACCTAGCTCCGGTCTGCTACGCTGCTTCACTGGTGCAATTTGGTCCGGTGGCAGCTTCGTTAGTGGAAGAGGCAGTTCGACCACATATAAGATATGAAACCAGTAAAGCACGGGACACTATTAGAACCATGCTAGACCCGGGCCCTTTAGAAGAATATCCTAGCCAATATAACCTAGATAAGCTCAAAAGCAAAAAAAGAGCAGAGAAATCTTAGACGAGCTTGTTTCCCGGAGAGACCGCGCCGTATTCTTAGCGGCACAAGATAACTTCAGTAGGTGTTGGCTTAAAGCCTTACCCTCGCCTCAGCTCGGCACTATGCTGGATCTCAACTCTTTCAGCATGATGTCAGCACTTAGAATCGGCGCTAGCGTCTGCGAGCCGTTTCAGTGCAAACTGTGTGGGGAGATGGTAGATTCCAGTGGCCTACACCCACTGAGTTGCCCGAAGAGCGCCGGTAGATCGTCCAGACATGCTGAACTAAACGGTGTGATCATAAGGTCCCTTAGAAAAGCCGGTATACCATCTACACTGGAACCGAGAGGTTTAGTGTTCGCTGGCAAAGAAAGACCTGATGGGGTGACCATTGCATTATGGTCACATGGAAAGTCCCTACCTTGGGATGCAACGGTTTCGTGCACAACCGCAGCTTATTATTTGCACCACAGCTCCGTTGAGCCGGGGTGGGTAGCAAAGCACGCGGACGCCAGAAAACGGTTTAAATATGCTGGACTGGAAACAAGATATATATTTGTGCCTATCGCCATGGAGACACTAGAACCAATCAGCAAGGGAACCGAAGCATTTCTCAAAGATTTAAGTAAGCGAATTCAGGAGGTCACGAACGACCGAAGAGAGGGTCAATTCTTGAGGCAAGCTTTGTCCTTGGTCGTTTGCAGAGGGAACGCGGCATCTATTTTTTTTAATAATAATAATAATAATAATAATAATAATAATAATAATAATAATAATAATAATAATAATAATAATAATAATAATAATAATAATAATAATAATAATAATAATAATATAATAATAATAATAAGACGACAAAAGACCAGACGGCGTCACCATCCCGCCATGGTCCAACGGCAAATGCCTGGTATGGGATGCCACGGTATCATGTACAGTGGCTCCGTCATACCTGATGCACAGCGCCATCAGGTCAGGGTGGGTTGCTGAACATGCCGAGATCGCAAAGAAACGCAAATACTCTGATTTGGGGAGGAGATATCACTTCGTACCCGTCGCCATGGAAACGATGGGCCCGATCAGCAAGAGCACAAGTATCCTCTTCAAAGACTTAGGTGTCAAAATTAGTGCTAACACGGGTGACCAGCGCGAGGGCGAGTTTCTGCGTCAGCAACTCTCGCTCGCAGTGTGTAGGGGAAACGCCGCCGCTATCATCGGCTCTATGGATTGAGAAGGGGGGGGGTGAGCCTACGCGGGTACACGTTTGGGTCCCACAATTGTAGGGAAATACTGAAAAATTGAATAAATAATAATAATAATAATAATAATAATAATAATAATAATAATAATAATAATAATAATAATAATAATAATAATAATAATTCTTCTGCCTACCTTGGGTCCCTTAAAGCCACCGAGACTCTGGTACAAGGGATCGCACCACCGAGTGCTCACCCAAGTTTCAGCGACCAGATTGATCAAGCTTGCCGCAACTACGAGAATAAATGGGGTCAGCTTCCTGAGAGCACATTGCAATCGTCTTTGGACTCGCAAGTTGTCAAGGCGATTCAAGAGCAACTGTTGACTCAGGCGAGTACCACCAATGAGCGGGCGCGACTGAGAGCCGCGATAGATCCATGGAGCGGCAAATGGCTTCAGGCCATTCCCTCACCGCAGCTGGGGACGATGCTGGACAGTACCACACTCCGCATCGCCTCCGGTCTGCGCTTGGGGGAATCAGTCTGCTTTGCTCATAATTGCGCTCGATGCGACCTCCCGGTGTCTTCCACCGGCGAGCATGCTCTTGCCTGCAAGAGGAGCGCCGGCAGGTTCTCGAGGCACTCGGCTCTGAATGACGTAATTCACCGGGCATTGCAGACAGCCCACATCCCTGCTGTTAAAGAGCCTGTTGGATTGTCGTCAGACAGCCAACTGCGGCCAGATGGTCTGACTTTAGTTCCATGGAGCGAAGGCCGATGCCTCGTCTACGACGTCACCGTGTCGTGTACGCTGGCCGCATCCTACGTTCGTCACACCAGCCGGGAGGTCGGAGCAGCCGCTCGCCTCGCCGAAGACCGCAAGCTAGCCAAATACTGTGAACTGGAGCAGAACTTCATCGTACAACCGGTCGCTTTCGAAACACTGGGGCCAATGGGAGAAATCACAAAGGGTTTCCTTGCGGAGTTGGGATCCAGGGTCGCGGTGGTAACCGGCGATAGGAGGGCATGGCAGTTTTTGCTGCAAAGGATATCGGTTGAGGTACAGCGCGGCAACGCAGCGTCGATCATACGTTCATTGCCAACAGGCAAGGGACTCACTTTTTTGCCGTAGCCAAAGCGGCGTCAGAATTGCACATGTAACCAAATAATAGTAAAACTCGAATCTTCAGAAATTGTAAATAATAATACTAATAATAATACTAATAATAATAACAACAACAAGGGTCTTCTATCCCCTAATGACAGATTTAAGTCAACAACGCATGCTTGTTGACGCAGTCTCAACGCAAACGTTACATACCTGACGCGCAGGAGAACGACGTTACTGATATTGGTCGCGTGGCTAACCATCCAAATGCAGAAAAGAAGCTTACGAATAAAAGCGATTTTATTCTCATCGAGTCAGCTTCCGCTCGTTGAACCCCGATTACTGCAACTTCCCACAACTACTATTACGATTACTGCTGCTGCGAGAGCTATCGTTTCGTCTTCGCTGATTTCGATTTCCGCCACTATGGTCACCAAGAGTCATTGCGATGACAACAGTCAACTAAAGCTGCAGCTGGTCGGCCCATTCTTTCTCTTTGATCCTCCTCTTCTCTCCATGCTTTGTGTCGTAGGGCCTTGTAGGCAGATACGGCCGCTCCCGATATCGAAGACGCCATGTACAGACGCAACGACGCACAATTCGTCTTTGTGCGAGTGCTGAAGGCAGCACAGCGGAACAACATACACGATTGTTAAGCTCCAGTCGAATAAAGTAGAAATCACAAAATTGGCAATATATATATATATATATAGAGAGAGAGAGAGAGAGAGAGAGACCAGACGTGCTTTTGGGTGAACCAGCAAAATATATAAACTTACAGGCTACAAATCTATTATTTAATACTGATAGGTCGTCCGTTTTAGCACTCATTAGAGCATCGTCAAAAGAAAAGAAAGTACGCATACCGGCACTCTTTGTAGATAACAAAGCATCCCCATCGTCGTTCGAGACAATCACTCGATCGATATATACAGGTAGTTCAACAAGTTCTTAGAATGAAAATCAAGAATTTTCCAAATCTTGTTTTTAATTTTTTCTTATTCGATATACTCCCCGAGAAGCTCAATACACTTTTCCCACCGAGATTTCAGAGGATTTATACCTCTTGAGTAGAATTCGCGTCTTTAGACTGAAAATAGACATTGACAGCAGCCTTAACCTCTTCATTGCTGGAAAAACGCTTTCCACCGAGACTATTCTTCAAATGTCCGAAGAGGAAATAATCAGAGGGGGCCAGGTCTGGAGAATAGGAAGGTTGTTTAATAAGTTCGAACCTCAGTTGGGCCAGTTTTGCCGTTGCTTGACGCGACTTGTGTGCGGGAGCATTGTCCTGGTGAAACAGGACAACCTTCTTCTGCAAAGCGGGCCGTTTCACTATGAGTTCTTGCTTCAGGCAGTCCAACAGTCTTGCATAATATTCTCCCGTGATCGTTTTACCGCTCTCAAGGTAGTCGACCAGAATTATTCCACGTTGGTCCCAAAAAACCGTAGCCATCATCTTTCCGGCCGATGCCGTTGTCCGCACCCTCTTCGGAGGTCCTTCACCAGGTGCACACGATTGGCGAGATGCTTCTTGGGTCTCGGAAGTGTAGTGATGGACCCAGCTTTCATCGACGGTCACGAATCTGCGCCAAAAATCCGACGGATTTTTCGACATCTTGGCCAAAGTTCGCTGTGAAGCGGAAACACGCGCGTCTTTTTGGCCTTGGTTGAGCAAATGCGGCACCCATTTTGCTCTGAGCTTTTCATCTTCAAGTTTTCGTGCAGGATGAAATGCACTCTACCCAAACTGATCCCCAAGGCCTCCGCTATCTCCCTAATGTTCACTCGCTTATCTGCGGCAACGATTTTCCGCACTTTTTCCATGTTTTCCTCATCAGTTGCCGTTTTTGGGCGTCCTGAACGTAGTTCATCCTCGGTGCTCCTGCGATCCTCTTTTTAACTCATTAATCCAGTTGGAAACAGTAGCAAAACATGGCGCAGAGTCACCGTACACTTCGTCTAACTCAGTTTTTACTTGGGTCGCATTCCAACCTTTAAAATAAAAATGCTTGATAACCACTCGAAACTCTTTTTTCTCCATTTTTAAAAATCACGCCGATACGTTGCACGGGAAAAGCGATCAAACGAAATCGCAACGGCCAATCACCATAATATTTTGACTGCTAGCATTCGAAAAATTGCCGTTTCCAATAGCGGTGAAAGCGCGCCAAAATTCGAATTCTGAAAAGCTCATTTTAAGAAATTGTTGAACTACTTATATATATATATATATATCGTTCGAGACAATCACTCGATCGATATATATATATACATACATACATATATTCCATTAGGTTATCCTTCTTGATGATGAGGCAATTCGCCTTCATCGCTGTCAATGTGGTCACCCCGTCGAAACTAAATATGGCCTACCGTGTATCATCGACGTAGCACAACGCCCTAGATATGCCGCTCGTAATGAGATCTTCAGCAGAGCCCTCAAGTCATGCGGTCATCCGTACATCCTAGATACCTCAGGCCTCTGCGCAGAGGACGCCAGACGTCCAGACGGGATGACACTTACACCCTTGGAGCGAGGCAAAATGCTAGTATGGGATGCAACCGTTACCGCCTCCTTAGCCCCTTCTATGGGCGGTGGCGGCGAATCCGGAGCTGGTTATGCAGCCCACCTTGCGGAGACGAACACGTTGAGAAAATACTCATCAATTGGGTAGTATCTCTACGAATTATGCCCTCTCGCGTTTGAAACCCTGGGTGCTCCTGGTGTTCGGACCAAGCAGCTGATCCGCAAAGTCGACACTTTGGTAAACCTGCCATTTGGTGATAACAGGCCGTCGTCCTTTTTCAAACAACGGTTGAACCTTTTTATATAACGTGAAGACGCTGTCTCCGTTCGGGGCACATTTCTGAAGTGGTCTTGACCTGGTCACATCGAAACGGACACGTGATAGCCACAATACACGCCCACTAGGCACATTGGCTTAGCAATTCCATCGTGATACGTGTAACATATAAATACATAATGCATTATACAAAAAAAAAATTATCTAAAAAAATAATATATATATATATATATATATATATGTATTGGCTTATACGAATCTATACTTATACATCCGTATATAATCAGGTAAATGGGATATATATATATATATACACTCAAAAAAAAAATATATATATATATACCGATCTCCCATTTAGCTGATTTTTCAGATGAACGACAGCTGTACTTCTTGGAATTGAAGATCATACATTACGTTCAAAATTAAAGTACAGGTCTTGTCTACCTCTTAGAATGCTTCCTCATTTCTGCTTTATAACGTTTATACTTTTTCTGACTGAGCGGAGAAAATATATTACAATTACGATACTACGTCCGATTTCCTTAAGCTTAGTATTATCACACCGGTTCCTAACAAACGATCAATAAGTAATGTGGAGGATAATCTCTCCGTTTTGCAATACTTCGCGAAATCGTTAAAAAAATATTTGAGAGCCATCGTTTGGAAAAGTTTTTGTTTAAACAAAATTATTTACCCTGCTGCAGTCCTAGGTTTGTATTGCACCAGTCGATGTACCACAACTGTCAAAGATGACGCAGGCTTGCGCAATGCTTATAAATGCTCAGACAACGTTCCACTGTGTGTAGCTTGACTAAAATAGCTTATTTGACAGAGTTGATCGCTCTCTACTGTTTTTAAAAACTGAGCGTATGAGTGTACATTACTGTACCATTTTTATCTTCTTTCTTATACCAAATTTAAGCGAACACTCTAAGTGAGAGTTGCCGATGCATGCTGCTTAACACGATGTTTATGCACTGACCACTGCTAATATATATATATATATATATATATATATATATAAAGCTTCTTACCGTAGATTAAATCGATGTTTTAATTTCCCTAAAAGCGCAAAGGCCGAATACAGGCAAAATGCGATTGGAGGGCCTATTACCAAAATTGATAACGTTGTCCCCAGTCTGTCCGATAGATGTACCAATGGGGAGAAGCAACAACAGTCAAAAGGGTAGACCTTGTGACCAACAATGAGCTTCCAGAGCTCTGCCCCTGACATTTTTAGGGCCAGCAGTTTATCAGGCGTCAGAAAAAGACCACTCGACGGTCTGAAGTGTGTGGATGAGGCCTTCTCCTAGATAACCGTGTCCTTTCGCGTGAAATAGGGCGATAACGGTAAATGTGTGGCTGTTCATTTGCTCAGTACTCGACACATGCCTTGTTTACCTGTTGTTCATACAAGAGGCAAACAAAGCATCTGTTGAGTGTCGTCGCTCATGCCCATGTGATGTTTGCCTTGTTGTTGTTATTATATTTGTGGTTGTTGTTGTTGCGGTTGTTGTTGTGGTTGTTGTTGTTGTGTCGTCCTTATGTTGCTTTTCTTGTTGTTAGTTGTATTGTTCATGTCATCTGTTCCTGCTGTTCTTTTTGTTGTCGTTGTTGATATTACTAAAGCTGTTGTTATTATTATTACTATCGCTGTTGTTGTTGTTGTGGTTATGTTTGTTGCCACTGCGGTTGCTGTCGGAACCTGCTGCTACCATGGTTGTTGACATTTTTTTACAGTTGTTACTACTGCTGTTGCTACTGCGGCTGATGTTGCTTTTGTCGCTGTTGTTGTACGTTGTGGAATTTTTGTCACCGCTTTTTGTCGCTGCTCGTGTCATTCTTATTGTTGTCGGCCGGCGGGCATCATAACAATGATTTGGCCCTTGGCCAAGTTTTCGGCCTCCGGTGACCACTGTGTTCGGGTCTGAAGACACGCGCACCAGCACCAGCAGGGTCGGCAAGCCAGTGCGACTTCTGCTCCCTGCGACATCTCCAGCTATCGCGCCGCAACCCCAGCCTCGTGGCAGAAATGGCCGCCCGCTTCCCAACGCTAGATGAATCTTCCCTCTGCTGCACCGTGCACAGTGCGGCACTGGCAAATTGACTGGCAGCTTCTGTTGCAACTGCAGCTGTTGTTGTCGTTGTTGTTGTTGTTAGTTGAACTGCGGGTTCAGTTGTTATTGTTGCTGCTGCTGCTTGAAGGTCGCCTGTCCCTTAAGGTCCACCGGTTGTTTGTTGCTTTTGCTGCCCCAAGTCAGGTTTACGCTTAGCCAGCACGGAACGACCAACCGACCCACAAACTGTTTGGGTGTCTGTCTGTCTGTCTAGCCAGCCCGGTAGCTCTGCTAGCCTTGGCCTGTACCCCCGCCGTGGCCATCGCTTTCGGTCCCGATACTGTTGTCGACGTCAACAACAACAGCAGCCCCAGCAGCACTAGCAATGCTTTGATGGGGTGGCTGACGCCTTTTTCGTTGCCTCCGTTACATCGCCCCCTCCCCTCATCGCCTCCTTCTTACCCCGCCTTTGTGTCGCCAAAGCGGTGACGGTCACGAGCGGTGGTGCGAACCGCCAAATACTGTGCACCACCGCACACCATGTCCGCCACGCACAGAGAGATAGATTGTACAGCGGGGAGAAATGTGCGCATGCTCACATGTGCGCATGTGTTCCCCCCGCTAATATGCCAAACACAATGTTGTCGGTTTACGCTGACACCTGCACACCGTTGAGCGGTATCCGAGTACGTACGCACTACTACTAATACTATAACGTTAACCATAGTGATATTAAATGTTTGGAACGAATTTTATTGTATTGTATTATTATAACAGGTATCACAAATACTAATTTATTAATAACATCTACAATATTGCTTATCTTATTATTGTTATTATTGCTTAAGTGTCGGTGACCACTCCACATCATCTTGATGATGAGGGCCAGTGAGACCCTCTGTCGAAAAAACGCGGTCGATCTTGGCTTTGCTGTGGCCTTAAGGAGCTTCTTCCCAAGCTCTTTGAGATCAGTTTGAGTACATTCTTGCCGCAAACGTGAGATTACTTGAGTCCCAACGCCAGAACAACGTGGCCTTCTAAAGATGTGCGTAATCATGATAACAATAATGATAATAACTCGTTTATAATATTATTTCTTCATATAAATAGATGCTTATTTTTTATTTCCAAATATTGATAAGATGTTATAGGCTTTGTAAGGAAGTGATGATTATAATAATACCATTAAATAAAATATTTTTTATTATAATTACCATAATCTGCATCATGTTTATATATATATATATATATATATATATATATATATGCGTATTCGTTCTTAGCACGCTAGGCATTTACGATGCCACTACCGATGTGAAAGTTCCTTCTGAGACCGTATGCAGAATACTGCAGTTGAGAATTGCAGTAGTCTCTTATGTAAATCTCTGCTGGCTGTTGAGCAGACCTCGTTGATTAGATTTTGCAAGTTCCAAAGACATGTTATCTCTGGAACTTGCAAACCAACCAGGAAGTCATCATTGATACACTCTTCACTTTGAAAGTCACGAAGACAATTTCATGATGTGAGGCCTAGGCCGGTGTGCTTGCAGCAGAGCTTGCGTGGAGTCCAACCCTCGTGGGAGAGCTCAGGCTGTTCCTTTTGCGACTACTGGCGATGATGAGCCGTCCTTAGGCGAGTGTACAA
This sequence comes from Dermanyssus gallinae, assembly GCA_003439945.1. Taxonomy (NCBI): domain Eukaryota; kingdom Metazoa; phylum Arthropoda; class Arachnida; order Mesostigmata; family Dermanyssidae; genus Dermanyssus; species Dermanyssus gallinae. The sequence goes on along the minus strand of QVRM01003495.1, from coordinate 1,349,207 downwards.
TGCCCATAACGAGTTCATTCACAGAATAAAAGATGCACCAATAAATGAAGCCCTTACCGCTTGAATGTAAATAGTCAAAAAAAATATATTTTATTATTTGAGGATACATTAACTGATAAAATGCAGCACAGCGGGAGTTGTTATTTGGCACGGTAGTTTAAGACTCGCAAGCCAATTCAGTCGTACTATATACACCTGGCCGCATTGGCTTGCCAATTAAGGGTGCTCAACAGCTATTTTTGCCTGCGAGAACTCTACGAGAACTTGGCATGTCAAGAGATTTTCCAAGGTCCCTTAGATCTTAGGAAATCTGTCTAGAGAAGTCTTGTATGGCTGTTGTGGAGGCCGTGCCATGTTGAGCGCCGCAGGTCTCCCTGTCGGGGCGACGGCGTGTTGTAGCCTGGTAATCACGCGCTCCCATAAGGGTGCGGCATGTGTATATGTATATATAATATATATATATATAATTTAGCAGATAAGGTGCGCTTGTGTTTCGTTTGTTTGTCTATACGGTTGGTTGGTCGTTTATCGGGTGCATTTTGTTTACTTCTCTCTTTTGTGTAAATGCATACGTTTTGTCCTTTATTTTTGCTAAAAGAGAAAAGCAACTTTTTCTTAAAAAATCTGCTTGCTAAGGCTTTGCCAGGGCTGTTTTTGCTTCATATCAGTTGCTGGTGGTGGCGGTGGTAATAGACCGACTCTAGCATGTGGCATGTTGACTATTACCCTTCTTACTGGTCACAGCTCGCCAAGTCGCCCAAACAGACAGAAGTCAAGGGGTCAAGATCAAACTTCCCCTCCCTTTCTCGCCTCCGGACAAGACACTGTTCCCTCCAACACCGTTCCCAACCCCCATCAGCCCCGACCGCCGCCGCCGAACAAACCCCAGTGTCATACCAGCCGAACCGCGGTCGTAGCGACGTCAAGCCGACGAGCAGGACAGTCACGTCAAGATTTGTATATATAGTTTTCCCTTCTCCCCCTTAGCCTCCCTATCACAGACATATACATACAGATACGTAGGCGCACGCACGTTGCCCCCCGGCTGCCCAGACGAGCGGCTGTCCCGGTGTCATTCCTTCGGTCGTTTTGCTGGCGTCCACCACCACTATTACCACACTACCTGCTTGCTTACACGATTATTATTATTATTATTATTTAGTGCGTCGCAATAGCATCTCGCAGCGTTTCATTTTATTCCCCATATGTCGGCTCCAAGGTCCCGGTTAGGTTAGCCAATCCAATGCCACATGTGGTGGGTACAGCAAAGCCGAGGTGGTGGCGGCGGCGGCAGCTACAGCAACCAGAGTAGCTTGGGATAATCTAGAGACAAACGTGGCGTCCCATAAGACGTTCTCGTGCACCTCCTTGTTGTTTGCTCGTGCAGGTGGCTGTGCTACACCAAAACATAGCCAGTAGAACATATATATATACGCATATAAACGAGTGCGCATTTCTGACAAATTATATATATATATATATATATATATATATATATAAGGCGAGCAGCGGAGCGCTGGTGTATGTATCCCCCCCCCTTTGTTTTGTATGCGAAGTTTGATAGCGGAATGTCTGGGTCTATTCTGTGATAGAGCAATACAGTATGAAAGAACCAAATACGGTAGAGAGCGCGACGTTGAGGATATTGATTGAGAATTTGAGTGATCCATAGGCAAGTACATTATGCACAGAAACTCAATGTTTAGTGCGAATTTTGGAGCTGAATTGATGTCAACGGCCCTTACTTCTTAGGAAAACGACCGTGGAAAGACTGAAACCACCAACAGCGACAGATTCGATGCGGACGACATGTAGTTTCCTCAAGATGGGTTTACAAGTCACGCAGCAAGCGCAACGATTAAGCTGCTCCGCACAAATTTCCGCGGCGTGTTACCTTTTCAAACAGAGACATTACCTGGTCGGCAAGAATTACGGAAGTGGACCCCTTACGGAGTACTTTTCTATATGGGGTTTTGTAGAAGACACAGGGATGCTCCGTAACAATTCCTGAGCTGGACGAAGAAGCTTGCAAATGCACAAATTCACGATGGGAATAAAACAAAATAGGGTAGGAAGGTAGAATTTGCAGCAAGACAGATCTGTGGGCAATTTATGATGCATCTAGTGGGCAAATTAAAAGTAGGGCAACAATAACACGAATGCGGGATACCAAAACAAAAAACTGGTTAAGTACGGAAGTGAAATCACAAAGATCCGAAAGGAGTGAGAAAAATGTTGTATAAAAAATTATATATATATATATATATATATATATATATATATATATATATAATATATATTTGTTATATATATATATATATATATATAATATTAATACAATTAAAGGTGGGTGCGATTCATTCTGGGGAATAACTTAACATCTTGTTTGGATTACATTCAGGTGTGTAAAATGCGCAAATTGACGGTGGTCATTTCGATGTATCCAATTTTTGGTTAGAAAGAGACAAAAAGGTGTTAGTGGGTTCTGTGCGCGCGGGCATTTTTGTGGCTCACTAAAAACGGCTTTACGAGACTCCTAATGTTCAAGGGGGCCGTGGCGTCGTGGCCCATTAAGAAGATACACAACCTACCTCTGTTTAATCTCTCTCTCTCTCTCTCTATATATATATATATATACACATGCATTTTAATGTATATAGGCAACATTACAAATGGCGACACAACGTTAAGCGTGCCAGAATATCACTAACGCAAGCATAGTTTACTACAAGCTTACTTGATAATCTCCCTTAAATATACGAAACGCTTCTTAGTGTTAACAACTTGACAAATATATATATATATATATATATATATATATATATACCCTATATATATGCGTGTGTTGCGATTTTCTTAGCTTATACGGTACACATATCAGCCATCTGAAAAACGATTCGATTAACCGAGAAACTTCGACGTTAGCTCACGGCCACCCCGCTGAAATGTTATTCCGAAATGACCTTGCTTAGTTTAGGTGATGTGTCTTCGCACTGAAGATGGTTGCCCTAAAGCCAACGTTTTTCAATAGGAAGCAGGTTCACGTCACTTTTCGACGTGCTGCGTCAAGCAGTAACGGGCGCAAATATCTTGGCCACCCGGGGCTCAGCACAAGGACTGACCGTCACGATATTGTCACGAATGCGATTCAGCGACATATCGGCACTTCAAGGACAGATTTGCTTGACACGCGTATCGATAGGACATCGAAATGCCGATTTCAGATATATATGATTCTTCTTGTATTAGGCATCAAGTATCTCACACCGAGATAGGCAGATAAATGCATATAGAGGGATTTACAATCCGTAGGTGAAAGAGTACGCTAGGTAATTTATAGCTTTTGTTGAGTGCCCAGCAAAGATGTGTCGACAGTCCTCGTCAAGGTATTTCGCGCGATTTTGTATTTTCTTCCTTCACCGCCAGCAAACAGCCACAGAAGGGTCCTTCAATTTAAAGATGCCGTTATCTGAAGAGCACAATTTGGGTATCTTGTGTCGATAAAATAAAAATAAAACTTCTGTGTAGTGCAATAACTCGCCCGTCCTTCTGTTTTAAGCAATCCCACCAAACGTATATATATATATATATATATATATATATATATATATATATATATATATATATATATATATATATATACGAATACATAAAAGCGGCGTGGTCGAGGTTAGTGCCCTAGTCAGCTTTGTCATCTATCCATGTTCGATCCAAGCTCGAGCAACACATGACAAATCAGACCGTTGAAAGTTAGCGACCATGCTTCCACAAGAACTGTTGGAGAAGCTCTAGTTCTCTCAACATATAAGCTTATGCTGCCGCTCACATATGGTGCTTTCGATATAAACGAATAAGGTTTTATGTATTCAGACATACATGTCAGCTTAACGACTGTGTACGCATAACCAGGCTAGCTAACTTTGGACAATACGTACAAATTTGTTACTGATCTAAAATGTATATTTTTCCCATATTTTTTGTTTTATATAGTTCTTATTCATTCGTTAAGGAGATATCAAATACCTAGTATAATCCATTCACATATTTATATACGATTTGTACACTATTGTATATACATGCATGTGTGCACGATCTTGTTTTAAGCAGTTAATGACCATGGAACGTGTCCACTAAAGTAAGCCTCGGCGTTTTTGACTGCGCAAAGTCTCGTATATATATATATATATATAATATATATATATATGTGCGTGTGTGTGTTTCGCAAACCAATTCAAGTATACGCTGTATGTTTTCTATGCATAATTGATATTTCAGACAAAAGCCGAGGGTCTTGCCCTCTCAGCGATGTTAATACTGTGGTAGTTGTCGACAGTGGAAATCTTCTCCGCACAAAACGGCGAACGTGTCGTCAGTAGCTAGAACGAAACATATGTCGAAAGTAAAGAGAAGCAAAACTGGCAATTAAAAGCAAGAGACAAAATACAAGACAATGCTAGTTACGTAATAGGCGATGGTGACGGTGCTGACGCTGGGAATGTGAACAAGCGACGGTGCTTCTCAATCTGTCCGGCCGAACGGCATCACGCAGATCTCCTCGCTCAAAAACTTAGCATTCTTTTCTATTTGGCTCGATATCGCAATCACTCTTTGGCCTTGGTAGCTGACAGGTCTTGGCATATAGACGAACTGGCCTTTTTTTTTGGTGAGACCAGTTCCTCTGGTTTTAGTGCATTGGGCACGCCGGGCGTCTTTGCACACTCCTGGGTTATTAGCAATTAATGTCCCGTAAAATAACCGTTGCTAAATGTAAATATTATACGCGGCAGCGTCGCAACGGGTTGGCTTCGTTTGGCCATCGCTGTACCTCCTCAGATCACTTTTGTTTGTGACTTCGGTACAGTACTGAGATTACGGGTCTCGTGTTTACGGATGTCGCTACGTCTTTAGTTGCTATTTCGCACGTACCTGCTTCCGAGGTACAAACTTGAAATATACTCAGCCGGTTCTCCCTCGGTGCAAAAAAGTACTGTACTATAATGTCACACACGCACACGCATTCTCTTCAACATACTTACTTTGACCCTGCGTAGTAGACTTTATTTCATTAACACGGCCGTCATCTCCAGCATAGCCCTCAGTCGCCCATGGCTGCCTTTTGAGCTGTCTAGCAAGCTTACAAAACACTTACTAAGAGCTTCTTCGGATCCAAAGATCGACCAGTCCACCATGTGATTGATGAACTTTCGTACTGTCATGCTACTGGGTGTGCTAAGTGAGTATATTGGGCCATTTCAGTTCCGGGCACTTTCTGTACCAAAAACTCATTCATTGCAGTATATACATCAGGTCCATACATACACGGGCGCTGGTGAGGAATACAAACAAATTGCCTAATATCTGCATCAACGTCGTATCACTACTTTAGGCATATATGTATGTAACTTAACGTGTTCAGTTAAATATGCAAGGTGAAATAAACTGTATGCACATAAAGCACATGTTCAGCAGGTAATATTCAGCAGAATCCGTACTGACCTGCAGGCTGCTCTTTGCACACTGGATGAATATTTCTCGCAGAATGGCCTCATAGTAAACGTGGTCAAAAACCAAGGCTGTTAAGTTTCGGCGTGGCGGGCAACGAGCCCGCGCAGATAAACTGCGATTTCACGGTGAGCAAGTGCAGTTTGTAGAGACCTTTTGCTATCTCGGGGTAATTTTCTCGTCTCGAGGTACAACTTTTTCACAGCATGTAACTGAGCGTTGTAGAAAAGCACTTATCGCGGCAGCGGGTATCAGAAACCCAACACAGTTGTCCGTCCGGACGGCCATGACATTATTTACGCTCAAAGTGGCATCAGTAGCTGCATACGGAATTCAAGTGACATGGAAGCATCTTAGCACTTCGCAGTTATGGCAGTTGGATAGGGTGAAGCCAGCCTTCTTGAAGCGAGTACTTGGCCTTCCGTCAAATTCGCGCAACAGATTAGTGTACATGCTCGCGGGTTCAGTATCATTTATTGATGAACTCGTAGACCGCTTTAATTTGCCGCAGACAGTCGCTCTGGAAACGTTTCGGCATGAGTATTCTCAAAAAGTGTCTCTAATTCCCAGAGAGTTTTATCTATCACCAGCTATGACTAACCAGGCCTGGAAGGACGCTCTCCGGCCATGTCGTCACCTCACTACTCGCTACAGTGTTCATGGATTTCATCATCTACTATGCCGGTCTGCTGGGTTTCATGAACCCAAGGAGGACTGCAGATGCCGTCGTTGTGGCGGCCCATGTCCCCTCTACCACCTACCTGATTGTACGGAATCCGTGTCGCTTTCTCAACTTGAGCGAGAATGCTCTTAACTCATTTTACCATGTTTGTTATATATACCATGTTTGTATTTACATACCCAAACAGGGTGAATTTTAAATAAATAAATAAAGCACATGATTTACGCTGCAAGTATACCCTTGTTGTTGCTATAGCGTAGCCACGTACATCAGCAAATGAACCAATTCTACAGTACCTGAAGTAAATTTATGTGATTGTTTTAATGATGCTACGGTAACATACAAGCCATTATCAGCAAAATAACTTATTCAAGAGATTGTATTTCTTTTAGCTGTTAAGTTGGGCAAGGGTAGCCCACATACGCTGTACTCAAATTAATAACAAATTACTATTTATTAATTTGACGACAGCGAAACTCTCATAGACGCAAACGACGTTAACGAAGACGACGCCGGCCAGTTAAAGTGCCGTTACGTGTACGCATTGTACGCGTTCTCGCCATTCATACCGAGGCTTTCCAACTGATGCTCTCCACCAGAGACAACCACACGAATGGCCTCCGAGTCATAATAGACGTCAACAATTAATAATACCGACAACAGCAGCAACAACAACAGCTGCAACTGCAACGTTGTTAGTTATTACGATAGCACCAGCAATAGGACAAACAACACCAATATCAGCGCAATCACTTTTTTTTTATTTTGAGAGGACTAACTGGGAAATGCGGAACGCACACACGGTCACCAGTGCAGGATTGTACTCTGGAACTGGAAGAGTGGGCCGGTAGTAGTGTGGTAGTGTGGGGCTCCAACCCACTAAAAGCCAGTCATGTCCTCCTTCCCCCCCCCCCCCCAGCAGGGAAATGCTGTTAGCATTACTACAAACTACTAGCGCAATCGCCTGTGCGGCGATGTTTGAAATGATTAAAGATGTTGCTGTACTTCTACTACTATGCTGTCGTTATGCCGACGCCGGCTGCGACTAGGGACATTGGTGGTGCTGGTTTGGGCTTGGGCACAGCCACGTACGCACTGACGCCTATCTAGCGACAGACGCGTAACGTCAAACGTCGTGCTTCTGTCTAGGCGCTTGTCTCTGCGTTTGTCGGCCGCCCCAACCGCCGACCAAATGACATAATTCTGTGTTGTCTGCAGTTGGCTGTATCGGGGCGGGAGGAAGACCCTTCCGCCTGCTTGGGGGTGACCATCGGCGCGGCGTCGTCAGCGCGTCAGCTGATCACTTCCGCTGGCTGGTTGGCTGGCTGATGGCTGTCTGCTATTTCGCCATAAAGACTGTCGACGACGACGATTAGAGCAAAGATACGCTTGCAATTTGTCACAAGACACGCGCACCCACGTTGAGTCGTGCGATTGGTGGTCGTCCAGGTCGTCCTGCTTTGTTTGCTAACGCGTCTGCGCGGAGGCTACAATCGACTCCCGAGAAGTATTAGAAGCATCATCATCATCATCATCACCACCACCACCAATACTATCATCGTCATCATCACAACTGCTATGATCATCATCATCATCATCATTATCATCGCTACCATCATCATTATCATCATCACTATCAGCATTCACAGCTTCCTTCGGCATTTCATACGCACATGTGCACGCCGTACAGCGAAGAAACCCAAGTCAATTTTGAACGACGTAACCCCAAACGCCGGCGGCAGCAGCGTCGGTGGCGGCGGCGGCAGCCGGCAACGAAGTGACACGACAACTTGTTGCGCTGAGGGGGTCCAGAATTTGTTGATTGCCGCCCCCCGTATCTCCCAACTCCCTACTACTGGCAGGTGACGGACGGAGATGATGTTGAGGGTGAAGCCGGCGGAGACGCCGGCGGAGGGCGGCACTGGTAGTAGTTGTAAAACGGGAGAAAACACCCTCGTTGGGGAGGAAATATCGTCATCAGGTGGTTTGCCGCAGTTGGCAGTCGCGGTTTCCACTGGGCTGATGTGTTGTTCGTCGTCGAGTCGCTTACTACAATCTAGCGCTGATGGTATTCTGCAATTGTCGTTGTTTGCAACAACTCCAGCAGCAGCTCCAGCAGAAGTAGCAGTTGATATGCGGGCAACGGCCCATTGCTACGGCTGCTTCTGCTGCTGCTGCTGCAGCATCAGTCGACCACCGGCACTACGACGTGTTGTAGTCGTTTAATACATCCGTGTATAGACTAACGGACGGATGGACGGACAAATGGGCGGTCAGACAGACAGACAGGCATTTGGACATGCGGAAAACAGTCGAGCGAAGACTACGCCACGAGAGCGAAGAGCGATTATCTGTTCGTTGGTTGGTTGGTAGGTCTTTGAACGATTCATACTGTTGGACGAAATTACGTACTGCGGCGACGATGGCCGCGGTGGCGCTTTGCTGTCTCTGCTGTTTGCTTAACGAACACGCACGAAAGATACTCTCCAGTATTCAGGCTAGTTTTTTTTTAAATAACAATTACGATAATTATTCTATTTACCAATTCTAATTACAATCCTGTGTAAGCAAACGTGGTTACTTTAGCTTAGAACAGCCCTGGTCTGCACCATTCGGCAAGCGAACCCAAAATGGAGATTCGCATTGCACCGTTGGACGTCAATGGAAAGTCTTTGAGGCTAGTTAGCTTCTGCGATGGGTTAACAAAGCAACGTATAGCATTTGCTGGAGTCGAGCCGACACGTTCGCGCTTCACATCTGTAGACTAAAAGTACTGTAAGGTATAAAAACAAACATTTATTTATATAACTTCGCTATGGTAGCACTTTGAAGGTATACAATATAATATATAGGTGTAAATTATTAATTTATCAAAATGTATGTTAACTGTTTGTTACATTAAAACAAAAATCCTTTCGGGGCTGACTCTCAGCCAAGATTTAACGTCCATGGGACTGCTCTTCGCATTGCTTCATAGACGGACTACCCCCATAAATACAAATGTGGAGCAACGGTGGTGGGGCTGCTCGAACCCGCGCACCTCCTATGTGTCTCCTCCGGTCGCGAGGCGCAGACGCATGCACTCCACCACGCTGCCACCGGGCTCGACAACTGTTTGTTACCTAGAAACTCTTGCCCATGCACGGCATCACGTCTACTTTACTCCACTACTTTGGCATCCACATTAGGGGAGCAGCGTTTCCCTTTTTGTGCATCACGGAAGGCTTTCGACGAGTACAAATAGAACATGTCAATTTCGCCGTTATTGTTTACTTACGTTGTTATTATAGCTGTACATCTACTGTTCTTGGCAGTTTAACTATTGCTGTCGCCGCTGTTGCAGCGCCGTTTCCTGCATCGAATGTAATATCAATTGTCGGCGTTGCTTTAACTTCTATTCCATCTTTCAGTGTTTCATACTACTACCACTGCTACAGTTAATGACATTATTGTTGTTGTTGTTGTTACTAGCACGCGCCTTATACTGCACCACAACCGAACCAGCTTCCTGTTTCTCGGTGCCATGAGGTTAAATTTCGCTCACAATCTGCTGCTCAATCAATCTGTAGCCCGAGAGACCTCAACACTCTCCATCTGACTGTGAGTGAGAGTGGCCGATAAGTTTTTGTCGTCACAACGGACATGTGGATAGAGAGAGGCGGGCGGGTTAAGTCGCCTTGTGGTAACTACACAAGACAACTTAACCTGGCGCCTGGGCTGGTGGATTGGTGGGTGGAAGCTTTCAGCGGGTTGAGTCTGGGGTGCGCAGCCAAAGCGTCGTGGCACATACTATGCGTATACAGTTCGTGACAGGCTGGCGCCAAAACCCGGAGAAAACCCGTTGTGCATTCGTCGATCATCATAGGCGGCAAACAACAACGACCGGTGACGATGGTGTCCACAACATTGGTTGTGATAACGAACCGCTAGTATGGTGTGGATGCAGATGATAATAGTAATAATAATAATAACAGTAATCAACATCATCATCATCGTCATTATCAGCATCATCATCATAAGGATGTAGACATAGATCATACCCATGTTGTGGGGCTAATTGTTAGTCGTAGCAGCAGTAGAACGTAGCAGTTGTGTGTGATAAGGTTTAGTAACGCTACTTCGCGTAAGAGTTCCATATCGTTGCTTGTGAGGCAAGTGACTAATTAAAGTTACTTTGTTGTTGTTGTTGTTGTTGTTGATGATGTTTCTGCTACCAGCTGCAGTAGCTGTGCTTGTTGGTCGATTTGTTGTCGTAGCTGTTCTGGCTAGATCTCATTTCCTGTCCTATCCTGTCTCAATCTGCGCTTGTTTTCCCTGCTCCCAACGCATGCAGTTGGCTACTGTTCAAACTAGTCGTTCCTACAGCTGTGGTCACGCTATTGCTACGGTTGCTGTTGTTGTTGTTTTTACCGCAGACAACTCATTAAGCTCAGTGATGTTTGATCTCGCCTTGCTTTGCGTCGTTGAGAATAATGGAATTGAATTTGTTGTTGTTGTTGTTGTTGTTGTTGCTGCTGTTGTTAATCTTATACAAGGTGTTGTATTAGTAGATACTGTTCAAACATTGTTGTTGATGTAGTATCCTTTTAACAGTAAGTGATCGTTGTTGTTGTTGTTGTTGTAGTTGTTAATCTTATACCAGATGTTGTGTTAGTAGATGCTGTTTAAACATTGTTGTTGATGTAGTATCTTTTAACCAGTAGTGATCGTTGTTGTTTTTGTTGTTGTTGTTATTCTTATACAAGATGTTGTGTTAGTAGATGCTGTTTAAACACTGTTGTTTATGTAGTATCATTTTAACAGTAGTAATTGTGGTTGTTGTTGTTGCTGTTGTGATTTTTGTTGTTGTCGTCCTCGTCGTCTCTAATGCTGTCGTCTCTTTTGCTGCAGTCACAATATGTGGACGTTGTACTAATAGTAGTAGTGGTAGTAATGTTGTTGTAGTTATTGTTGTGGTTGTTGTTGTTGCCATTGTTGTGGTTGTAGGGTGTCGTTGTTGCTTTTCGCTCACGTTGTTGTTTTTTAACGTTGTATTAATAACGTTGTTGTTGTTGTCGTCGTCGTTGTGGTACCCTTTGTGCATACCAGCGGGCTATCGTAGATCTGCTGTGCCGTGAGGAGGGGGTAACCGGCCAACCGAAGTGACGCGATAAGATTCGGTGTTGGCCATGAAGTGTGGGAATCTATGCTGGGACATAATAATGTCTGCCACAATAAACACGTTATTTCGCTAGAAGTACGAAACGAGATGAGAAAAGTAAGTGGCCCACAGCCGTGAAGGCTAACGCAGCGAGCCGGATTGAAGGGGCAGGGGCTATGGTGGCTCATTCGTGTGGCTGGCAATGCTGTCAACACGCGAACAGACGGTTCTGGATGGTTGGTAGTACTACTGTTGTTGTTGTTGTCGTTGTTGTTGTTGTTGTTGTGTTGTTGCGGTTATTGTTGCTGCTGATGATGATGAGGAGGACGACAACAACGGTGATTGTTGTTGTTATTGCTGCTGCTGCTGACGCCGTCGTTCTTCTTGTTGAGTTGATTGTGGTTGGCCCGTTGTTATGAAATGGGTATAGCGTCCCCCAGATGCCCCATGTCTGCCCACTGTCGGTTCCGACCAACCAGGATTGCTCAGATCACGGAACAGCCGCTTGAGTGTTCAGCCTCTGGTGTAAATACTTCAGGCAGAGGCTCTTCACTAGGTGAGATGCTCCCACAGATAAAATACTCCACGCATCTACAATAGCCGCGTCAGCGTTTTCTTTTCACGTGTGTACATCTATGTGTGTGCATAATATCTGGGAACTTTTTACATTGCTGATTACATAGATTGCTGACGTAATTCTAGAACAGATCCGACATTTCTAACATTGGAGGCAACTATTCAACTCTTTTACAAACATCTTCTTTAACTGCCTACGTAGGCTACTACTGCACGGGCAACAGCTTGCATATATATATATATATATATATATTTATATATATATAGTGTATGTTTGTATTTGGCTTTTACAAGAACTACAAATTTGATATTACTTTTTATAATTACGTTTTATTAGATTTGTTTTATATATGTAGATTAGCCTAATAAACTAATTAAATTAAAAAAAATAAAATAAAGCATTATATATATATATATTTTTTTTTTTACCTAGTTTCCCTATATACTACCCAACTATGCAATATCAGTTTAGGCATTCGGCGATTTAAATGTAGACAGTGCATAATTCACTCGGTGCTCCTACACAACACACCGCCTTTGGCTATGGGAAAAAATCTTACCTAAATCAGAAACATTTTGATAAACAAGTATTTATTGGGAATTACTGAGCTATACGAGGAACGAGTTTCCGGTGTAGCTCAGTAATTCCTAGTAACGATATGCTTATCAAAATGTTTTTACCCCATTGTAAGTCGAGACGCGATTGAAGCCTTGACTATTTCAACCAGGCAACAAGGCCGATATATTCTATAAAGTTAAGTATATATAGTCTATATATATATATATATATATATATATATATATATATATATATATATATATATATATATATATATATATATATATATATATATATATATATATGTTACCTAAACAATCACAAACGAAGTAGAAGCAAACAACGCTTAGCCTGAGTGTGCGCTTGGACGCGCTGCTTTCAACATGCGCCGCGCTATTTATCAGAGGAAGACTGATGGTTGCTGCAAAACTGAATGTTGAGCTGACCTTAGCTATAAGAGTGACACTGGCACGCATAGGATCGCTTAGGAAAACTGGACAACTCGGTTCGCTCTACTTCACGCATCCGACCGCCTTTTATACTTTCGTTGGCCTATCGTTGACACTGCAAAGTCAGAGGGCATTTGGCCTATCGTTGACATTGCAAATGCAGATGGCGTTTGCTCATATATATATATATATATATTCACGTATCACGTAGATCACCACCAGCCGCTGAGATTTTTCAGCCATCGATGATACGTCACAGGGGTAACAACAGCATAATAGCAGCAGCAGCCAGCACCAGCAGCAACAGGCGGCATTGTGCCTAGCAATAAAGCTAGATCGACCTGAATCGTTCGATGTGATGCAGCCATAGATTCAGACTGACCCTACACCGAACAGACCGGTGGGGTCGGGTGTCGGCATCGCCTGCCCAATGCTACCGAATGTCTAGCGGCGGAAAACCACCGTCTTCGACCGCCGTCTGAGATAACGGACAAACGACCAGGTCAACGCTTCAAGTGCTGTTGGCTGTTCGCTGTTCGCGGGCGGGCGGGCGACGTGAAAGGATGACCACGCTTACTCGCTGTCGTCTCACCGAAAAACGCCGCCTAATTTTCATGACGTCGACGTGCGTTGTCAATTGTCACTCACGAAGTTGCCTGTAGAGCCGCCGCCACCGCCACCAATAACCGTGCGCCACTGTCTGTCCGGCCTAAGAAGTCACACTGAATGAATCATTGCTGACTGAGACCCTGTGCAGGCAACCCGGTTTCTGGCTTGCAAAAAGATGTCGACGGAATTTTTCCCTCTGTTGACTGAAGGTCATATTTGGCAGCACGTCGACAATTGCTTAGAATACTCTTTACTTCTACTCCAGATGGAACCACTTTGTGGATAGCAGGTAGTGCGCGGCACCGTTTACAGAGGCAGTGAGTGATCGCAATGACGGTAAAGATTACACTTCAGGGATTACCTCAGCAGCAGCAGCAGCAATATTAATAATAACAAAAGGCATTAAACACATACTTGCCTTTTTCTATACATTATACACCATATATAGGAAAAGCATAATCAGATCAACCCCGGTATACCGCTGAGTGCAGCGAACCTAACACCCGCGGCCACATCTCCACGTTGCACTCTAATTGATATTCTCTACAGCGGAAGTTCTTCTTCCGCCCTCTTCTCATCTTTCCCACGTGCCGCCTTTTTCTCGATTTCTCTCAAAAATCTCACCGTAAATTCGCCTATGACCAACAATGTTTCACATCGCAGCTGGCTGTGCGCATTAAGTTGCCTCTAGCTCCCGGTACTTCAGACTTTAAACGTGTTGCACACAATATCAGCATCAACCGACGGCTGTTACGTTAGCATAGCGTAGACAAAAATATCGACGACGACGACGAAATACGAATATCGTTGAACGTGAGAAACACAAACAAGGTGCTCTTACTGACCCATTACTGTTTCCATTGCTGCCATGGTAGCATTTGCAAACCGCACTCAAATTGTCCTGTTTGTTATTTTTCCTCTCTGTTTGTTGCAGATGACTATAGCGTGATGAGGGCCGGTGTCCTCCTGGCCGTGCTTGCGGGAGTCCTCCTCGAGGAGGCCGACGTGCGGGCTGAGGCGAGCACGCTGGCACAATTCGGATGTCACTACTACCAAGACGCGCTCATCTTTAACTGCGACCGGTCGACGCTCGACCGAGTGCTCGAGGCAGTGCGCTATCTCGAGCAGAAGTTCAGCCATACGAACCGGATTCCGGTGCGGCATGTCAATCTGCTGCATGGCGACTTCACCGAGCTGCCATTTTTTCTCTCGAAGTTCAACGAAACACTCGAGGGCATCCGAATTCACAACACGAGCCTAACGCACATCTACCCGGACGCATTCTCGGGCCTGTCGCGCGTGCGCTTTCTCGACCTCAGCCAAAACAATCTGACGGCGATTCCGTACGCCGTCAGCACGCTGCACGGCCTGCAGTTTCTTAACGTGTCCTCGAATCGATTGCGCACACTCGAACCTCGCTCGCAGTTCTCGAGCTGGAAGCGACTTCGGCTGTTGGACTTGTCGGGCAACTACATCGATAGCGTCGAGAACCTCGACCTGAAGCCGGCCTCGGCTTCACTCGAACGGGTGCTCCTTGCTAACAACGATATTGCGTCGATTCCAAGCGAGTGGAGCTCGATCGCCCTGCCTCAGCTGAAGGAACTGAATTTAAATAACAATGCCTTGAAGACTCTGCCAATCTTCCGCTCGACGTTCACACCGCTGCTAGCCATTTTTCGTGTCCGCAAAAACAACATTGAAACATTTCCGTTCTACTTTATGCCATCGCCGCCACACGGAAATCTCACCGTGGACATAGCTGGTAAGTGTCCACATTTCCCCGCCATCTCTGTATATAAATATCTACATGCACTACCGAGCAAATCGACTGCTCTGTAGATATGTTCTAGCTTTATGTATGTACATATACGATATAAAACGTACGATAAAAAACGCCTATAAAGCTTCTGGATGTTTAAGGTTGGCATATAGTTATAAAAACGAGCGATGCATAATAGAAGGAAAAAAAACATTGAACCTATAAACAATGTTAACTTGACGATGACGTACATGATTGCCGAGTCAATATGAGTAAAGCGCAAAAAGAAGAGTCACTCACACATTGCATTGGCAAACTAAGCGTCGAACAGCGGTCATGCCGGCTGTCATTGTTAGTGGCCGGTGATTTAGCCGCTTTACTATAACAGCAACAATCATTTGCGTTGTTATTATTGTTTGTTGTTTGTTGATGTTGTTGCTGCTGTGGTTGGGTGGTATTTATTTTTTCGTAGCCGTTTTTTGTGAGTGGGAGGTGAGCGTGAGTTAGGTAGAATAGGAGTCTGATATAGGAGATGGAAACCGAGAGAGAGGGGAGGGAGGGGGGAAAGAGAAGCAGAGAAAAGAACACGACAGTAAAGAGCGGGTCCAGCAGCGACGGAAGGTGTCGCGATATTTGGCAGCTTCGTACCCCCGATAGTGAGGCTGAGAGCGTCGGACAGAAGTGAACACACAGTGAAGGACATTGTCACTGGACTGTTGTCGATCGACTGTTTCTGGGGCGCGTTCATCGGATCACGGGAACACGGCGCCACGTTACGTTCGACTATCGATAGATTGGCTCGCTAAACGTTTCTCCCCCCCCCCCGTCCCGTCCCGTCCCGCGTGCCTGGCGGCGGCGGCTGCCCCCTACGCCGGGCCGGTAACAACTGATTGCTTTCTACTTTAACCCCCTCTAGTCCTCCATCCCCCCCCCCCCCTCCTCCTCCCACGATCCTGTACAACAATGGCCGGCAGAATGAAACGGCGGCGGCGCAGGCGCAAAATCGCGCCCCTTTTCAAATCAAACTACAGAGCCAGTTTGACGTTGGCGGTCCATGATGATGATGATGATGGCCCGCCAAGCTGAGCCTGTGCGTGGCCACATTCCGAACCAACGACAGACAAGTCGGTTCGATACAACAATGCCGCGCTTCCCAACCCGATCCAACTTTTCCGAGCAAAGCCGATCGATTTTAGCAACGATATATATATATATATATATATATATATATATATATATATATATATATATATCGATTTTAGCAACGATATATATATATATATATATATTATTTCCTTGTTTCTGGATCGACGTGTATACAATTGAGGCGACGATGTAAGCTCCCAAACTAGAGCTTTTTGGCAGCGAATACCGAAAAGCGCTTTCAAACGGCGCTTGCATACGCCATCGCAAACGGCCTCAACTGCATTGTTGCAGTTCAAGTTTAGTCAACGAAGAAAGCGGCAAGCCACGACACAGGAACCGAAAAATGGGTCGTGTAGGAACGAATTTTCAAGACATACATTTCGTTGAAGCATACGAGCTTTTAGGCGTCTAGATTGGAGTCATTTTAGTTTAGTTTCTAAATAAACTGATAAATTGGTAATACCAATACAATGAAGGCTCCTAGCTGGTTGGAAAACAGATCTTGAAAGATCTGGCAAACCTATGTATTTGCGACATTAGATGTTCATGTCAGGCAAATAGGGAGTGTAGAATGCTAGAGCAAAGCACTGTAACTGCACTTAACGGGATAACTTCTATTATTATATTAGTTCCGTAATCCACGTATATTTTTACTGTACTCTTCTCGTAGTGCGTAAACAGAGTTCACGTTGTTCCCGTCACCTTCGCGAGTTCGTCAAACTATTGCAGTAATTACCGCAATGCCAACACTTTTGCTGAGCATTTGAGCATTTTGAGTCAAATTCTGCAAAGCTGAATGCAGACCACAATAACAAGTCAACTGCCTTTGCAATAAATTCTGAATGGCTCTACAGATCAATATCTGGCACGCATAAAAATAGTTTTTGCACACTTAAGTTACAAATGCGACTAGTAGTTACTGTGGGGTTGACTGCTCCACCTATCTGTGTACCCGTAAGCAGTTTTGATGTATTTACTGCAACACCCCAAGGTATATGATACATTGTACTACAGTGTTATATTGCGCAAATAGCATAAGCTACGATTAGACGATAACTATTCGGACAGAGCCCTACGACTCCGCGTTGTTCTCATGGTTAACATTGTTGGTCGTGCTCTGTGAGTATGTAAGCCCTTCTAGAGCCCTCACGGTATCTGCCGTTTACTCTTAGCATTGCTTGACATGGCTCTTCTCGATACAAACGTTACCGAAGTCTACCCACAAATATATGCCAGCGACAAATAAAACTCTGCACTATTGTCTAGGCCACTAGAGTTTACACATATCAGAGACATTTTTCAAGCGACCAAGCCAATGCCGATCTGCCTAGCTAATCGTACCTAAAACAGAACATCGCACGTTTGAATAATGTCGCTCCAGTTTAATTTGCACAGTGGCTTTATATTTTACCGTTTTGCCACATTCAGATTTATGTTACCCGCCAATCCTTCGCGTTCGTCCCGTCATCATTCAAATCATTCTTCAATATTTGCACTTATACTTAGAGAAGTTGCACAGGCCGCTCCTAAAATTATATATTTCCCACCGTGCGTCGCGAATGTTAAGCGTGGCCTTAACACATATACTGTTTGGCTGTATCGTGTGATTTTCGTAATCCTTATCGATAATACTAGAAGAAGCCGTTTTTAGTTGAAAATTGTATTGGTAAATTTGGACTAAGAACGTCCAGCAGTTGGACAGGACTAAAACAGACCATTTTTATTCAGTCATCGCCTTAACGCTGTACAACTTAAGCAAGGCCATTCTTAGAAACGTTTATTTCCTTTGTTCTGTGAGCTGCTACCTGACCAACAATTCCTATCAGAAGCTTCAGAAAAATACCTTGCAGGTGTGAAACATACTTACAGCGCCCAGAAATTGGTTTCCGTTCTACAGTAAGAATGAAGGCCTAATATTAACAAGAAAAATGAACACTTAACAATCATACTCTGCTAACCCATTGCAGTTTGCAGTAAATGAAACATAGGTGAGCGTTCGAACCTATTTTACTTCGTTTCGTCTCTATGTTAAAGTCTTTGCACCTTCAATATCTGTCTTCAATATTCGATCAATATAGATGCTTGCTTACGTGGCCTCGAGTGCAAAAATAGATTTCACCTTCTAACGAGGTAAAACTAGACTAACGTCGACTTTATGTCAAGGACTAATTAAGTGCTTTCCACGCCCGATTTCTCGCGAAGAGACTTTCGTTTCTCGTGCAAGTATATACATATAGGTTTGCACGAAGGCGCGTCATAGCAATGACACACTCAGGCACTTTAATACGCATATCGCACCGTAGCAAAAGAGAATCTTTGCGCTTGTGCCGCACACAAAAACGCACTATAACACCAGGGCAACGTGCGCTTTGTCGGTATTTCCAAAGAACCAAAACGACGTGAGGGTTTTGTGTATGTAGGTAAATACAATCCTGCCCTAGGGCAATAACTTGCATTGAAAGTTATTGGGCATCTTAGCGTTTAACCTTGTCGCATATATAGTAGCTGTGTTATCGTTATTTTGTCGTCGTCGCCGCCGCTGCCGCTCTCGTGGTTCTTATTGCCACTGTCATTCCACAGTATTGTATCGTTGCTGTCGTTATTCGTATTGATGTTATATTGTTGTTGCTATTTGTATTGATGTTGTTATGGTTGTTGTTGTTATTGCTGTGATGATTGACGTTCCCGTTACTGTTCTTCTTAAAGTTGTTGTTGTATTTTGTTGCGCCGTTCCTGCGTTTTCCTAATCACGGTCATCGTTTACAGAACCAACATTTAGGCTGGCCTCACAGCCAGGAATTCCCACGACTTCTGGGGGAAGGGGGGGCGTAGATTGCATCTACTCTACGGTGAGGGGCAGTGTTTGTTGGCTATATCATCAGGCTGCAGGAGGTCAACTACCAGAATAGGCCCTGTAAACGTAGCAGGCCCGCTAGCAGCTAAAGGGTAGGAGAAGAATTGAGACAGCCAGCCACGACGGGTACTTACTATATTTTTAGGAAGAGGAGGAGGCTATTTTTGGCATCATGTAGCAGCGAAGCTGCTGGTATGTTTAACAATTAGCGCACGGCTTCGTCTGCCCGAAAGGGCATCCCATGTTCATCCATAGCCATTCATTCATCCGAGCCGAGCTGAGCTGTGGGGTTGGGCTGGGCGAGGTCGGAGCAGTCGGCTTCGACGCCAAACTGGCCTTGCTTGCCGTTGAGCCAGCCAGCCAACCCCCCGTGCTTTATGGTTACGACTGTTCACCGTGCTTGTGCTGTATGATGTGCTGATGCGCCCATGAGATTTCCGCGACTGGACCAGGCGTCTGTCCCTCAATCCTTTGCTGTTATAGCTATATTAACCTAATTATTTTGTATTCGCCCTTGACAAGGCTTGGCAGACTGCCTGTTAGCTAATGCAGACTAGCCAATGGAACATTCATCTCATAGTAATGCCCATATGCCTACAGAAAAAGTGGTGTAACGTTGACGTGCGGTAATTAGTGATTGCATAGATTGTAAGTGTCCTATGTATTGTGTGTGATTCAACTTGTATGAATGAGCTAATAAAAACATGAACTAGCAAAGCTTACTTATTATATCTATATATATATACGGTTTAGAAACGTATCGCATGAATCAACCAAATCGTTTGCAAATGATCACTTATTATATATATATATATATATATATATATATATATATATATATATATATAATATATATAGAACCCACTCGAAACCACACACGAACTCATGTTTATTTGACTCATTGTTAAAACCTATTGTACTCCATCGATGCTAAAACGCTCTCCTGGAGGCTCTGCATTCTTATTATCTTTTGCGTTCAGTCTAGTATGACTAGTTTATGAAGACCTTATTTGGCACTCATAAGCACTGGTATCAAAGTTTCCAAGAATTGCTGGCCCTTTGCACTTCGATTGTCACTAGCGTTTTATGACAATAAATAAAAAAATAATTTAATACTATTTAATTAGAACGCTTGGTTTCACTATGCATTCTGCACGTACGATTAAGGCTGAGTTCGTGTAGAATATAGCATATTGACATTGCCCAAAGGTTGTAAACTAAACAAAGAAGAATGCTGAAAACAAACTGCCATGTGTGTTTTAGTACTAGACTTTACGCTACGTACTACTTATTTAATACTAAATTAAACTTACACTTAGGCTACAGTTCACTGCCAGATCTTTATCCATGCTGCCCTTTATGACAGGTGTGCTGGCCGGTTTAGCTCAATTCGATTGGCTTAGCAACGACTGCCTGTTCTGGCAGGCTCTTTTTGGAGCCGACGGCTTTGGACGTTAGAGAGGAACGACACATTACTATGAGCTTTACTTGCATACGCAAGTATACTACGCTACTGGCCTTGGGTTCGGGCGGGACGTAAAGCGTGAGCTTGTTTTAAACAAAATGAGCGCGATGGCGTTCACTTTATCGGAGCAGCCAGTTCAAATGCCATTGTATTTACTATACAAGAGCTTAGCGCAGAGGAAAATGAGATACCGCCAAAAATCGAAATGCAGAAGTCTCAAGTCTTGAAGTCTATCGGCATCGAGCTGTGATCGATGAACTGACCCGACAGGACAAGTTAATGTGTGCGCGTGTGCCGAGGTCGTGGCGCCACCTCATTGCAGCGGAGGCACTGCCTCGGCCGTATTCGTCGAGTGACAGTGACAACCGATGTCAAAATGATGCTTGACGGATGACAGAAATATTTGTGCACAAAAGGCTTAAATAGTTGGTGCGTTACACTTTGCTAATGGGCTGTTCCAATCAAAACCGTCATAAACAGACGAGAAACAAGTTTATAGCTTTAAAAATAACGAAAACGCAGAAAAAGAAGCTGAAGAACAGGGACATTGGGGTCTTCATTGATGGGTGGCCCTGTTCCTCAACTGCGTGACAACTAGTTCGAAGCAATGCGCTTCGTGTATACCGTGAGCACCTACCATATCAAAGGCAAGCACGATGAGGTCGTCATAGAATTGGGTAGAAGTTGAAATTACAGCATTTGCGGTCATTGCGGCCGCTGTAGCAGTGCTACTAATGCAGTTCCAGGGCTGTAGTGTGACTGACGGCTGTAGTAGTAGCAGGGCAATGGCACAATGGCAATTTAACAACTGTCCTGGTCGTGGTAAAAGTACTCGCTTCAAGATCACAAAGAACCAGTAGAAGGATTTAATTAGCCTAGTAACACTCGTTTGTAGTCGCGCCTGCGGCAGTAAGCTGTAGTTATAGCCTTTGCTGTTGTCAATGTTGTTGTCGTTATTGTTGTTGTTGTTGTTGTTTTGGTTTGTCATTTGGAGCGGTGTGTGATCGACTACAGTCTGATGTAAAGCGGTTGTTTTTGTCAAAAAATGTTGCCGTCAAGCTGAGTTAGTGTCCAATCGGTGCACGATGCACCGTCTGGGCGAGTGATGTTGTTGTTGTTGTAGCGATCGCGGATGTGGTAGGCCACTTTGTCCGTTAGTGTAAGCATCCTAACTAATCGAGGAGGCAGATGATGATGAGGATGATAATGATAATAACAATAATAATAATAGTAATGACGACGACGACAACAGCAATAATAAGAACGAGACAAGCTTAAGGACTGCAGCGTGTAAAATATGTTCGTTGTCCAGCCACAGTGGTGGTGGTCAACGAAATGCGATTTCCACTATCTCCGTTTTCGTTTGAACTACAGATGCTTATCTAGAATCCACCATCTTTCTCCATGAATACGCACCACCACTATCTACTACCAGAAGGACATGAAGAAATTGAGCATCCATACGCCAGTTCACGACGAATGTCAATCAGTTACCGCAGGTCGGCAATCAATCAATCAATTAGCTAGTGATATTATTCTTGTTTCGTTTGGCTTCTGCTCCATATATATATATATATATATATATATATATATATATATATATATATATATATATATATTTGAAGCCTTTTGAAGATTTACCAACGACATCGGATACGAGTGCCATTCTGGGTGGCGGCAAGACATAAATATGACATCAACAAAAATAATAACTATCAAAGGGAAGAAAACAATAAATGGAGCAAGGCAGCAATAAAAAAGACATAGAGAAAGAAAGAGAGAGAGACATGTGCCAAGGAGAAGCCGAAAGAAACGACAAGAAAATTTGTGAAAAAGAGTGCAGAGGAGACCAATACATATAAAAATCAACCTGAAGGGAACAAGCGAACACGACGTGTGCCAACGATTCGAACCGAACAGCACGAGTGCCTAGCGTAAAACAAGCCTTTGCGATGGGTCAGCCAGCCGAATCAGCCTGGCCAGTTGTTACTGACTGGAGTAGTCTGTGACTCGTGGCAGTGCGCGTCAATTTCTTATATTCCATCTCGGTACTCAGACTAACCGCCGATGGACGGACGTGGTGACTCGCCGACCGCCGGGTTAGCGGCAGTTGCTCAGCTTAGGCCAGCGCTAGCCGTCAGCTCCGACCGAATGAACGGAATGAATGCGGTTTCTTCTTCGCTACCGAAACCGCTTAGCGAAACGTTGTCTCTCCTGTTTTTTTTTCCCGAGGTCAGTGAACCAACCAAGCCAAGTTTTGCTGCACCTACACGGATTTAAGGCACATCGGCACACAAGTCAGACGCCAGTTGACAGTACTCGCTGTCGTTAAGCGTTTTGTTGTTCATGGCGCTTTCGCTAATGCCACTGGCGTTGTCCTGTCGTTCTTACTGATGCCAGTCGCCACTGCGGTCTTCGTCCGCGTCCTTGTCTTCACTGTTTGCCCAGATTTCTCGACTGAGCACAAAAAGCCGCAACGCCTATCGCGCCTCCTTGACCATACTTCACTAGCTAGCGACCAATGAAGCGGAGCATTGTAAATGGTAAAGCGCGTCAGGTCAGCCGGCCGCGACACTTAGTCTACCGACTATAAAGCGCACCAAAGACCACCATGACGAGCGCGGTCATCACGCCGAGCTGCGACTGATCAAATAGGAAGTCCAACTGCGAAAAGAAATGGCCGACATGCGATCGCTATGATCTATCAAAATCGCTCCGCTATGATCAAACGTTAGACCCGTCGAATCGAACGTTCTGTAAAACATTCTGTGAAAATGTGAAGTGCCATCGATGACCACGAAGATGTGGGCCACTTGTTTAAAGTACTATGCGGACTCGACTACACTCAAATTCGAAATGTACGCTTGTATATACGAAATAAACGAAACACGCCTACGCGAATATGAGCCAATACTGTAGATTCGTTATAAACAAATACTACTGACTAGAAGTAATGTTAAGCAAGTGAACTTCAATTGCCAAATTGAATTGATTTAGGTCAGCTACTAGACACTAAATAAGTTCTAGCAGCTGCTGCTGCGAATGTTCGGTGTAAACAGAGACGTTTTACGACGGCTAAAGATGTATGATTTAGCATTTCGAATGCGTGCTATGCAGAGAAGGACTGTAGTCGACTAAAACCAGTTCAGTTCCCAAGGCAGCAAGTACACTGGCGAATCATCCCTCGGAAAGATGAGTGAAACAAACAGATGCTAAAGGTTACCTCGCCGTTCGGCAATGTTTGTCTGTTCGCCAAAAAAGCAGTTTCTTTATCTTTGCCGGCACTCAAGGAGTTAGAGGGTTACTGGCAGCTATAGGAGTGATTTAGGCTTTGCGTAAGAGCTCGTCCTAAGCAAGTTTTCTAAGTTCTCGATCATTTATGTATCGATAGAGTTGAACAGAGTAACATAAGTTTATATTGTATATTAACTCGTTATCATACATAATTTCATGCTTATCATTATCATACGTTTAAGATACCTTTAAAACATCAAGTGCTTCAACGTCAGCCAATTGGGGACACTTTAAAACCGCAAAGGAAATAATAAGTACGTATAGGAAGACAAAGGAGTTAGCTTCTGTGAGGTCTGCCAATACTTGCTGACCGTAGTTGGTCGAGGAGTTACCTTATTTTTTGTAAAAGAGACATATCGAACCTGCGTTCTCCACAATGCATCACGAACACCTCGTTGAAGTAGATTTGCTTGAAGTCATTCATGACAGAGATATGCCCTTAGGGAAGCGAACACGGGGGTCTTTCCGCGGCGGAGCGGCAACCAGCTCAGCGACAGCATCAACGGCAGGAAGTAAGCGCCTCCTTCTTTCCAATGGGAGCGGCTTTTCCATTTTTCTTCCTTTTTCTTGATAGCCTTGAAGAAGCCTTTCGACTAGCTTTGAATCTCAGCGTACACCTTGGCGTCAAACGTGGCCATCCTTTTGCAATGTTTAAGTGAGCCTTCTTCTCGGCGGTCTTTTCGGTAAACAGGGTTATCCTAAATCATCGGCCGACTTTGATATAGGACTAGCGGAACGCCGGATTAAAAACCAGCTCGTAGAGCGTCTACAGCGCCAAAGACAATGACAGGGCTTTCTCGGTGGTCTGCTTGTCTGGGCACCGGCCAAAGACATCAACTGAACAACCTCAGTAGAAACCTTGCCATCCGTAGTTTTAGGCGCGAGAATCTTGTCATTGGGGTACTGACAAGAAAGCTTTCAAGGCTGTTGGTGTTGCTGTGGACGAACGCCAGCGACTCCTGGCAGAACGTCAGCTTTGTATGGCCATACTTGGTAGCGAGGAGGATTTACTGCGAACGGACGATCTATATATATATGTATATATATATATAATTGTATTGCTTTGCTCGCGAAGGGCTTGCTTGAGCTCGTTTTTAAATTTTGGAATCAAGTAGGCAAACCTAATTTTAAAACCTTTCCACCCAGCGAAAAACAGGAGGCTGAGACCCAAACTTTGAGGCTGAAAATCCGACTTGTCTAAAAGGTCAGGAACGTGCCCTTTGGACCAATCCTGCACGGTTTTGCGTCTGGAGGAAGACATGGTTTTTAAAATTCGTTGTCTCTAAAAATCGGCCGTTGCGTTTTGCGGCGGGTTGATGAGTATCGACGGATTTTATCGGTTGCCGGTATTCCGGCTCATCCCATGGTAGTGGCTCCTCCTTGCGATCCGCCACCGTGCTTCCACAATTTGTAGCTTCCTGGGCGTTTCAGGCAAGTATTCGATCGTTTTGGTGGTTCATGTTTGGCTGCACACAAAATTTGCTAACACTCATCCCGAAATTAAGATTTTTGTAAGCTCAGAAGTTAACATGTAAATCTAGCATCTTCTGTTAAGCGTTTGGACAATGTGCCCTTGGTCCCTTGGTTACCGTTGAAAATAGCCAGACTTGCTTGATTTTATTTGCAATCGGCTATGCATAAGATGAAACCGTCTTAGTGCCACAGACTGAAATCAAGCATATATGTGTGTATATATATATATATATATATATATATATATATATATATATATATATATATATATATATATATATATATATAATACATTTGCTTATAGAGAGAATTGGTGTTACCCAGTTACCTGCGTATTGTCTTGCTTATTTTTCACATTGTGCATCTGACATTTGCATTCATTTTACCGGCAGTTTTTCGATATGTCATCGTCATTACAATAATATGTGATCATGAAATCTGCCTGACTGAAGATAAGATTCGTCTAAGACTTTCCTTCTCCACCCGACACCGATACACTAAGTATGGCCCACCCTTTATATATATATATATATATATATATAGAATGTAAGCAATAGTAAAGTTTTATAATTTGATGATTTTGTTGAAACAGAGTTTTTTTTATAAATGTGAGTTTCTATATGGGTTCGATTGACGCAAGCTTTTGCTTCGCGGTAGCACTTTAAACAGTATCAGGTTACTCTAACACGCATGGTCTTAAATAAAATTCAATACATAAAGAATCGGATCCAACAAGTTCTTTATCAAGAAAGTTACCTACATAATTTTAACGTGCTACCTTGATGGTAGCAATATAACACACACACATTCGATAACAAAACGGGGAGCATAAAATTACGGGACTTATCGTATAGCCGAGTTAAATGTTTAATGGTCCTATCTATAGCCTTTTGTAAAGACGCCTGCAAAGTGAAGCTGTACTATAGAAGGTGTCACAGCTGTCAAGGTGGATTGGCTAATCCCAATGACCTTAACCTTGGCTAGACGGAAGTGATTCTTGTCACAGGTGGAATGAACGATAAAATCAAAGTCAATGACATGTGGAGTCAAGCCACTGTTGCGGGCAGGGTCCTAGTCAAACGGAACCTTTGGGTTACAACGGCATAGCTAATCATATAGCCGACTTATCTAGTCGTTTAGCTATTATTAGGAACCAGGGTTTACAACACTTTTTTTTTCACTATGAGGCATGAAACCGCATGAGGTTCCACCCATTATCCATTGCTTCATAATTACAATTGTTACGATTATTACAATTGATTGGTCTACTTGCACTAGCATCCGCAAGCCTGCAAGAACACACAGTTATTTTTTCTCATATTAAGCCAAAAGGCAGAGTTTTGACCAGTTTTTCATTAAATTATTCCTTAACCGCAAGTTTTTGTTGTTTATACCTGCAGTATTATTACACCCATAATTAAAAAAAATTAATTCTTAAAATGCTACACGTGGTGGCCTGTCAGGTGATCTATTTAGGCCAGTCCGGCTGTTGCCGCGTCATGCACTAATCGTACTAATTAATATCTGCGCATCCCGAGTTAGCCTAACATAAGAAGATAAGGCGTTTTGTCCTCTAAGATGTCTCTCCTTTGGTTATGACATTCTCAGGCGTGGATATACATGTAACATTCGTAGCATCAGTGTAGAGAGTTGACTAACTTCGATGGTATCGGACAACTCTAGGGATCTATATCACGTACACCCGATCTTTATACAGTCTTTTAGCAAACAAATGTGCGACAGACCTGCTATGAGCACTTGTGTATGCAAGCGCCTATAGCTATATTTATACGCAGACATATAGGTAGATTATTATAATTGCGGTGCCACACAAGAAGCACTTTCTCCATCTTATAGGCCGTGTCAAAATCGAAGTAGGAACTTACGGCAGCGCATAGTTAGGTGGAGCACAGTTGCGAACATAGAGCCGGAGTAAAAGCACAGTTGTGTATAGAGCCAGTTTGATATCGCCCTGGGTTCAGTTCCCACACGAAACACGTTAGCGTAAATACGGGAATAACCCATTGCGTTGATATTAATAATAAAGCACCCTTCAATAAGTGCAGTTCAGTAAACTTGCGTGTATATATATATATATATATATATATATATATGATGTAATGAGTGTTCGTTTCGTATGTATAGGTGTTGTTAGAAGTAACATTTTCCATGTCACCACCTTGGTATTTTCGTCTGTCGTAAAACAGCACGATCTTTCAGTGTGGTTTATACAGCTTGCTGTCAATCTATAATTAACCCGATAAAACCGACTATGCAAATGCCACCACGATCGGCATGTTCAACGTTGCGTAGGTACGCGGTCGAATCATAGTCCAACAATCGATGTTTTCGTTATCACTTGATTAGTGTATTGTTTACCGCATATCATTGCTTTGGTATTACGGATCGTGTGGCTGTGTCCACGGCGACGGCAGCACCGAGAGCCGAAATATCTAACCTACCCGACTGGCTCATCGTCCGGTCATATATATATATATATAAATAAGCTAGACTAAAAACTCTCTCTGTGACAAAGTTTAAAGCGATGTTCACTGCTGCCCTGGCCAGTTATGGTCATGGGATGGAGACGGGCTCAAGGAACGGTATTATTTTTCCCATCATAGATTAAGGTGGCGTTGCCAGATGGATGGAATGTAGCGCACACATCTTGTTTAAATAACTTTCTATCTATCTGCCTTATCCAGACGCACTGCGGCCGTTGTAACCCACCCACCCCTTCATACACCCAGCTATCTATCTATCTACCCATCTATCTATCAACCATCTATCTATCTATATACCTATATATCTACCCATATATCTATCTATCTATCTATCTACCTATCTATCAACCCATCTATCTATCTATCTACCTATATATATATATATCTATCTATCTACTCATTCAGACAAAGTGCAGCCGTTGTAACCCACCCATCCCCCCGTACATCCACCTATCTACCCGCCTATCTATTTATCTACCCATCTATCTATCTACCTGTATACCCATTAATCTATCTACATATCTACCCATTTATCTATCTACAGATCTCCCTATCTATCTATCTACAGATCTACCCATCTATCTATCTAAATGTCTACCCATCTATGTATTTATCTACCTGTCTACCCATCTATCTATCTACCCATCTATCTATCTGTCTATCTATTGAGGGACTTTTAACTGTCTACAAGGCCCTGTTTTTATCTATTTTATGTTATGGTGCTCTGTTGTGGAGTGGTGGGTACAGAGGCACTCTACGAAGGGTCCAGGTAATTCAAATGATGCACTTCATCTGCCGTCTTCTCCTGACGGCGCTACGAGTGAGTCAGTGATCTGTTCGCTGCTTATGACCTGTTACCAGTCTCAAAAATATTTATTCTTAGAGTGGCCACGCTTGCCTACAAAACCTCTTGTGTTTTACTACCGGCGGATATAGTATTTCCTTTGGTACCTAGGTACAGAAGGCAACTGCGTAGAGCGACCGTATTTGTGATACCGCGGACCAAATAGGAACTTAGGTTTCATTCTCTATTGTGTTGGCTGCCGCATGTGCGGAGCGCTCTACCAGGACGCATACGATCTCTGTCTCTCCTCTGTGAGTATATTTGTGCCGGAATTAAAAAGTATCTTGCTTCCGGCTCGGGTATAACAAACAGATCGATGAGGGTATTATTACGAGTGCAGAAATTGGAGATATGAAAATAGGAATAATAGCAAAAAATTGTAGCAATAGCGTCAAGGACGGTTGAGATTGTGGCAGCCTGCATGTAAAACGGGCAGGTGTAGAGCCTACCGAGACCATGACAGAACGTATTATGCTCGGGGTCGAAGCTGTACCGAGAAGAGCACCTAAGATTCTAGCGGGGGATTTCAATGCCAGGTTGGACAAGAGAAACTCTGAACGAACTGAAGCATTTTTGGAGATTATAACGGAGATAGGTTGTTGGTTGGTCAGCGAGTCAGGCCTAACCACATTTAAATGTAGCACTGGAGCGTCAGTCATCGACGTTTTCGCCACAGACGGAAACGTGAATAATATACAATTTTTAGGGGAAAATACATATTTTCGGGAAGGAGCGGGACTTAAAAGAAGTGTAGCCGTAGGCTGCCGATCGGAACGAAACTGAATAGTGGGATTTTCTTAAAGGGAGTTGGGGAAGTGTGTCCACCAGTAGAAATTCACATGGAGTCCGATGAACGTAAACTGGTGCATCTACTCAAAAGTGCAATAGTTCCGCGTCAAAAACGAAAAGAAAGGCCCTGGTTCAACGAGCGGTGTAGAGCAGCAAAAATTGCAAACAGACTAACTAATGACTACGTAAAGATCTTTTCGGTAATGAGACCGTTTGCTGTGATGGTAAAGAAAACGGCGCAAGTGACATACAAGGAAGAGAAACAGAAGTACTGGGAAAGCCGCGAGTGGAAGTTGTTACAAGAGGCAGAGGAGCATCCGCACAAATGGCTAAAGCATAAAAGAAAACAGCATTGCCCAGTTCTCGGGGATAATATCAGATCGACTTGAGAACTTCCTAGAAACCAGAAACGCAGTACCAGAAGAACAACACGGCTTTAGAAAATCCAAGTCGACCCATACGGCCCTGCGCCAATTGCTAGCAGAGATCTGGGAAACTCAAGCCGAGCCAAGAAGACCGTTATATGCGGTACTTATAGATCTTAAAGCCGCCTTTGACCTAGCGCCGAGAAACATAATTATGGAGAAGCTAGCCTTGGAGGGAGTTCCGAATCAGCTGTTAAAAATGTTGGGGGCCATCCTTAGGGAGAGCATAGTATGCATCGACAACGGTATAGGGATTGTGGGAACAGTAAAGCAAACTACCGGCGTGGCTCAAGGAGACGGACTTAGTCCGTTGCTTTTTTCGGTGGTATTAAGAGGGCTACCCAACTGGGTGAGACAGGGGTGGACTCGAGAGTGGGCAAGTAATTTAATGTATACAGATGAGTCTATTTAGGGTTAAGCAGGGACTGGAACGAATAATTGATTATATGGACAAGATGGGGCTTAGCATAAACTGACAAAAGACCGTAGCAGTTAAGTTTTGACAAGGCGGTCGATTAGCAAAATAACGACGTTCTTTGAGCTAGGGGAAATGTAGGACAATTTGTAAATAAATTTACTTATCTGGTAGTCACTATAACGTCGAATGGTAGCAGTTTCCGAAGGCATATAAAAAGCAGAGTGGGAAAAGCAATTCGAGCGGCAGTAGCAATTAAGAACCCGCAAATGTTGTCAATACATACCGCGTCCGCTCTTTTCAAAATTAAAATAGAACCAATAGCAACATTTGGTATATCACATATATGGGAAAAACTAGGAGTAACAGATCTGCAGTTACTAGAAAAAGACAGATTTTTTTTGTATGAAACGGGTTTAGGCCAATTCTTGTAGGAATAAAATAGTTCATATCTTAGAGGGGGGGAGTTTAATTACACAGAACCTACAACTTCCATGGGGTTTATCTAGGACGAGAGCGTTTGAGGGGTATACTTTGAAGTGTACGGAAAATGTAAGGTAATTGATTTAGGAATATATACTGCGGTAGCGATGACAAGCACGGCCTGGCGAGCAGCCGGATATAAGGGCCGACATTTAACTACGGCGTTTGCAGCCCACGGGTTTCATCACGTGTTATGCAGCACGGAAGAACTCCATGATCCTCAGGAGTGTTGCAGGTGCACGAGGTGCTCTGGCCGCAGCATGTCCTGCAGTTTGGTATACCAGAACCTAATAATAATAATACCTGAACTAGCAAGATGAGAGAAGACCCAATTACGTGAACGAAGCACTAGTTGTGTCTGATGTATCTGTTTATAATTTTACCCAACCTGGGTGTTAATAAACCATAATAATTAACTGCCTGGCGAAGAGGGCACGCGGGCAAGTAAAAATAGGCGGCCGTTAGTATTGAATAATCTGATGAGCTGCACGTTTAGTTCTCGCTCACCATGACCGATAGGTACTTGAGTGGTAGTTAGCGGCGGGACCTCGTTGTTTTCTAGATCTGATCCTCTAGATAAGCTGGGTTGTCCGTAGCACCTTGCTTTATTATGCTGCTACCTGTTATAGTCTCGTATGTAATTGAACTCATGCTAGGTTTTGTCGTTTCATGTGTAGATAATGGGACAGCAAGACGACTCATCTTTATAGTTTTAAGGATTAATGAACAATTTGTGTGTGTAGCTACACGAGACAAAGTGGTATTCCAACTGTACCGATTTAGTCCGGCAACGATCAATTCTGATATGACTCTAATGTAGATTAATATTAGTGATGTTCATTCGAATTGGCTCCGGTCATTTAGTCACGTAGTCACGCTACATTGGCATGCACCCCGATGGGTGATGGGCGAACGAAGGAAATAAACGCCAAATTTATTTAAAATGACACCAAACATGTACGCTAATATTCTCGTACGACTTGTTTATTTGCGTTTCTCAAAGGTAACCCGCTACGATGTGACTGCGGCGCGATGTGGCTTCGCGAGTGGCGACTTCAGACGCCAAACGACCTACTGCAGCTCGTACTGCCGGCCTGCGCGTACCCGGCGTCTTTAAGGGGCGCCCAACTTGAGAACATCGATTCCGCACAACTTGCATGTCCAAGAACAGCTCTCAGCGCAAGGTATGCACTTACACACGTATATATATATATATATATATATATATATATATATACTAAAGGTCCTTTATCAGTCTTCCAACGAGACTCTCTTTCAACGAGAGACGTAGCGCGCAACGATTTGTGCTCCAGTGTTGCTCCAAACGGTGTTTGAACATGCCGGGAATGATATATGTATATGAAATGTTGCCATATAGGACTTAGTTACACTTTTCGAAAGCATACGACGTTTTTTGAAAGTGCAATTAAGTCAACTTGGCAATAATATTCTTAATCACCTATTGCACAACGGCTTGCGACACAACGGCTTGCTTGATATTTGCCACAAAGCGCTTGACAATACAAATGATGACGAATCGTGAAATCCCGTGACAGTGTAGCTATAATGACGAAAGGGATGCATTGCGTCCCACGAATATGTAAAAGTATTTTTAGAAGGATGCTGGTGACCTCGCCTATGGCCTGATCAAGGGAGCCGTGCTGCAGTCTATAATCCGAGCAAGCAGCGAAACAACCATGTTGTTATCCAGACGCTTCCCCATGCCACTGCGTGGTTTAATAGCACTAATCGATTTGAAAGACAGCCAGAGAATAGCTAGTGTATGTCTCTTATTCCTGTCAGTAAAACACGGAAAGCCCGCTCTTCATATATTACACAAGCTGGCGGGGCTAGGGTTGCGAAAATATCGATTGTTGAGAGGCCCGTTCTTCCCGTAGAACCAACCTGCAGGTTTTTTTTTTCTGGGAGGTTTTGGGAATGCATGATGCACATGCGCCACTAGCAGCCTGCGTGACTAGTGTGAGACTTGCAAACCCACTAAACCCGGAGTCCTCCCCACCCCCCCAGGCTCGGTACTAGCCTGCAGGTGGCATCGTTATAACAAATGGGGGTGCTCCTATCGGTGCACACCCACAAACCGTAGGCATCAAGTGACTCTAATAGGGCGGTAGTACGTTTGCTTAGTGGTATTGCTCCAGTAGCAATTGAGATCCTCAGCTAACAGTATCGTCCATCCAACGCCAACGAAACTCATAGCGATACTAATCTTCTCCAGTGGTTGGTCAGTACTGTCAACGCATCCCGAGTTTGCACTGCTGCACATGGCAATCAACAAAAGTGTGGGTGACGAAAAGACTACGAGAAGATGAAGCCATTATTTCTTGCATATAAAAGGTCATGTTCATAAATCGCATTGCCACTAAGCACAGATACGCCACCACAGCCGAACGCGACCGACTCGTTAAGAGCAACAATGAAAACTATAATACCCAGATCTATCACCGCGCTCTATCCTGCGCCCTCAGTGAAGGTCGTCGACCACGCCACGAGGCTATTAATGACAAAATAGCAAGGGCCTTGAGGACGGCAGGCTACCCAAGTATGTCGGAACCTACGAGACTAACCAGAAACGACGGAAAGCGTTTCGACGAGATGACCCTCATCCCCTTTTGGAACCAATATGGGACGCCACCATAACCGACTCACTTTCTCCCTCAATGGTCGGTTTCGGTTCACTTAGAGCCCATAACTTCACCCCGGTGGCCTTCGAAACCTTGGGACCGCCGGGCCCCTTGACTGAGAGACTACTTACTAAATTGGGCAAAGGTTTGAAGATAACTACCGGGGGCAAAAGAGACGCACAAGTCTTACGCCAGAGACTCTCCATTGACGTTGTGCGGGGCTGCGGGGCAAAGCGATCTCAATTTTGGGATCGCTTGACGAATGGTGCATAGCAGGGCTGTTCTAGGCTGAAAGTTAACACGTTTACTTACTCAGGATTGCAATACGAATTGATGAATAAAAAATGTACGGGTATGATACCCGGATTTTCGACCCGGGCTAGTTGTGGTTGTTGTGTTAATTGTGATTACCTGCCTCCGTCGTCTGCCAATTGTGCTGCTCTGAGCCGCATGCAGTGCTATGCTCCTGGAGAGAAGTTCTGCATCATTTTCATTATATACTCTTGAAAGTTGGGCTTCATAGAGCGCATAGTTGGACTTGTTGTTCTACGGTAAAGGGAGCATTTATTGGCTGTGTTCATCGACTTCCCGGTTTCGTTGGCCAAGGGGCGTTTCTTTGAACATTCTGTCGTGACGGCAGTGTGATACTCGGGGATCTAATCGTTTTTTCCTTAATGAAATATCCTTTTTTGAAACGTCTTTCTTCAACTTCAAGCTAAAAAACGTGCGACGCTTCTAGCAGCTACTTGGGCTATTTCAGGCCTGTACTTCCTTTGACTAAATCGAACATGGTCCGATTGAATCATTGTCAGAGGCATGCACTGCGATCGTGGTGGCCAACGTATCAACATATAGAATATATCTTGCAACCTTCTCGAGGTACAACGTAACTGAGCGTTACGCAACGCTCAGTTACCCAAAAGTCCAGCACAGGTCCTTTTTTTTTTTTTTCTGGGAGGTTTCGGGAATGCATGATGCACATGCGCCACTAGCAGCCTGCGTGACTAGTGTGAGACTCGCAAACCCACTAAACCCACTAAACCCGGATTCTTCCCCACCCCCCCAGGCTCGGTATTACTTTGGCATTACATCGAAACCGTGGGAGAGGCGTCTCTGCCGTTCTCCTTCAATCAGCTCTATCCCTGACTATCATCCTGCATGTCTACCTGCGGTTGGATAGGGGGATGCCATTTTGTAATCCGTCCTGTGAGGGTGCGTCGAGACCATGAGGGCCTGGCTGCTCAGCCCCAGCTCAGGTCCTAACCTGTACTGAAAATCTGTGTGTGTATATAACGTGAGATAGAGCAGACGTAGCAAACTTGCGCGGTGTGCGTCAATTTACTTTTGTGGAGTTTTTCCTATAAAGAAGTTTTTCTCTCCGTTAGGCACAAAGCCCGGAGAAACAGAAGTTTCAACATGACGTGTTGAACAGGTACACTTAGTGAGAGACAGTTGATGTCCCGTGCCGCTGTGAGAGTGACACCACCCTTTTTTGTATTTGTGCATTAAAACTGGTTCTGTAGAAGCGGGTACGTAGCCCGAAATGCCTGAAGTTGTTGATGATATTAGAAATTGTTCGCCCCTCTCTCTCACGGACGAAGCACACGAGCTCTGCAATAAGCATGACGTGTGCCGGGCCGTTCAAAGGGTTGCCCTATGACCGTTGGTGACTTGAATAATTCATCACAGGCTCAGTGCCACCCACGCTAATCACAAAATGAACACGTTCGAAAAAAAAAACATTTAGAATGCTGCATATGCAATATTAGGTCAGAAATGGTCGTCCTTAATTTTTACTAGTAGCCGTTTTCATAAATGCTAAGTATTGGTACGGCTCGTTCAATGAGTCGTTTTGCGCTTCAAGGCGGAATTCTCTCGACACAGCTTTTCTGAACTAGAATATTCCGTGATTGTCTTACAAACAGCGCGTGCTGCTAGCAGCGCTCTTCAGCGATGCGCAGGAGTAGACGTTTGTCTAACTCCGGGCTTTCTCCTTAATGACGTTTCATGTAACTTATCACTGCGTAAGCATAGTTCCATGGTTGTTGTACTTGCAGTTCTATAATAGTTCTGCTGTTGTAGCTGATCATGTCGCTCCGTACTCGGCGAACGCTTTGCTGTAATCTGGGCGTTGTCGAGGTCGAGCTCCATTCACCTTGGAAATCTAAACTGCGCTCTATGAACGATCTTGTGGAGAATAGAATCATAAGTTAGGGCTGGCAACCAATGTGGTAGATGTCCAGTAGCATCTAACTGATCGAATGAACGTTTGAATAACGTGTTAGCAAATCCTTTTCTCTTTATACGTGAATGTATAGTTCATCGTTTTAACTTACAAAATGTTTGTGGAATTCAAACTTCTGAAGTACTCGTACTAGTTGTAATTTTTAATTTATTTATTATTATTTTTAAACAAAGTTGTGTTTTTTTAAAGCGTTTTCAATGACAATGTTACCTGTAAATGCTGAAGTCGACGGTGACGATAAAAGCAACAACAACAACAGCAACGTCCGCAGCAACGTGTAAGGCGACGATAAAAATCAAATCGTATGAAGGTTACCCGCCCGATTGGCCGATGGCCCATAGAGAACTCCACAGCATATAGCCTTGCTGTAAATGCAGGTGTAAAGTGTTATTTGCGTGATGAATCATCATGATCAACAACATAACCATCATCACTGTAACATCACCACCATCACCACCACCACCATCATCATCATCATCATCAGCATCGTTATCACCATGAGTGACTCTTCATCATCGCGGTGTGGATGGCTGTAATCTTCAGTCCTCGGATGGGACCGCCCCCGGATGGTTTGCGTTCTTCATTGCCTGCGTGTGGCCCGCTCATTGGCCATCAATCGCATTCAAGGGGCCTCAGCCTTGTGTCTGCGCCGCCCGGGATGTCGGGCCATCACCGACACGCAACGTTTGCACTTGTTGTTCATCCGCCATCAAACGACGCAGAGACGTAGAGCTGAGACGACTTGAACGTCGATACTGCAGCACAGATTCCACGCAGCCCACCCATCATTATCAGCTAATGCTGGTTGCCCTTCTGGTAGGCGCTCATCTTTCTTCGATTTTCTGTCGTTGATTTCTTTTCCATGCGACAAAAGAGTGATTGCGTGATTTTTGTTGCGCGGTTTTAATTGAAAGAAAGAATCATCAACATGCGCGACAACAACGATTACCGTTGTGTTGTTTCGGAGATCTTCGCTTTCTACGGGCTGCTATGGCCATGGCCCTAACCGCCGCCGTCACAGCTATGCTGGCAGTGCGTTTGAAGGAAGTGAATGTGATTTGATCTGAAAATAGAAGTAGCCTTCTGTATTTGAATATTCACTACCAAAAAACACTACCCGTCATGTATTGCCTCTTTGCTGCCTCTCATAGGGCTTTCTCTTTTAGTGTTCAGGCGTGTATATATATATATATATATATATATATATATATATATATATATATGCATCAGACACTACTAAAATAAACAGCACAATACCGCGCATTGCATTCACATTTCACACATAATGGTGAGCATCTCATGCCATAGCGTGGCGTAGGGTTGTCGTAGCTGTTCGGATTTAGTCATGTACATTGTAACTGCCAATATCCCATTGACCACAAAACTTTTAGATACAGCGCCCGTCACTTTTGTACCAATCGTCTCGTCGACATATAAATTGGTGGTACCCATGCCATGTTACTCTGCTTAGCAACGCCTTGTTACGTTGCAAGGACTTCATCTATTCGTCCGATTGCAAAGCCAGACTCTATGTATAGTTACAGGCCAAGCGTTAGAATGCGGTCTACTCTTAACACTAATAACAATTACAATTATAATTATTTCGCTCAAATTGAGTATAATATACATTTCAAAATGCTTCTCCATGAAGCTCTATCTTCTTCACGCTTCCGACGAGAGTAGTGCAACGATTTTCGGTCCTGCGCTGTGCATTCCACTGCATGGTACTTGGCACACCTCTGCAGGCAGAACCGGCAGGTGAACAACTCGTAATCCTCGTGAAAGGCTGCGTTTGAACATACATACTAGGTAGTGATAACCATGCACTATGTACCTGGTAAATACGTGGCGATTGTGACATGCAGGACCATACCAAAGGTGTAAGGCACTGAAAACGTCCAAACCACCGACCTCCCGTCTGGCCTGTTCGACTTAAGCTTCCCACTTCGAAATAAAACATTCGTAAGGTACTGTACGCGGCATCTTCAACCTTAGCCGCATTGTTTCAGCAGCCGGTGGACAGCCTGACATGAGATACACAAAGCGGCTCCTTGCTCGGATAGGCAAGCAAAGCACTCGCTTCATATATAATGAAAAACACCTTTCAAGCTGGTTAAAATTACTCTAAACATTAATTACACCTCTAACCTGTCAATGCTAACGCATGAAGATTTATTCCTTACAGTGCTGAAGTTATTAAAACATCCCTTGAGCGCCTCTGTAACATCTGAAAACTGAGCTTTTCACTTTATTTATGTTCGTAAGATAACACAAGCTGAAAAATATGCAGCAACACGACGTAAGGTCTATTTGTATTCGTAATATGTCACTAGCGACAGTTAAATTCATTTTCTGTAAACTTCCTGAACAGCATACTACCGCCGCACTATTATTTTCTTTTTTGTGCTACAAGAAAGTCAATGCATTCGATCTAGAACTAAGAAAAAAGGAGCTGTTACTAAACGGTCCAAAAGGTTCATAGGCCTGAACCGTATGCACTTTAGTCTTATCAATTTCGGTAATATAAATATCCTGTCATGAAACTGTTTTGCAGTCGTATCGACGCAAACTCGCAGAATTTGCGTTTTGACAATTAGATGTTGTCCGCATAAAATGCGTGTGGTGCTTTAATCTGTTGCAGAGTCGCTCTACTCCGGCTATATAGGGGAAAAATGAATATGCTCGCCGAGTTCCTTGAGCAGCACCGTTAATTTCTATGCTTCAGAAGGGCTACTTAATTGGTTACTTTTATTTACCATGTATTGAAGTACACACCCAACATATGTCTAAAATGGCTGCTTCGTAATCTCGTTATCATAAATCTACATTAATTTATTTCCAGAAGTCTGTCTTTTTTACTCGCAGGTCAAAGTTACACGGAACCCAAAAAGCGCCGTCTAGGCCATTTGTTTTTGGTGTTTCTTAGTTGCGTAGTTTTTTTAAGAACCTAACAGTGTTGGCCGTATAACGCTCAGGGAGAAAGCCATGCTGTCTGAGATGATTTGTTCTTCAGGCTCTGGTTGAGTTGTGCGATATTTAGCCTGGCCAGTATCTTGCTAACCTAGTTTATTTACAGAACTGCATAATATATGGTTCAATTTATATAAATTGCACATCACATATCATGTCTTGCATGTTTTCCTTCAGATAAACCTATGATGTACAATTTAGCGCCGAAAAAGTAGATTTGCATCTCTTATATCTAGACTCGTTATTCAAAGAGGGCTTTTATTTTTCTGCCTCGTTTGACAGCAAAACTGCTATGATTTCTCACTTAGTTAAGCAAATAGTTACGTTATATATATATATATATATATATATATATATATATATATATATGATCTCTAACGTTCATTGCTTGCCCATTTGTGAAGGTACCGCACACGAGGCTTCCCGGAACACATGATTCTCGCCTTAACAACACTCGAGCACTCGATTTCTGTCACCTGGAAGGTCGACGATAAGAGTAAGTAAAATATGATGCAGGGTTTTGAAATTAATATTGTTAATTAATTTTATTAATAGGTTTTACTTTTTTTTCATTATTATTGTTAGCTCATTGTGGATATTATTAACGCGGTGTTCACTTACCACATATGAGAACAGCTGACGATTTGAACCGCTTGGGATAGCATGTTTCAAAGCTGCCATCCGTGACGTTTTTATCAGACCGGTAATTATCTCAATATAGTTTTAACGAAATTATTTATTTTATATACATGGTAACACCACCATTGCTCAGTTGCGCATTATGCTCATGTTTATTATATCATAGATATAAGTAATAATATTTGTCTTACTATGCTAATTATATATATTAATATCTAATTAAAAATGCTCAAACAATTGATGTTTTTTTATATAATTGCATGAATAGCAATTATTATTTGTATTAAATTTATGTTTTGACATAAGCAGCCTATTACAGTCTTACTGTTACCGCACTGACTATCACTCGTCTTGCAACTATGTATCACAAATAAAAACATAAGAAGGGAGAGAGCACAGAGGCGACCTTACCCCGCTGAATGTTAAGCGATCTGTCTCTTGTCAAACGATTGAGCGTATTGCCGATTCGTTGAACTGTACCAATAATAGTAACGGCGCTATACGCAGAAAATAATACAATGTACCAGATTTTTGCCGACGGCCATGAAAACATTGTGCGACAATACGTATTCGTGCTTTGGCTGACAAAATGCGACAGAATGGCTGATCAGGCACATACGAGTATATGAGCTAGATAGAGCAATTCCTTGCAGTTTGTAGGAGCGTGGAGATATATATACACCATTTCTATTGTCGGCGCGCCACGGTGACGCTGAACAGAAATGCCGCCAGCTGACACAATGGAGTATACGGGTATAATGCGTAATTATATAACATGAGTATATAATAGTAGTGACAACGATGGTTCGAGTGGCTACAATCAGTGTTGGCTTAATTGTACGCTATAGGCCCGCGCTGTAAGATTCTGTTGTCTCTCTGCTGTCTTGCTAACGTTTGACTGACTTCCTATTGTTTGTGCTTAGGTATAGCTGTTATTAAACGAAAATAACGCCAAGGGTATTGTTTGTGTAATTCAGTAAAATTACTGCTGCAGGAGAAAAAACGTATTTCCCTTTAAACCATAATATCAAAAAGTTAGTCTAAAAATATGTTTTCCAGTAGAGTCCAGTTAGGTTATGTTGCCAAGTAGTTGTTGCCTTTTGAAAAATCAGAAATTTGATAGAGATACTTCGCGTACGGCCAAGATTGTGAAGGGCAAGAGCACTAGCAGCCATAGTAGCAGCAATAATAAGAATGGCAGTGAATACAAAGTAACTCAACGACAATAACAAAGTATCAAGGCATTTGTCTTTGTGCGGGTTAGACCAAAATTGGCGGGCCCTTTGGAAAGCCTCGTTTGCAGTTGAACGTGATTAGTCACAATTTTTTTATACAAATAAATAGCGCTATCACACTCATTGTAAATGTTAGTGTTAATACTAAAAGCATTAATCGGGAGAAGACAAATAGATAGAAATAAGAAAAATACAAAATGGGTCGAACTTATTCTCAGTGCTTA
Source organism: Dermanyssus gallinae (assembly GCA_003439945.1). Lineage (NCBI taxonomy): Eukaryota > Metazoa > Arthropoda > Arachnida > Mesostigmata > Dermanyssidae > Dermanyssus > Dermanyssus gallinae. The sequence continues at coordinate 1,308,284 of QVRM01003495.1, read as the reverse complement.
AATCACGACGCGTCATTTTTGCAAGGTGACGATTCGCCGACAATTGTTACAATATTGAGGACAAACTGAAGTTTAAGTCTAAGTAAATCTTACGCTTAGTATTCCACCGCCCTTCCGTAAAGACTTTTGTGAAATAAATACTGTTTTTTTACTACTGTGGCACCTATTCGTCAGGACAAAGTCAATGTGATCCGAGCTTAGTCTATGGCCTCTTGTTACGTAGCACTGTTACGTGTTCCACACGTAACATCATTCGATTTGCCAATAGCTGTGCTTTATTCCATAAGCGACACATTTCTGTACGGGTGTTGTCGTCGTTTGCAACATCGAAACTGTTTGTCGTCGGACTGTCTCTCTTAAACGACCAGCAGAAACGCCTTCATAGACCTGCTGAGTTTTGTTGGGGCGGGCCATCGACAGCCACCTGCAGAAAGTCTCACTGGCCATTCTGACATACGTTATGCGCGGACAAACGATTGTGATATCCTTCATCTCTCGTCTCAAATGAACATAGATATTCTGTATACATACGGTTCTGTGTGTATCATGTGTGCAATACTGATAGAAAGCAGACGCATATGTCTGAACATCGTCGCATTGCATCGTTGATGTGTGTCTGCATGAATTGCAATTGCATGCTAATTACTACAGTTTTGACAGACTTAATATTGAAATACGCAATCAATAAGCGTATTGACTGCGGGTGTTTTATTAAATAAAACACCCGCTCTACGCCCCGATCTCCAGGCAGTTACTGATCGTAGGGCGCTCCATGCTCCATGGCCGACAAAGGGCAATCTACAAGACACTGCTTATGGAAAAAGGCGCCGGTATGATGAAAAGAAGAAGATGCGAATGTTTGACAAAGTAGAGTGCGAATGAAATGGCTACATTGTATGTCGGCAGAATAAAAGCATGCACAGCGCAACAAATGAACAGTTTCGATAGCGCTTTACTACCCTTCTGCTCAATGCAAAGGCCTCCGGATCAGACCTAGTTAGGGAGCGTCCACTTATTCTGGACAAACACCACATGAATTCGCCATTTACGGTGGAGGAAGTTGTGCAGATCTTGCGCGGAGAATAAGGTTAGTGGTTCTAGCGACAACGTAGGTGATCTAGAGCTTTACAGGGGTGTCGCGTCTAAACCACACTCTTAAGCAAATCTTCGTTAAGCTGATTATCTCGAGAGTGTTACCAACTGTGGAGAATGCCCTACCTTCAGAGCATTTCTGATTCAGGAGGAGCCGAGGTACACAGGCCGAGATCCATGTATTTCCGTCAGATGTTGAGCGGGTGGTGGCTATAGCCGGGGGTCAATAATATGCAGTCTTTATTAGTTGTGCCTTTAAGGCTTTTGACAAAACCCCGTCACTCACTAGTCGATTAATTCGACAAGCTGGAGTGGTTGATTCTCTTCTACGAGTATTTGGCTGCACCAAATGTTATACCCTGTTATGGCCAACCGCTAGAGTCTGTTAACTTTTTCCCGTATTTGAGTCTGAGACAACACTATGTGTGAGCGACTTTTACTTGGCACGTTGGCGACTGGTGTCCGACGTCTATTGCCTCTATTCACACAGAGATGAGACCTTCAGCTGCAAATTTTGCACAGCTAGAAAATGTTTCACAAGATTTACAAGGCGTGTTTTTTTGTTTGTTGCTGGCACCAAGAAATCCCCTATTGTACCGGCAAGCAAGTCGCGGATTGCGGCGGTGGAAACAATCAGAGTCTGGCTAGGTTACCTATACAGAACAATTTTGGCAATTGTTGTTGGAGTCGCAAATAAAAGTGACCAAGGCCTCGGCAAAGGTGGCGGAGTCAGATGTGTACCTCGAGCTTTGGGCTTAAAATGGCATGCACTAGTCAGCACGTGTACATTGTGCATGGCTATTGCCACTTGATTTTCACTAACTTTGAGTGATTATTACTCAAAATGAGCTATGTTTGAGTTGCAGATGCATACTGATGTACAACCTTGTTCATCTCATTTATAAATACTAATTATTCAGTTTAGTAATACGTATCGATGAGACGGTAGGAATTAGTTGCTCAAGTTGTAATGTTATTAATCTATTTGCCGTTGTTATTGTTGTTCTTGCTTGGTCAGGTTGTTCTAGTCATTACTTAAGACATGTAATTCACATTAGACGTGATGATGCTGGTTAGAAGCGTTCTATATGATGAGAGCGAAGTTTTGGCACTTTATTCATACTAACTCTAAACTAGAAGAAAGAAGAGAAGCCTAGCCGACAATAGCAGTCATGGTAGTAAAAGTAACGTTAGTTGTTTTGTAAATTTATTTATATAATTTTTCAATACCTAATCTACCGGTCTTAAGAAGAATCCGCTTCAAATGACGGATGAAGTGTAGACATCTCGGAACTGAACCCGTCACGCCGTCTGGTAGCAGTAGAGTTGCCGGTTATTCATTCATCTAAGCCATAGCGTATATATATGTTTAGCTGCGACTCACGTAGGCGTGAGTCGAGTAGACTGCACGTGTCATAGAGTACAGGGCCTCCAAAATGGCGGCCCTGTAAGCCTATCAATGCACTCGAACAGCTATACATATCAAGACACATCACGTGCGATAAATAAGCGTATGATGATTTAGTTCACTTTTTGGTTCGACACATTGAAGGAGCTTACGATTCATACCTTCGTAGCATGTAGTGCCACTTGTTGGACCAAGAGGCTCTTGCGAGGTATGAGACGTCGCGTTTATGTCGACGCATTTTTTCTTCTTAATGGTAACAAAAGCGATAATTATGATTATGATGATCATTCTCGTTTGAGTGGTAATGATGATGATGATAATTATTGTGATGGTAGTGCTGACAAAGCTTTAGATGCCACATCCGTCTATTAAGACTTTAATTATCTATACAACTGTAGCAACAATAATAACAAAAAAAAGTCGTATTAACATAGCAGTTGTTATCATTACTAATTTCTGCTACAACAGCAAGTTTAGTGTCACGATAAAAAAGACTGCTGAAGCAACCTTAGCAAATAATAATAATAATAATAATAATGGAGGAACTAATTATTTAAAAAACTTTGCAGTAATACGTTCAGACCTCTCAACTGTAACATCGTTTAACATGTAATAAATAATAATAATAATAATAATAATAATAATAATAATAATAATAATAATAATGTTTAACAAAACATTTAAAGACTTAACTGTTATCAGTAAACACGTTCGTTCAGAACAGTTGTAAAAATAGACCTTAATAATAATAATAATAATAATAATAATAATAACAACAAATGCAGCAAAACAAAAATGCAATGATAGAGGAATCTGCAGCAAGCAGCAGCGCTAACAACAACAATCCTTGCATCTGATTGCAAGCATCAACAACTGAACGTCGTTGTCGGCACGAGAGGATTGCGGCGGTGGCGGCGACGACGACGACAACAACAATAACAATAAAAATAACAACAACAACAACAACATCAACAACAACAACAACAACAACAACAATACCGGGGGTGACTTCTTGAAAGCAGCAAGCCCAGTGGTAATTGCGGCCACGATGCTGAGTTGGATGTTGCGCTTTGCCTGCTTTGCTGAGCGGTTGCTCCGACAGAATGCAGTGGCAAATGCGACGATCGCCCGGATTTGACCCCGCCCTGACTTGGACCTTGACACGTTTTAATTGTACGTTGCCTACCGTTCGTCCGACTATAAAGAGAAGCTTGTCACTATACTATGTACGCCGTGTAGCACGCTAGCGGGTTTGCTGGGGCAGCGGAGGCAGAAACAACCGTGACGACAACAACAGCAGAAGAAGAAGTCGAAGAAGAAGAAGAAGAAGAAGAAAAAAGAAGATAAGGCTGCGGTAACAGCAGACGAAAAAAGAAGAAACTGCGCCAACAGCAGTGGTCAGAACAGAGCAGGTCAGCGGGGCCACGTTGAGTGCCCCGTGGTCGTAGAATCCGAGTGGGAGTCGGACAATTTATAGTTATCGCACCAGTACCACCAGGCTGTGTAGCACTATGGTGGTATAAGTAGCCGTATTCGTAATGTTGCTGCTAGATGATATAGTATAAATTCAGGCGGCAGCCATACAAGACAGGTGGCACTAGGAGAGATCGCTCCTAGTGGTATCTCGATTCGCCCGCATCCATCTGCGGCGGTTCGGCATTATTATCGCGGCCACCGACCGACGCGTCGTCCGCAGTGAAGTCGCCGTTGTCCGATGTAACCGCCAACAAGGTCGCCTCGCGGCGACGCCTATGGTACCAATAGGTGGTGGTCTTCGCGCTGGACGACGCTCACCGAGCTAAATAAGGCACACTGTTCTTTGTTGTTGTAGTTGTTGTTCTGGTCGCTGCGGTTGTTGTTGTTGTTATTGTTGTTGTGGTTATTGTTGGAATTCTTCTGTAAGAGTCTTCTGCCTTCGTTACCGTTACGGCTGTTCGTCACGGCTAGCTACGTCCGTGGTCTTCATCTTCTGAAGATGAGCTAATAATCAACATCAGCAACTTATTATTCTCATTATCAGAGATAAAAAAGCAGGTGCTCTGCGGGCATCATTTACGAGGATGATGATCATGATGATGACGACGACGACAACGCCAACAACAACGACAACAACAACAACGACATCATCATCAACAATAATAATAATAGCTAGCGTCAACGATAACAACATCAACAGCAACAACAATAACAACAACAACAAACTACTACTACTACTGCATTAGCAACATCAACGACGGAATCTAGTAGGGTGAGCGGTCAATCCAACGCAACTAGTGTCCGAAGTCGGTCATCCGACATTGACAACGTACCGTGGTCAAGAAGCCAGTCTAACTATACATAACCATCAGACAGCATCTTAATATCTCGTATGGGTGTCCATGTCTATTTGTGTGTGCCTATATCTCGATGTCTGTTTGTGCGTTTGAATGTCTGCCGACAACGAGAGCAATACAACGACGACGTCAACACGACATAATAGCCAGACAAGCAAACCAACCAGCACGAAGGACATGCATGCTAGCGCCATCCCTAGATGACTCAAACGTGAATAAGCCACCATGGAGAAGCAACACAATGGACACGACTAGTGGTTTTATTTGTGACTCCCCCCCCCCCTCCCTCGCTCCCTCCCTCTTTCCCCCCACTCTCCCCGTGCGCTATCCTTTGAAGTTGCATCTCGAAAATGAAAATAAAACATGTCATGTCACCCGGTCAGTGCACCTCAAAAGCTGTGTCGAAGTGTGCGCATTGTACAAAGTCTCGGCGGTCGGGTATCGAATTGCAAACTACTTTAATAAACAAGATGTCCCGAACAAAAAGGCAAATACTCAAACATTACTAAAAACGTAAACACATATATACAGGTAGTTCAACAGGTTCTTAAATTGAGCTTTTCAGAATTCGAATTCGATTTCGTTTGATCGCTTTTCATGTGCAACGTATCGGAGTAATTTTTAAAAATTAAAAAAAAATAACTTCGAGTGGTTATCAGGCATTTTTATTTCAAAGGTTGGAATGCGACCCAAGTGAAACTGAGTTAGACGAGGTGTACGGTGACCCTGCGCCATGTTTTGCCACTGTTTCCAACTGGATTAATGAGTTAAAAAGAGGTCGCAGGAGCACTGAGAATTAACTACGTTCAGGACGCCCAAAAACGGCAACTGATGAGGAAAACGTGGAAAAAGTTCGGAAAATCGTTGCCGCAGATAAGCGAGTGAACATTAGGGAGATAGCGGAGGCCTGGGGGATCTTGACGAGAACTTGAAGATGAAAAAGCCCAGAGCAAAATGGGTGCCGCATTTGCTCAACCAAGGCCAAAATGACGCGCGTGTTTCCGCTGCACAGCGAAATTTGGCCAAGATGTCGAAAAATCCGTCGGATTTTTGGCGCAGATTCGTGACCGTCGATGAAAGCTGGGTCCATTGCTACACTCCCGAGACCCAAGAAGCATCTCGCCAATGGTGTGCACCTGGTGAAGGACCTCCGAAGAGGGCGCGGACAACGGCATCGGTCGGAAAGATGATGGCTACGGTTTTTTGGGACCAACGTGGAATAATTCTGGTCGACTACCTTGAGAGCGGTAAAAGGATCACGGGCGAATATTATGCATGACTGTTGAAACTGCCTGAAGCAAGAACTCATCGTGAAACGGCCCGCTTTGCAGAAGAAGGTTGTCCTGTTTCACCAGGACAATGCTCCTGCACACAAGTGGCGGCAAGGATCGGCAAAACTGGTCCAACTGAGGTTCGAACTTATTGAACAACCTTCCTATTCTCCAGACCTGGCCGCCTCTGATTATTTCCTCTTCGGACATTTGATGAATAGTCTCGGTGGAAAGCGTTTTTCCAGCAATGAAGAGGTTAAGGCTGCTGTCAGTGCCTATTTTCAGTCTAAAGACCGGAATTCTACTCAAACAAAAGCACGAAAACACGAAAGCCACCTCATTCACCCATTACTGCCGAATCACATGTTGCTAATTATTGTTAGCAGAAAAGATAAACAGTGCCCTTACTAGAACTTAATATTGTATAAATGGGTAACGCCACCAATTACTTTACAATAGTAGTCTACTGGAAACTGTAATACCTCATCGATCGCCAGCTTGGCGAAATCCACAAAGACTATTGGAAAACCCTAAATATCTTAACATGTCCGGCCCTCAGTGCATTAAAGATATGCCTTACGGTCAATTCCAAGCCCGTTGGGGACGAAGGAAGGTCTAGAATTAAAAACAGCTCTATAATTTTTTTTATTCTAGCCCTAAGTCGCAACCTGAACCAAACGCTCGGTATACTTCTTGCCACATTCCTTAATACAGACAAAGATTTATTTTTTTATTTGCCGTCTAGGTGCGTCGTCCGGCGGTTTGTATGCTATTATTAGAATAACTACTATTTAGTTACCCGAATATGATAAACGTATAATGTATGTGGTACAGACAAATTCGAGTTCTGATAGACACGGCTTCCGCGGGTTGACTAATTGACAGGGCCCAAGTGCTTTTGATATCTGGCAGATCTCCACCTTCAACATCTTCCTTATGCAGTGATACGTGCTGCAAAAGCTAAACACACATAAACATATTGCTGATGAAATATTATTAGAGTGATGCTGTTGTAGCTATACGCTACGAAGTATATAATACGTTTTTGTATTTCATCTGCCAAGCCCGCATCACCTACGCATTACGCTATATTGATACTACTATTATTGTTATTAATATCAATATAGTAATATTACTCTTATTACGACCACCATCTGTATTTTAAGAACCACATTATTGCTTTGTCTATACACGAAATGCTTTGATCATATTGTTCAACATGGAACAGCTGTTTACCAAGGCCAAAAACCTAAGCGGGTTAGTTAGCGGGTTAGTTTTACTGGGCCGGCTTGGATTCCGGCTTCGCCTCTTGGCAATTGGGCCCTAAACGAAGCGGTCCACTACGCGGCCTCTGCCAAACAAAGGAAGGTCTGCATTAAGCGTAGGACGGCAGCAGTTGTTTTTCCTCTGCGAAACAAACGTTACCCGATGGCCACTTAGACCATCACCATCAGTACTGTTTCTGCGATGACGAGCCCTAATACTGCAGTAAGTACAGTAGTAGTAGTAGTAGTAATAGCTACTGCGCAAACCACCACGTTCTTCCACCACTTCTTCTGTAGTTGCAACTGTTGCAGTTCTTCTTGTGCAGTTCTTGTGCAGTAACTAAACGAAAAAGAATAGAAGAAGAAGCAGAATGAAAACGTATGAAGAAGATACACCACGCGTAACGGCATAAACAGGGAAAAGAAACTGTGACCTTAAACGGAATGCTGATACGGGTGGCCACATTACAAGCACTACGACAGAAAACCACAACCCACGACAGCGACAGTCGTACCGCCAACAACACACACACACAACAACAACACAAACGGCAATCAAAATATATAAAGGCAATAGAAGTAGGTAATGAGAATCACTGCAATCCTTATTGCCAAAAAATGTTGCATTTGTATTGCTGCTAGACACGCCATTTTATGAAGAAAAAAATCCCTTTTGAGAAGTTTCAACAATATAAGATTAAAAAGTTGTTGTTTTGGTTCTACTGTGCTATCGCATACGATGTTGTTATTACAAAAAGCCTGTATATGATGTATATTCGTAAAGCAATCATTGGTTAATAAAACTACTACTACTACTACTATTACAAAAAGGCCTCGGCTATCGAATAGATTGGCTGGACATCTTATTGCTTACTAATGGTTCTGCCAAAATGCTTATTGTTAGGTGCTTAGTAATTAACCTAAATCAGCACGCAACGTAGCAAAACTAAATTAGTCACGCGCAGTTATTAAACGATTTTTACCCGTAGATTACCTTCGGGTTGCCTTCAGGGCAGCGTATCTAATGTTTCATTTCCTTAAAACGACCCACAATCCTTGTTTATATAAACTATTGATTTCAAATATAGATTTGCCTAATATTTCCGTATCTTGTGGACAGAGGATGCGAGAGGCTGAAAAGTTATTAGTAAAGGCACTACTTGGTTCAGTTTCTGCACAATGTACTGCCAGCAGCCCCAACCGCTTTAGCCTTGTGCCTAGTAGCTAATGGCGCTGCCTCATCAGTGATGACTTCCGTGGGCGATATCGGCGTGCAGACAACCAGAAGCCTTAAGCCAAAGCGGCGTTTGATCCCGGTCGTCAGCGTTCCACCTCATACCGATCACTTTCACTGATTCACGTGTGCACCTCTCCGCTACTAAGTACTATTTCTTGGGACTAGTGCTATATAGACTGACTTCATTTAGCCTATATAGGACCAGACCAGTGACTCTCGTCGCAGGTTCGATCCTAGCGTGCACATTATTGCAACGCAATATTTTTTTAATTTTACGATTTGGTTCAAGGTTATAATGAATAAGCCATTTTTGACCGGAAATAATTGTGTCAAAATTATAGCACAACTTTAACAAGGATCGGCCAGTCTGCATGTAGTCAAAGCGTATTACTCGTTCCTAAGTACTTTTAAGCGCCGGTTTAAATGCACAAGGCAGTAACTTTAGTACGTTTTTAAATTGAGGAGCCTCTAGGATTGCCTGCTTTAATACTGCCTTTAATAGTCTTGGAATCGTTTTGATGGTCTTGTTTATTAGAATTTAGTTTAATGAATGATTTAATAAGGGTATCCACGCATCTATTTAGCAATAGAGTTCACCAAACGCAGGTTCAGTGGTAGTCCAATTTGAGAACTGCTGGACTTATCTTATGCTAAACATACCCACCGTCGAGCTCGGTAGCGTGGTGCATTTGCCTGCTGCGCCTCGCGACCGGAGGAGACACACAGGTGCGCGGGTTTGAACTCCACCGTAGCACATTTGTATTTATAGGCGTCCGTCTATGAAGAAATGCGAAAAGCAGTCCCGTAGACGTTAAATTTTGGCTGAAGGTCAGCCCAAAAAGTTTATTTTTTTTAATAGACCGACCATAAGAACTAGAGACATGTACGGGAAAGCACTAGCAAATTAATTGCCGATGAAAGGGAGGAAGCGCACAGATCGACGCCGCAAGACAGTGATATGTTTATATATAGAGGACCTATAGCAATGTACAAAATCTATAAAGGATTTGCAGGTATCGTGAACGTCGTGTAGTTGCTGAAGTTTTCTAGAACAGTGGCCTCTATATAGTTTTGACGTATCTGAGGTGCATGATGCTGTGGGCTACAACAACTGGCTCTCATTGGACTGCCTCCTTACCTTATTAAGCCACATACGTTTTGTAGTTTAATTGTGTATTCGATTATGGGAATATTACGCTGTTAGGGTCAGGACAGGATCCAGCCGCCTGGTGTATTTAACAGCAAGCAGGCAACTAATGGATGCAACGATTCGTCATTGCGCTTACGCTTGGTTTCAGATCTGCCGTGGGCGATTGTCTATAGGGAAGAGTCGGCAAGTCCGTATGCGATGAAACTCCACAATCGCTCGGGCGAGGTACCGCATTCTTCGGCAGACGACGCGGTCTTTACCGACATCTTAAAGGGCTTGGCGGGCGACTCGCGCTACGTTGTCTGTGCCGCTCTACTGACGGTCCGCGGCGACGAGGACGGCGATGCTTCAGGCGGACACTTCGAAATGGACCCCGCAGCGTGCCAGGCTGTCAGCACGAAGGGGCCTCGGCACGCTCTTAAGAACACCAACGCTCACTCGAGCCAGGTATGAGCGGCTCAACGTTCCTTTAGCATCCGACGCTTTTTTCTTTGCGCTACTTTGCGGGTTTTCTTAGTTCTTCTTGACTGGACCTTTCGGTCTGCCTGGTTATATATACTACAGATTGTTTGCTATAGGCTCAGTTTTGTAGTCACCACGATATGATTGAATAATGTGCCTAAGATGTGTGCTATGTACATAAATCTGTCCTGCCCGCGTCTTGTATCGATCCATCGATTGCTCTTTGCCGCGCTAATGATCTATCTTATCTTGACTAGTATTCAAGCAAACAAAAGGGCATCCTCTTCAAAAGTGCATTCAACGTATACGTTGAATGTGGATACGTAATAAATAGGCATCTGTTTCTCCTTCTACCTTCTCTCTCTCGCTCACTTTTGGTTTCATGTTTTCATTTAATATGTATATATGTATTTTTATGTAGAAGATTCTAAATTTGGAGAAGGTGAGCGCCTTGGTCCTAAACCCCCTCGAAATGCACACTGCTCGTACGGAATGCCGACTCAGATTCAACTGCCTCCGAGATCATGCACAGGCTGCCGGTCTGTAACATACTTAACGCGGTCGAAGTAGAGCTCCTAGAGGTACCCTCAGGGACGTGTTTCCCCTTGCTGCAGAGGTGGCTGGGTAAACTGAGTACAGTTTCAAAGCGCCTTCCCCTAATTGGATACCATAGTGGAATTTCCTGCTGAGGTGCTCTTACTCAACCACACGCCTGACTCATATTCTGAAAGATATCAATCTCACGAGCTTTGGTGCTTCAGTGACCTTACAGCCGATACGATAACCATCCTACTTAACATTGAACTGGACGATACAACTAAAGCGCAGATTTTTTTGGCCAGTAGCCGGAGTGCGGAGGGCTCAGCTTATCAGATCCGGTTCTTCCCATATGCGACGATATTCGCACTCCTTGCAATAGTTGCTGTCACACGTCAGGTTTCCGGCACGGTTTGCGACCTCTTTGATCCTGGTCAGGTCGAACTCACATCAATGCGAGATCAATTTACGAGCTGCTTGATTGAGGTTCTTATACCTTTGCGCCCTATCCAGTGCATTCTTAGGAATCTTAGTAAATGAAGACACTACAAGAATGTGTGTTGGTCTCCGACTTGGTACGCCTCACATACGCCAATGCGGGAAACTGGTGAGTATCACAGCTCACCACGATCTACCATGCGCCCTCAGTAAAGGCCGTCGGCCATGCTACGCGGCTATTAACGACACACTAGCAAGGGCCCTCGGGACGGCAGAGTGCCCAAGCTGCTAGAACCCACAGCGTCCCGACGGGGTGACCGTCACCCCCTTTGAACGGGTCCGGATCCTTGTATAAGACACCATAATAACCAACTCACTTTCTCCCTCAGTGGTCGGTTTCGGTTCACTTAAAGCTGGTCACGCCGCGACCCTAGCAGAGAACAACAAGTCAAACAAATACGCTGAACTGATCAGAGCCTATTTCAGCTCAGTGGCCTTCAAGATCTTGGGACCACCGGGTTTCCTTACTGAGAGACCACTTACTAAGCGGGTGGGCAAACTTTGAAGATAACTACGGGCGATAGGAGAGCTGCATACGTCTTACGGCAGAGACTTTCTATTGATGTCTAACAGGTCAACGCAAGCGCAGTTTTATGATTGCTTACCGAATGGTACAAACCAGGGTTTTCTTAGGCTGAAGGTGAAGACGTTCGCTTATAAAAAATTGTAACAAAAATTGACGAAAAAATACATTTGATGCCTCTCAAAACATGGTTATCTAGTGCAACGGTAGAATATCTAAAACCCGCGAGAGCTTCTAGACCACGAGCATTTAAAGTATCAATCCAATAACAATAACAGGGCAGATAACGGCAGCATCAAACGATGGTAACGTTAAGGATAATAATTACTAGAGTGTGATAGCAACAAGTATCCGTCATCGACAACAACTACAACAACAGTAGCAGCAACAATAGTACAAACAAATTGCCACGACACCCTTCAAAGAGCTAATAAGTAGCAACAACAGCAATTTCATTTAAGCATAGAACCTGAAAACTAAGCTTGATGAGGTTGAGTCTGGCGCCGCCGTTCTAGCTGTGACAGCCAGCCAGCTTTTAGCAGATCCAAGTGTAGCAGTTCAAAGTGATTTAATGCGCGTACGGCGTGAGCTGTTGTTAATTCTGGATTTCGCACGCGCGTCGCCACGAACGCAACAATGCGCGATTTGCCCGGACGGTGTACAATGCGGCAGAAAAGTGGCACGTTTTGCCCCTCACACGCTCAGATCCTGGGTAGCAGTGAGGGGAATCGGAGGGGGGGGGGAGAAGACTGGCAGGGGTAGAGGGGGCAAGCGGTGGACATATCCCAGAACTTCAGAGCCGAGAATGCGAGTTTTTCGTGTCAGACTGAAGTCCGGCTCAAGAAACAGGATATGAATATGGTCTTACTGATGCTGCCGACGTGATGATGGTGAGAATGGTGATGATAATAATGACGATGATGATGATGATGATAACGATGAGAACAACAACAACAACAACAACAACGGCGATGGGGCGAGTGCGTGCATACACGTATATGGTCATACTTGTGTATGTGTGTATGAATGTTTGTTTGTTTGTTTGTTCATATGACTGTGCTCGTGTCTGTGTGTGAATATGTGTGTGTCTGTTTGGTCGGCGTGTTGGCGTTATTACAGGCATCATCGCTGTTCATGGCGCCCGCCAACGAGCGCGATCGCCGCCGCGTATCGCAATGGGCCACGACACAGCTGCTCGCGATGAGAAGCGGACACCGATCTATCTGGCTTCGGTGGCGACTCAAGGTCTCTCGGCGGAGCCTCGGCGACACACTCGGTCACACGGCAGCGAATGGTGGCAGCCATGCATTGTTGGCAGCGGCAGCCAACGTCAACGGCGGCGGCAGCGGCAGCGGCTCTCGAAGTAGTAGAGAGAGGACACGCAGAGATGTACGTATGCGCGTATGGGGGTGACGGCGGAAAAGCGACACGCTTATATATATATATATATATATATATATATATATACAGGGTGTTCCAGAATTCGCCGAACAAGTATTGATTGATATTCGTTCAACTCAGCGAAAAAAAAAAGACAATTTTTATCAGTAGAACGAGGGGCGGAAATGTCTTCTTTGGGAGTAAGAACGAAATTACCAAAACGTGCTTGTATCGAGTTTTTATTCTGACATATCGTTAGTAAATCTGCCAGTGCGAGAGTTCCAATCATCTTATCGACAAACCAACGATCATACCTGCGTGTTTGGAACAAAAAGGTTTTCCCCCTTTGACAAAATAAAGGTGCATTTGAATTGAACTGAAGTTTGCATATGTTGAATTGCATTCTACGTTAGCCTAGAACATAACAAATGTCATCACAGCTAATTCTCATAAAAGAAAACTCGTTGCAATTCGTATAGTTGGCCTTCACACTCAATTACTCATTTGTAGAAGACAATTCCGTCTCTCGGTTCAATGGAAAAAGTATTTTTCCGCCGAATTCCACTAGAATTCTAAGTTTGTTGAACGAATTCCGAAACGCCCTGTATATACGCGTGCGTGTAGTTGTGCGCTCAAATTCATAATAAAGTAACACCTTAAGAAATAAGTCGGCATACGGCCATGATGGGAACGAAGTAGCGACCAGTAAATGCCATCTATTTACGGCTGGGAGCCGAAAACAGACACATTTTGTATATGCTTATGCTGTATATATATATATATATATATATATATGTTTCAACGTTGCATGCGCACATGCATAGCAAGCATAGACCAGAACGCCATTAATAAAATTAGTGTCGCGTTCCGGGCTGCCAACGGCTAATATCTGTAAATACATTTCACGTTCGCTTTTTATTCATATTCCTCGGCGTCTTCTGAAATTCCCACATTGTGACTTAGTCGAGTTTTACAACTTGGTTTCATTGGTAATATACATTCCTACAATTTGGCTTAAGTCGGACTATTTAGGCTTTTGCTAGCTTTTTCCTTACCGCCATCCAGATGCATTGTTTAAAAGTAATTATTTGGTTGTATCGTCCCAACAAGCTGCGTTGTAGTTTTCTGTATCTTTCCTTTTTAATAATCGTTCGCTGTCGACTTAAATGAGCCTGACAGCACGGCGATGTATCTTCGCGTTACTTCTGTACAGAGTTTGTATGAACGAAGGCAGAGACTGGTGGTCCTTCATATATTGCGCTATCAATTACTTGGCCAGGTCTCCTTGTTTTTGTTTTTTTAACAGTGCTTTATATGTAAATTACTACTGACAAAACTGCGAATTGACTAATTATCTATCTAAGCTTGTGATATAGTCTATACCCAATCGCACCCGATTTGCTACACGCTTAAATTATTTGCTCGACGACAACAAATTCTGCCTGTGAACTAACAATGCGGCAGCAAATTCGTAGCTACACAACGTTACTATTATGGGACGTAAAAGCTCGTTTTCTCCTGCTATCTGGCAACGAGTTTTCACCAAGTACTTTTCTCACTGCCGTCATTTTCTTTTGATTCACTCTACGGGTCTCTAATCTTGTCTTCGTTGAAAAATACAGGTGTGATATTACTGTCGAATCCTCGCCGGATATTGGGTGTCTGTTAAAATGGTGGCCACAACACTGAGCACGAATTGTGATGAAACTAGGTAGAACCTGAGTACTATTACTAATTAATTAATTATTGACAACGTTATTCCGTTTAAAAAAATGCAGAACGTTAGAGTATTCTTTTATTGTGACCGAGAGTGTGATCTAAGACCCCTTTGTAAAACAAACTCCAGGCTGCTGAGAGCTGTACGGTGACCAGTTGGAACTGCCAAATCGAGATACCGTAAATCGATGTTACTTAGCTTAGCTCCACGGAGTTAGAAATTAAATCTACATTTAGTTCTGTGTACTTAAGGTCTTTTGTCTGGAGGGTGATCGACATCCAACACAGCATATGCTAATGGCCCCCACACGTCGCTGCTGCATCATTCGAATTCCTATCCAAATTCGTTGGCTCTCGGAAATTTCTTTCGTACATTTGTCAGATCCGATTTGTATTAACAACTCATGTCCGTGCGTTTCGATTTCGTTGTACCTCCCATATGGGATACCTTTCGACTGCCGTTGTATCAGGTGGACGATGAACTAAGAGCCAGTCGTGAGTGGATCGTTCTGGCGCGGCGAATTGGTACGGGTAACTTCAGCGAGGTGCGAATAAGCGATACCTCGGCACACGTCAAAGACGGCAACGTATACAATTACACCGTTGGCTCACTCGCGCCCGATACAGCCTACGACTGCTGTCTGATGCCTGTGGACACGCTCATGGAGGACACTATGAACGACCGTACCATACCCGGTATGTACCTCAGCGTAGGGCAGAAAACTAGATATGTGTATACTAGACATATGTTACAAAACGTGCCATACATTAATTTAGCTTACAGTGATGTATAAACACTTATACTCCAGTAAACGTATGCGGAAGCTACAATAGCCGTTCGTCCAGACTTCGTATTACTGTCCGGACAAGGTGCCAAGCACAGCTGCAGCGTTACCCGTTGTATTAAGCGTCTGTTCACAACCTTTGCTATAGAAATTTTTCAGAACTTGGGCTCCTGGTAGCTAGTCTAAAGCATTTAAACGCTCTACCAATAACCCCCTTAATTCTAATACCTGGACCTACAGCCTGGGCCGCACCCCCAGATGAGTGAACTCTTACTCTCAAATGTTTAAGTCATTCTGTCAGGTCGCCGCGAGTCGTTTGTGTACAGACCCGTAGGTTCGAGAGCACAAATGTAACCTATGGACAGGGGTTTCATTCAGAGCAGCGTGTTTCGTCCTATGGTCACCTAAATGTAAGATACTAAGATAATTACTAGTGCTCCTTGACTAGTTCAAAAGAGTCACAAGGCGGAGACCAACGCAGACTCTAACCACAAAGCCATCTAAGAGGGGGACTTCGCGGAAGCACTTTACAGAGCATTAAGCCATGCACCACCTGCACTTGACAGTCATCGCCGGGTGGTGGCCATATACGGGGTGTTCCGAAGAAGCTTAGCGAACCCCAGTAGGAACTACCCTGTTCCGGTATCACAAAGAGCTCGCTTTTTTGAGCGGATCGTCATCAGTGACGAGAGTTATTGCCATAAATCCAAGCCTGAGATAAATTGGGACATCAGGTAATGGTCGTTATCTCCCCCAAAAAAATTCAAAAGCGCTTCAGCTCAGATGTCGAATTGAAGGCCACAGTGGGGGACTGACCTTTGTCACAACCGCATATATGTATTTATATATGGAGAGAAAGAGAAAAAAACTATAGTAAGATGTTGTATTGACGCAATTGCTCCTATTTTCCAATATTAGATATTAAACGAATAAATAAAATAAATTTTTACTTTGTGAAGTGCACGTTGGGCTTGTCAAAGAACGCATTGGCGACGCTTGCACTGGAATTATGCCGCAAACGCACATTAATAGAAGATTTAGTACTGGACCAGATACCGTTCGGTACACAAACCTTAGAAACCTACAGACAATTTAGAGAAAATAGTAACATAGAATTTGTAAAGGGTGTGTATGTCAAGAGACCTGCTTTTTGCCTTGACAGATAAACATTGTCACCATGAGGGACAGACCTATAATATGCCAAACATGGCATGGTTTGGCATGTTCGGCATTTTTTAATTAATTTTTTTTAATACTTATTGATTCAAATTTATGATATTTTTTAAGTCGTATAAGCTTGAAAGAAAATTGCTATAAGTCAACGAGTGCGTATTAAAAATTGTGGATAGTGCAATGTCGGACGTAACCACATATTCAACTGTTCGTTTATCGAAGCATCGTTTGATATATAAACGATTGTACTATACTACCAATTTATGGTAAATAAACCTTAAACAATATATATATATATATATGAAATTGACTAATTAAACTCAATGTCGTAGGTGGACTGCGCGAGATACCTATCCATCTTCGGCCAACAGTGGAGCAGACCATGATGATGTGCAAGGAGATTGTTACGCTAGCCGACAACAGTCCCCGGCGCACGGCGTCGTCCGGCGGCGTCGATGGCAGCACCCTGGCCGTCGTCATTGGAACCTCGGCGGTAATCACAGCTGTTATTGTGGCTGTACTCTGCTGCTGTTGTCCAGCTTCGAGGTGTGTGTGTGTGCTGGCTTTTCTTGCTGAGATTGACACGACATTAAATAGGAGAGGGACAGAGTTGGAGAGAGATTAGTGGGACTCAGGCCAGGACTAACC
This sequence comes from Dermanyssus gallinae, assembly GCA_003439945.1. Lineage (NCBI taxonomy): Eukaryota > Metazoa > Arthropoda > Arachnida > Mesostigmata > Dermanyssidae > Dermanyssus > Dermanyssus gallinae. Next base: position 1,290,806 of record QVRM01003495.1, on the reverse strand, counting down.
AGGAGTAGGGTGGCTCTTCTCAGGGAGAACAGAAGGAACAGCAACGCGCTTCTGAACTCCGCACTCACATGGAAAGATTACTAACGTGAAAAGATTCACAGACTAAAAGCTTGTTAGGTAACCTGTCACTTAACCAATGAGGTAGTCAACTCAGACAAGGTTAAATTGGCCATGCTTACCAATACGAACAGGGCCGTATAAACACACTTTTCTTGAATTTTAAGCAAGACCTTTTCAAAAGGATATGTGTCGCGCCGAAATCAAGCTTACCACACGTCTAGATATCATAACTGCTGGCCGTCCCGCCGATACACTGCAGCACGAAACGCTGAAACCGACAAGTTTTTTTTATAGTTCAAGAAAAATATCAAAGACCGACGAGCTAGTGTAGGCTAATGACGTGGTATTGGGCACAGACTTGTTACTGTGAGACTTGACGTCCAGAATGGCAGCTTATATATATATATATATATATATATACGCGGGCAGATCGGCAAGTTCTAGTGTTTTGAATTTTACCACCGCTAGACCGAAAATACCAAGGTCTTCCAGTTTGCCCGCGTTTACGATCTTATGGATATCCAAATTGAACCTTCAAGTAGTAGCAGAAGACTCTGGATTGCTTTATCGAAGGACTACAGGAGACGAATCATGGGTATAGGGTTACAACATTGAAATTAAAGCTCAATCTTCTAAGTGGTGCTTCCAAGGATAGAGCCCATTGAAGTATATATATATATATATAAATTACATGCTCCAATTGCTTGCATTACAACTAGTCTATAGATGAAAAGGATATGGTATTGCACCGTATGCTTTTGCTGAAATCAAAACAATAATATTCGGGTGCTACTAAGTAATTTTCCGTGCGTGCATCTCGTTTGCAGGAGCTTCCTAATGCGCTGTTCCGACAACATCTCCCAAGCGCCGTGCAAATCGGCATCAACCGACAAGGCGTTCGCTTCCATTCTGCAGGGAAGCCATGCTCGTGGAAAGGGTGTGTCGGTCTTGGAAAACAACAGTAGCAGCGGGGCCAGCAGCAACAGCACCAATACGAGCGGCAGCAGCAACAACAATATGGGTGGAAATAACCACCACAACAACAACAACAATAGACAATTGTGCAATAACAGGCTACGTAAGAACAGCTCGATTAATTCGACAAAGAATCTGGTCAACTTTATGGATGACGAAACCCAGTCACAGCTGAACAATACAGCCGGTAACCCCAACTCGGGCATGGGCGCCGGCACCGTGGCAGCCGGCCTCAACGCCTTGACCTTCAACGCGTCGTCCTCTCCCGCTTTGCCCCGGGCAGCGGCAACGACAGCAGCAGCAGCAACAGCAGCTATGGCAGGTGGGATACCCGCAATGGGAATGGGTGCGCTTGTAGGTGGGAGTTCGGTAACATCCTCAGTCAACGGCACGGTACGACGAATACCCATGAAGCCACCGAACATGCCGCTCCCGCCGATTCCCACCGAAGCGGCCCAGGCGCTGACGCAGGCCAACGCAATGGGCGTCAGCGCTAACGGAGGTTGTCATGGTAGTCACAATGGTGGCTGTGGTACGAATGCTTCTGCTGTGGCCAGTCCGGCTGCACCTGGCGGCTACAAGATCGCTCTGCCGCCTCCACCTACGCCAGCTGCAGGCATTCGTTCGAGAAGCGAGCGCATCGAAGCGCTCGACAACAAAATCGCCACGCTTGACGCCGGACGGCAAGTACCGTCCTCTCAATACTCAGCACCTATGGCCGCCCACACCGGTCCAGTCTAGATCGTTTAGCTAGCAGACATCTGTTTCCGTAGATAACCAGGCATGCAATTAGGCAAGTTAGGCAAAGCGCTTAAAGCGTCGCTTGGAATAGACTAGGCCACTTGTCTCCAAATGTAGTAGTAGTGTATGCCATTATTAGATCAATAACTGGTTAAGTAAACCGAACGCGAAGGATGATCCCGGCTGCATGTTTACGTTAATAAGCCTGTGGCGAATTTTTACGGCCAAGCCTGAAGATGTAAGTCAGTTTCGAAATTATGGTTGAATTTAAGGCTTTGAAAAGCGCTTGAACAAGACTAATTTAAGTTAATTTTATCGAAAGGCACTTAATTGCAAATCTAAGTTTATACCCAGTATGAGCATTTTTAGGGTAGGTAAAGCATGCCAGAGCTCCCTAGTTCGCAACGTCAGACACGGTATTATCACGCTATCCAATCACTAGACTTTTCACGTATGTGATCGAAGGACTCTATACAATATGTCAGAAAACAACCTGAAAACTAAGTTAGTCAATATTTATTTTATAGACTCCACATTTGCTGGCGCACTAGCTAAAATTAAACGTGGCTAAGCAAGCAATATATTCTATTTATGACATTGCTGTTAACCTAGCTTAAGCGCCTAAGAACCACGACATGTATGTATATATATATATATATATATATATATTATATGCATATATATATATATATATATATACATATATATATATATATATATATATATATATATATATATATATATATATATATATATATATATATATATATATATATATATACATGACAAATTGCCGACATGAATGTGCCTGTATGAATCAACGTGTCATCGGCTTGTCGAACAAGCCGAAATTTTCGTTTGCGTTTGATAGGCTCACACTGATGTACTCCGAGTGGGAGGATATGCCGTCAAACGCGCCACAGCCACAGGTACAGCGACCTCGGCGCGCCCGCTCCGAGCTGCGGCCGTCAGCTCCGCGTTCGTTCACGAGTCTGGGCAATCTGTGCTCAACGTCACGGGACGCCGCGGACCCATTTCGGACGATGCGATCACTAGGCGGCAGGCACCAGGCCGCCATTTTAGCAGGTGCCATGGCAAAGCCGCTGCCGCCGACGACGACTACAACGATGATGGTGCTGATGGGCAGCGACGGAGGAAGCTACAACGACACAACTTCAAGCGATGACGACCGAAAGGTGCTCCATGCGCAGCCTCGAAAGGTAGGAATGACAAAGTAGTTGTACTCTACTGTTGCACTAAACGATCGGCATCGCGTCTCAAAGTTGAGGATGTCACGACTGCAATTCCAGCAACCCCGACGTGTGCCCTCATATTCGACGTGCCTCCCCCTCTTGTCTTCTCGCACTCCTTACCCGCTAGGTTGCCGGTTGTTCGAATAACCATTACGCAGTCATTGTGTGCAACATTTTATCTAGTTGTACTACTTAAAGCGGCAGTGTAGCTTAGTCGAAGTTGCATGCTTGGCTCGGTGACCGTGATCGTGGCGTCCGCCAACGAAAACAGAACAGGCGCCTGCCTCCACTACGTATGCAGTAAAAAACGGCCTCTCTTGTTGCGCCGATGAGTTAAAATACAGACCTATAACCGTATAAGTAGATCTGAAGTAGTTTCAGACAACCTCGCATTAGACTCTATAAGATGGAAGGTTAATCTGGCCGAATCATTAGCTCAAATATTTTTAAAGAGGCATATTTTGTCGTTTAACATTGCGCTGATAATTGTCCTGGCTGATAATCTGCTTACTGCGGTGCGTACTTTTGGTCTGTTCGCTTTGAGCGAGCGCCACCTAGCGCTATCTATACACTTCGATTGCTGGTAGCGTAAGATTCTACGTACGTGATCACAGCAAGTTGTTGGAGTATAATACCTCGCGAAGGTTAGACGGGCGAGATCGACTAGGGGCAGACATAGTTAGCCCTCATCGGTGCCAATGTGGTCACCCCGTCGATAAACTAGGACATCACGGACTATCGTGCATTATTAGTGCAGGACGACGCTCGAGACATGCCGCTATTAATGAGACCTTTAGCAGAGCCCTTAGGTCGCCCGTGCATTCTTGAACCCCCAGGCCTCTGCGCGGAGGACGGCAAACGTCCAGATGGTATGACACTCACACCATTCGAGCGAGGCAAAATGCTAGTTTGGAATGCAACCGTTACCGACTCCTTAGCTCCTTCTATGGTCGGTGGCGGCGCATCCGAAGCTGGTTATGCAGGCTACCTTGCGGAGACTAACAAGTTGAGAAAATACTCATCAATCGGCTATCCCCATGAATTTTGCCCACTTGCGTTTGAAACCCTGGGTGCCCCTGGCGTTCGGACCAAGCAGCTGATCCGCAAAGTTGGGACCTTGTTAAACCTGTCATCCGGTAATAACAGGTCATCGTCCTTTTTTAAACAACGCCTGGATCTTGACATACAACGTGAACACGCTGCCTCCGTTCGGGGCACACTCCCAAAGTGGTCTCGCCCTGGCCTCATCGAAACGGACACGTGACAGTCACAATGCGCATTGGCTTAGCTAGTTGATGTGTGTAACATATACCTAATGTATTATACGGAAAATAGACGGGCGAGATTATGATTGTGACTGTGACGGCGCTGCCCGCAATATGTGGATTGAGACTGAGTTGATATTTCCCCCACAACGAGTAGGTGTCACCTTGCACCAAAGAGTCTTTTCTTGTGCCCGCTCCCATTTATCTGACATTACACGGGTTAATATTCATAACAAATATGTATATTGTTTCTGAGACGCGACGAAGGTCGAGTCTTCATCTGTCGATCTAACCTATATAATCCACATACTGCAAGACGCTAATACGTTGACTAGTGACACCGTTCTTAAATAGTCTAGGTTGTCAAGCCGACAGTTGAGATCACCATAGAGCACAATCACTCTTCGCAAGTCCATCATAACGAGAAACAGTATTAATTTCTCCAGCAGTGTTGCTATTGCTTCCGAACGATTAAAATACATTGGAATCACATTAATGACATTTTTTGTTAGGACTATGTAGTTATCTTTTTACAGTAGGCTTTTGCGCCAGAGACTTTGCTTTTATACAGTACATCAACTCCCCCACTTGCAATCCTGCCTAAGATGTGCCCATGGACCACATCTTCCACATTTCGGCTTAGGACCCTTGCAGTCTGCGGTAAAGTGAACTATGCTGTAGCATCTAAAGCACTACAGTTGGTCGCAGTATAACGCAACCCCATGCTGCTGTAAGCCCAAGCAGACTGTGATGAGAAGCGATTGCCTGTAAATGTTAAGACTACCTACGAATTCAGTTTCTGACACAACGCTGCTCATCGGATTTTTGGTTTTAACTCGAACCGCCTCAGTTTCTCTTGATGATTTAAGTGCAGCTAGGATGGTAACGATGGACGGGTGTTCAGTGGGTACTGTGCCCTTCGCAGAAGAGCGTGCTCCACCTATTCTGGCCGGTACTCTAACGTCCGCTTACTCTTGCAATGACAGTAAGGTGCACCTATACTTTTCGGCATAAACAACAATGACAAGCTCCCAATTTTTTGTAAAACGGGGTTTCTTAATTTTCTCTTCACATGGCCCACATTATAGTCATCGCTGGGAGAAAACATCACTGCCTCATGCCTAGTCACAACCACCTTCGGTGCCTGCAATCTGTTTTAGCGCAGCAACGTAGTAAATCCTATATCATCAGGCTTTCCTTCCTCTACACACTGTACTTTATTTTCTTCTACGTTCATTGCGTCGCGCTAGATCCAGGAGAGTCATCGTGTGATATACGGAAATCTTTCACATGCACGTCTTCGACGGGACTCAAGGCGGCGCGCTTTCATCGTCCTCTAACAACACGAGTTGCGCGGTTGTCCGTCTGCATGACTCCAACAATGCGTTCATTTGTCCAGCGTTTCACTCCCATAAAGTTCAGGTGGCGGAGTGCGTTTCACCGGCTTTTTGTAATCTTTTTGCAAAAAAAGAAATACAAAATATGTGGGATTTAAACCTGATTCGACAAGTGCTTAATTAGCGGCGCTGCCATTTAGACTACGGCGCCTTAGCGCCTTACTGCGATCCCTTGTTAACTAACTAACAAATGACGCTGACACTGTCAGGTCGAACGCCACAAAAATACCAATCAGAGCCTGATTGCTCGGAGAGGTAATTGAAGCACCTCTGAGCATATATCGTGCCCCGATCTCCAACTACGCACGTCTCTGTCCATAAAGTCCTAAAAATATTGCAACAGTATCTGAGAATGTCTCACAAAAACCGGTAAATACTTTATGTTGCAGGCATCAGCTCAGCACAGACGCACCATGAAAGTCGTGGAAGATACGTTGTACAGCGCCCCCATTTATGAGGCAATCTAATAATAAATAGGGCGTAAGAAAGGCAACAAGCATCCGCAGAAAATCTACTTCTGGCAGGATGAGTGGAGCGGCTGTAAAAGGGAGCTCCAAACGCTGGTCTCCGCACCTTAGTTCCACACAGTAAAAACTGGCTGAACCAGCATTGGGGAGAACTTACCTGCCACACAACTCAGGTTCTAACATGGCAATTCCCAGTCTTGCCGGTTCAGAATCGGGAAAGCTGCCAGCACCAAGTGCGACCACTGCGGCGTTGGACCGGAGGACACTTCACAACACACTGTTCTGAGATGCCCAGCAAGGGCGGGCAGAACACACCTCTACCACCTTTTATGAAGACATCAGCTTTTAACTTACGCGATGTCCACAAGAAAATGACGGAAACTCTCTTCTACTAGAATTAAAATAATATTTTACTGGGACACAACATATATTCTACAAGCTATACTACAACAGAAAACGAGGGCTAGCTTTCTAAGAACCTTTCCTTCTCCCTGCGGCTCCCGGGGAACGCATCCGCCAGGAGTAGTGGACTCGCCCACTTAACTCTTTGACGTGATGGGAAGCAGTCCCCGGTCAGGTCGGGAGACGGGTGCACGGCTGGTTTTTAGTGGAATGGACCCCACCGCAAGACCCGTACGACCCACATTGTAGGAAGCTTTCGTGCCAAGGCGACCGTGTATGCAGCCGGATCTTCCCAGCTAGTCCTCAAAAAAATCATGTTGATTGGGACCAAGGTATCAATTCGCTAATAGAAATTTCGCAATAGTGCCAGCAATAATCTTCTTCATGACTAGACATCGGGTGACACATTGCGCGATATGGCGGTAATTTTCCGGCAGAGAGCGGGATCCTTTCGTGTAGACAGCCAACACAATTGATTCGTCGCCAAAGCCATCTTCGAATGACTGAGTCAGAATCAGAGAGAGCAGTCTTGCTAAATCATCAGCAAGTTTAGCGAATGGTTGAGTTGCCGAGCTGCTGGGACGGAAGTTAGTAATTTGATCGGACAAATCACCAACGCTTGCAGAGTGCTGCAGGAGAACGTGAGCTTTATCCGAGTCTTCAACGAAGGGTACATGCTTAACTTTCAGAGAAGCAACAGCTTTGTGCAGGTTTAGACGCTAATTTGCGTATAGGAAAAACTTTTAGCATAACGTACTATATGACCAAACGTTTCTTCTCCACTCGTCTACTTCTGGTTCTTGGCCAGGTTAATTGGCAAGACAGGTTGCGTCGCCTCCCAGGTAGAAGCTCCGCTTTTACAGCAGCAACTTTCGTTGAATAAACTCGTCAATAGGCGAAAACTAATAGGAGTAAAGTTCCCTCAGTTTATTTGGATTGGCACAATTATATTTTAATATTCAGAGATTCCGAATTTTCTAGAGACCTTGAAGGGCAGATTGTTATCTATCCAGGCAAGATCTCATTAGCTATTGCGTCAGGATTGCCAAACTCATGACCAAATTTAGCACGACGTAAGTTATTATATTTAACGGTTGATTATCATAGCAGTAAAATGCACAATTTGAGATATTTGATAGATTTCGATTTGACTTTCCACTAAAATACCGTTACAGGATATCCCTAGCAGTAGAATTTAATATACGTTATTGGCTTTCGCGGATTGCTGTACTTGCTGTCCACTGCCTGCCCTAACGAATGTTTAAATAACTATATGGTAGCGTCCAATGGTTTAACGATTCAGTTTACCCTATATTTTACACGGTTGAATCGTTTACAACGTGTCGACGCCCATTCGTTACAGATTCAACGAAACAAAACGACAATCAACTGGGCAAACGGCCTGCCCGATGAAGATGGGCTGGACGCCACCCGCGCTGTGGCGTATCTCGATGGCCGAAAAGTGCAGGTATTTGGTTTGGGCGCATCGAAGACCCTGCCAAAATCGATCTTGCGAAAGAGCGCTCGCCCAATCGTGACGTGTGTGCCCTCACCGACTCCCGTTACGCCTCGGGTGGCCGGACGAAATGCAGCGCGAACTCAAAGTCATCACTCGAGGTAGATATTATAGCAAGAGCATGCACCGGCGAGCACCAACACAGTCGGGTCTGAGAGGTCTCTGATCGAGAACCCAAAACGCTTTCTGATCGCTACGCGCATATTATACAACTAGGCGAAATAACAATATAGCGATAAACGTTGTTTTTTCTTCTTATCATAAGTATGCTCGTAAACCAAAGTTTCAATATGAATGCATAGTTATGAAAAGATGGGTAGTGGAATTGCTTAACATAGGTGTTTTTTGTGACTTCATGACAACTTCGGTCCAGCAAGTAATAAGACAGGAAATTGTAGTAAACATATTAAGTAGGCTATCTAAATTGAGATAAGCAAAATCGGATCAAACCTAGGAAGTAATTAAACTCGATGACACCCTCTGTCGTGCGGTATCTGCGGGTATTCCACATCCACTATCCAATTTACGTATACATATTTCCTTAAAACGTTGAAAAATGTATGTATATATATATATATATATATATATATATATATAGCAATTTGCAATTACTGAGACCGAATATATGTCTATAATGCTTAAACGTTAACGCTTTATTTTTTGCCAATTATGTGCACAGATCATTCAAGAAACCAGCTCGATCACCGCCTGTTATCCGGAGGCCCTCAATAGCCCCCACCCAGCGAACGGGCTTCTGCTCCTTCGGCAAGGATCAAACGGTTGCCCCATGTACTGTCGGAGTTGTGTGTGCCGCTTGCGCCGCCGAATCACGATCCGTAACCTCTAACAGCGATAATTGCTCCTCGACAAAGCACCTCTGTGCGCACTCGTCAACAACCTCATCTGACTGCGAGGTGTTTATCGAACACGTCTGACATCAATAGATCGAGAGTAACCTCATTAATGTTCTGAGCCATGCAAGAGGCATCCAGGCGAGCTTCCGGGGGAGCATCCGGCAGAGACCTGCTTCTATGGGTAATGAATTTACACTCCAGACATGTTGTCACTGGAAGCCAAAGACTAGCTTCAAATGCGTGATTCATCGGAATGTGACCTGGTAGGTGCCGCAGTTAATGAAGCAGGACTAAACATACTGCACTCTATTCATGGGTACCCATTCAGTTACGATGCACACGCTCGACAAAAATGTACTAGCATTAAGTAACTAGATTAGTACGAAGATGTTACAAACGATCGGCCTCTTCCTGAAATATCCTCCACGCGCTTCTGCATTCCAGGCTCTCAGAAATTTGGGTCAAATTAAAATGGCGTACTTAAATAGAGAGATGTACAAGCAGGTGATTAGCACAGCATATAAATTAAACGGGACTAAGTATGATAAGCCCGCCGCTATATTTCGATGTTCCTTCAGAGTTCGGCAACATCGATTTTCTTACGATCATTGACATAAGCATGGGCGTCAACGGCTTGTTTTTGTAAACTCGATTTGGTGTCTCCGAATCCATCATGCAAAAATTCCTACGCGTCACTGGTTGATAACGTGACTGGTTTTAATTCGCTTTTTTATGTGTTGCAGGCTGAATTATCCAGCGTTTCAGTTGCCGTAGCAGCCATTTTGCTGAGATCTTTTACATGACAAAATCTTAACTATCTACCAGTACAGTTAAATGACCACCTTTTGTTGCCCCAAAGTAAATTGGCTCTAATAAGGAATGTCGAGAGGTCTTCAACTGTTCAGACATACTTCTCTCTGAAATTAGATTAAGTGTTATGCCTTCTTCATACAACTACCGCGCTTATCCTTGTCCAGAATACCTGACAGAAAAGAAACGTCAGATTGTAATTAAATAATATTTGAACTATGCAGAGATACAATCTCTGCGTGTGTAGATGAAACTTAGTAAATTTACATTGTGACATCAGGGCACATGTGCAAACATGGTTCGTCTAAAGAAGCTAACGATAACTCACGCATGAGGAGGGTATTTGCTAGCAACTGTCAAGTGCGTCTGTCAAAGCAAAGTAACCTGAGCCATGAGGAGATCGTGCTGCCAATGAGCGTGCCTATGCTGTACCACCATGTACTATCACAAACGAAGCGTATCTAAACGAACATTTCTTACCTGACAAAACCACGAGTTTGTAATCTCTTGCGTAACGACACATTCGATTTGCTCGTGGAAGTTTGTGGAGTGCTTCGTTCCGGTAGTAGTAGTAGTAGTGTTGCGCGTGCGGATAAACAACGACTGTTGTGGCGGTATCAAAGAGATACGAATATGACTGAAGGTGTTGAGGTCACGGTGCCATTTCTAGTTCGGTTCGCAACCACTCCGACTATTCGTGAGGCTTCCCGGCGAAGAATGGAGGTGGGTTCGAATGTAGGTTGGGGTAACATGTATGGAACATGTCAATAATGCTGCGCGATAGATAGTAACTTAACCACGCCAAGAAGCCGTAGGGGAGTGTTGCAAATGATGCAGACGAATCGTCGAGAAGCTAATAATACGAGTAATTTGTGTTGTACATAATAACTGCGCTTATATACAACGATGTAACATATGTGTCGCAGGAACGTTCGCACGACGTGTAAATAAACGTATGTTTATTGTACTTCAAACGTATACCGCTTGTTTTTTTCTCACAGATAACTCAAATATTCTTTATCTAATGTTTGAGCGCCGTTGCTGGGTCCGATCGTCGGGATACATGTGGAATGTGTAACGCTAAAAGAATACAATGGTTCATCAATTATCAATTTTGACCCATTCAAACCACATCTTCTGCCAAGTTCTGTACGTAAAGGCAGTGACTACTGATATAATTATATTAATTAGGATACTTGGTCGTCTGTAAAGGTAAGCTCGGCTAAAATAAAATAATCTGTACTGTGCTGCAAGATTTTGAACGTGCTCACACACAAATGCAGTCATATTGCAAGGTTATTGTTGTATGGTAAGTTAGCCTTATAACTTGGTGTTACGGTAGTAAACATGATCCGCATGTAGACCGTGTGAAAATGCTATGCGCAAACATATTTTGTAAAAATCTTGTTGATGACATCTGGCACTGATTCACGCAACGGCACGGCTATTTGACATTGTTGGGTTCTTCATTCACGCGTATTGACCGGACATACCTGCCTTGCAAATAGAAGAAGCATGTTAGAGCACCCAATCCCTCTTTAGGAGACACCTGGCAGAAACACGGGATATTACAATTATTTTTCTTGAGAAAACATCTCACCATCAGCAATGTTAAGTCAATGCAATAGAGACGACATAAGCGCGTTGTTACATGTCGACTTAAAGACCGGCGTAACAAAAATTTCCAACCCTAGGCTTTTTAATCTAAAGGTCAGTGCTTCTGCTCATTCTCTTCTGGATAATGTTATTAAATTGCATTTAAATGTGAAATGCCATTTAATTTGCCATTAAAAGGCGTCTGTAACGCAGATGTAAAGGTGATGTACGTATCGAAGTCCTGTAAAGGTAGATCGCTGCATATTTCAAACATTCCTAAATATTCTAGAACAATATATTTTGAATGTATTAGTCTACATGCACGTACTCAGTATTTAAAGGTATGTAAGGTAATTAACTTGTTTGTATACATTCACACGTTTGGTATTTAAAAGCATTTTGTTTAAACTATTTTCGGTCACATTCAACACAATGTGCCACAGGTCAGCTCACACACTCGACATCGATAGTTTTGCATGTTAAGATTGTCTCACTGACGCTTCCTGATGATTAAATGCTAGTTAGGTGACTTAGGTCTTAGTTAAGTACAACGTAAACAAATAAAAAGAAAGCTAGACTTTGTTATCTATCAGTATATACGGGAATATCGAAATCGGTTTGCGTCGATTTGCTATATATATATATATATATATATATATATATATATTATAGTAGTGTCCTTCTATAGACAAACTAAATACACGGCTGCTATTGTGCGAAAATACTACCTCATCTGAAGGACATACTACGTCAACTAGAAGATGCAACATTATTCAATTAGAAAATAACTCACAAAAATTTAAGTTCTATTATTAAAGATTACGTTCAATACTTCAAAGTTACCACTTATACATTCAGGCAAATGTGCACTTTATTTATACCATTTTGGTACAAAATCTATGACTATTTTATCTGTGATTGTGGAGTAGTTAAGGTTTCGCATAGGGCATGCAATACGATTGGGTGCATGCATAAATGGCCTATTCTACAGATAAATCACTCGTCGTAGCTCTAGAAGCACACATAACTATTTATTATCGTGCAGTGACTGTTTGATGCCCCCGCGAATTATTCAGCAGAATCGGTAGCATTCACAGAGATTTCGTTGGACGGCTTGGAATATCGGCCAGGCATTGCTCGAACGGCCTCAGCAGCGGAGGTTATCCTGGTCATATGCGGGTTTTCGCTTGCCCAGTAATAGGTATAGTGCCCATTGGACACACTGTCTTGTTTAAAGCAAGCTTCATCCGAGAACAACGCATGGGCAAGGAACTCCGCATTGGCTTCCGCTAGCTGCAGAAACCAGTTACTGCAGTCAATCCATTGTTTGTACTCTAGGAGCTGGCTGCCATTGGTACGGATGTAGACCTGCGGCTCTTAGTGCCTTATGAACGGTAAAGCTACTCGTACCAACGTTTTGGGCCACTTGCGTAGTGCTGACAGAAGAATGATCGGCTACTGCGTGAGTGATGCGCTTTTCCCTATTTCGTGTTCTTGCTGTCCTCGGTCTTCCAGCGTCGTAATGATGGCCACGGTGTAATCCAGTTTCATGCACGTGACAATGTATGTTCACAAACGTGTTTGCACAAGGGAAGCGCCTTTGTGGAAAACGCTTCTGGTTTAGCTGCCGCGGCTCGCATGTGTCACACCCTGCTGTCAGCATAAAAGTGAGAGATGTCAGCTTTCTCAGCCTCTGTGCACCGAGTCATCAACATACAGTAACAGTAACGCGCTTTCAAGAGAGACGACAACACAGAGAGATACGTCTTGCGCGTAACACAGCCGCAAAGCAAATGGTATTGGACCCATACTCTCTCGATCTCTGCATTTACTACAGAGATACCGCGGCGTGCTGGCACCAAAAATATGCCAGACGACGGTCGCAGAGTTAATCGAAGCTACATCAGTTTTTTTATTGTTTTGTGTTTTTTAACACTGGTTAATCGGTAGGTTCGGTGGTCTCCAATGTTCCATTGGCCCTCTTCGCCCTCTTAGTCGTCGTCTTATATCACCATTTTAGTAGGCGGTTGCTCTGTTGTTGTGTTGTGGCTAGCCTTGTCAAAATATCACATCGACGTGGCCTGCGAGAAAGTTTTCTTTTTATCATCCGATTTCAACAAAGATGGCGAATCGTCAATACAAAGAGATTTGTATTTCAGTCATTCCCGCTTGCTTTTGTGGAAAACCCGAACAGTTGTCATGGCCGCTGCTGGTTGATTGTTCTTCTTCCTATAGAAGTCATATGAATGCCACATCTATGTGGCGTCCGAGAAGCACTAGAATGAGTGAAGTGAGCGTTACTGATTCTGCCTGTGAGATGTGACGAGTGATTTATCTGATTGTTTGTGTGTACGCTCAATATCGACATGCCCTCCGAAAAAACTTTAAATGCTCCGCAGCCACGGATTTGATCGCCATAGATTCGATATCAAAATAATCGAAATGAAATGCACATTATGCCTTGTGTTAGTCTTGACCGCTTTTAAAGGTCGTAGCGTTAATATTTTGAGATGTTGAACGTGAACGCTAATAAAATAACTTCATTATTTGTGAAATATCTTTAATTTAATATTCGAAACAACAATCTGCGCAGTACTCAAACCATATCGTCAAAAATAGTTGCACGATCTGACCGAATCAACAATATGTTTTCGTGGCGGATGGCGAGAATGTTGAGAGCTATGAATTCGTGATATAATATTATAAACTTTACTTTTACATATATATCACGCACTGATACAATTGCGTCCTTGTATATGGTTCATTTTTCTTTATGCGTCTTATATTGTGCATTGTATATATTGAATAACCAACTTGTGATTAACCATGTATATAATTATATTCCCTTTGAAAACAATAAAGGAGCACTTGAATTGAATTGAATATCTTCTAAGCGACCATGCCGCACTTTCTAGTCAGGTTTTATGAGTTTACGGCGAGGCACCATTTTCTCACGAACAGGATGATGCCTTTGTTTTCTATATAGGAGGACTGGTGAACTCGCAATCTCACGTTGTGTGCTCGTATGTCTGACAGTACGAAAGGATATTTTTGCCCAGTGGCGTGGTGGCATGCGTCTGCGCCTCGCGACCGGAGGAGACACATATGTGCGCGGGTTCGAGCCCCACCGTTGCACATTTGTATTTGTGGGGGTCCGTCTATGAAGCAATGCGAAAAGCAGTCCCATGGACGTTAAATCTTGGCTGAGAGTCAGTCCCGAAAGGATATATGTCTGACAGTAACACCAGTGTCATAAATTTTAGTAAATTAATTCTCGCTACGAAACAACACTTCTTTAAGATTATGTTCTGTTAGTCAAAGTATTTGCTCATCCAAGCTCTACGATACCCTGTGTCGCTTTTCACACACTTTTGGAACACGTGTATAAACATATAAAGTATACCGCCAGATATTGCACTTATATATATATATATATATATATATATATATATATATATACCCGGTGTTTAAATCTTGCCTTAATAGCTGGAAAGCTATATTTGGAAAAAGATAACTCCAACCCACTAAAAAAGTCGTTTCTCCATTCCCCCTGAATTCGATCAACGACGGGGATCAAACTGCCGACACCGGTAGATGACAACCATGACTTTCACACAGGACACACTAGTGTCCTGGATCATGCCGCCACATCCAACCACTACACTTCTTCATCCCCACGCCGACCAAGAACTGCCTATGCAAATACTTCATATAATCGAACGGGAGGTGGTCTAAAGCAGTTGTTTGCCATAGAGGGAGCCACCCTGTTACTAGGTTTTATGTTCGACGTGCACACAGAAACGCTTCCACTACAAGTACTACGGCATGTTGAGCCTGGTGGCGTGGTGCATTCGCGTGCGCCTCGCGACCAGAGGAGACACATAGGTGCACGGGTTCGATTCCCACCGTTCTGCACATTTATATTTATGGGGTCCGTCTTACGAAGTAATGCAAACGCAAAACCGTGGACGTTAAATGTTGACTGAGGGTCAGTCCCAAAAAGTTAGGTACTACGGCATGCGAGTGTAGAGATTATGTAGATGACTCTAGCAATTACCTACTAGAACAAAGGTATTCCAGCGCAGTCGCAACAATAGAAGGTTAAATATAGAGACATACAATCTGTATGTATAAACCAAAGTTCAATGATCAATAAAGAAATATCATATATATATATATATATATATATATATAACTGCCTTTAAAAACACGTTAGTTAATAAGCTTATATAACAAGGCCTGCCTTTCCATACGTGTAAAGGTCATATAGTCAGTGGAAATAGCAGGATTCAAAAATCGGCTTTTCGTTCAAACATATGAGATCGTCGGGTACTAACAGGAATCTGATTTGTATGAATAGAACATGCGATGAATTAGACTGAATGCGAGATGAATGTGTCTGCGACCATTTTTTAGATTGCGCTATACAACGTTAGCACATAAAGCATATAAAACAGCTCGCAGTAGAATCCAGCACAGCATCATTAATTGTGGTGCAAAGTGTGGGTGGACCGGTAACAACATAATTCATTTGATTAAAATATGAGCTTTATAACCACAGTCTTTATCTATACAGACGGCGAGTTACTGTATTATTATTATTAAATCCTGAACATTGGCTTTCATGAAACAATGAGAACACAATATAAGTTTATTCAACATTTATTAAGATAAACTATTATTAATAATAGCATTTATGAGCGGTCACGTCATCGATTTGTGTGCGTTCCAATTTTTTAGATTGAAACGCTTTATTTAAGGTAGAAAGAAAAACGTACATTTGCATATATGCATCTATGTCATGTGATCAATATGTAGTTATAATCTGCAAGTAGTACATGGTGTTGGCGGCCTCTAACACTCATGAAGATGCTTAGAGATCCTCCATGGGTATAAGTCGCTGATGTAGCGCTTCCGTGCGATGAACACAGGAACCATGTTGCTAGCCTGACGCGTTGTCGTTACCCTATCATCGAACATTTTGTTGAATAGACGCGGGTTCTGTCTCAGCTGAAGCAGCATTATTTGATCAAGCTTCTTACTCACGTCAATTGTGTGGGAAACGTCGACATGGCACCGGTCAACATGGCAGCAAAATGCAACCCGTTTCGTGAAATTTCGTAAACTCGTTCCAGGCAAGCTTTGTCTTTAGTTAGACCCGAAAACCATGCCGGTGATGCGTATGTCAGTAGTGGCAGTATGTATGTAGTATACAATTGGACGTAATGCTGCTCTGGCAAGCACTCGGTACTTTTCAAAAAATCTTCTAGTCGACGTGCTGCTACCAATGCTGACAGTAAATGCTTTGTAAATGACGCTTTTCTTTGCTATGCCACGGTACGACGAAGGTGTCAAGGGATCCCCTTTTCCCTTCGGTAATACACTTAGAAGGCTGACTTTCCATTCTTCAGGTAAGTGCGATGTCTTCGTGATTTCGTTGAAGAGAGAAGCAATACAAGATGCCAGAATAATCGCCTGCCGCAGATGTTCATTCCGAACGAGGTCTGGGCCCGCAGCCTTTCCTGACGGCGCTTTCATGATCACATCCACAACCTCCGAGATACCGATAGGGCGAACCAGCTTCTTTCGAGCTTTGGTTGTCCTTTGGCCCCAAACGGAGACGTATATCGGGATGCAACTGGGAATTGTTGATGAGCAAACATCTGTCGAAAATAACTATGCAGCCTTTCAGGTTATACTGGACAGGCTGTTGGGCGCATCTCGGAGCGTAGCCATTTATGTGGATGAAGCTGAGACCGTCTGAGAAGCTTGTTTTGTGCTTTGATCTCGTGCTCCAGTTTAGGTCTACGCACCGCTTTTTTATAGATCCGACTGGCATTCGTATACAGAAAGGTCATTTCCGGGCGACTTTTTGCCAAGATATACGCCTGAATCATACAGTGTTTCAGAGATCGGCATTCTCGGCTATACCAAAAGGTTTTTCGAGGTTTACTCAGCTGGGGACGCACGCTGTGCAGTATGACATTTTGAACTTGTGTTGCATATACTTCGACAATCAGGGGGTTTGGAACAGGGAGAACATCTGACGAGAGCTCCAGTAAGCGGGTTGAGTCAATGGCAGCGTTTAACCGTTGCCGCCTTTGGCCTGCTGCCTGATAATGTACCGTAAGCGACATTGCAACAGGAAGGTCTCGTCTAGTACCAACGGCCAGAGTGTTTAACTGCGGACCCCCGTACCTGATGCTATCGTGTCTGGTGTTTGTGGCGAATATATCTATCGTCCCATCGAGGACGCGTACCGCCGTCAGCCTCGTACGAAGGTGATGTGCAAAGGTAAAGTTCGTGCTGCCTCTTCTATCGTACGCATGAAGGGTAGCTGGCTTAGCCACGTCACGTGCAACGCCGTGATAGTGTGCACTGTAAGGACGAGGAGCCCGCCATGGCGACTCCTTTACTGTCTTCGGAGACACAAGCCGTTCAGTTGAACGGGATGGACAATGACGCCGATGGTGGAGATCCTTCGGCTTAGGCTGCGTATGCCATTGACGGAGCCACTTAACCATTTCTTGGGAGAGTGGCGACGCAAATTCACGGAAGCAGCTACGGAGGTAAGAACGCTCGACGTCTTTAAGTCTCCTTGGTTGTGGGCCGCGGTGGCCTGCGATGACAGGCATGTACATATATACCAGGTACATCGTACACGGGTTCCATCACCTCGTATGCTACCGTAAGGAGTTTCATGAAGACTATATTACTCAGTGTATTTGTCGGTTCTGCTCGCAGCAATGCGCTAAGTACCACGCGGTTGATTGTCCGGCACTGCAACGAAGATCTTTACACTTCTTCTCTCGGTGGAACGGCAGGACAACAAGTCTTTATGTTTAATAATAACATGAACTAATTTGTACATACTCTATTTAAGTGAAATAAATATGATTGATTGATATCTATCGTACACCTCCCTTGTGGAGCTACATAGGTCGGTTCCTCGGCTGTGGAAACCACCCACATGCAACGGGACGCTAACTTGGTGATAAGTGCGTCTGTTCTAACATTGTCTGGTTTGTCGAGAGGGCAGTTGAGATCCCCGCAAAGCACTGTTGTTTTGTTAAGGTCGACTTTATCCAAACAATACACTAGCTTCTCCAAAAGGTCGGGAATAGCTTCCGATGGACTAGAATACATTGCAATTATATTTATGGAACTTCCTGCAAGTACAACGCAGTTGTCCTCTGTGTATAGTGCTTATATTCCTTTAAGCTTACTGTTATATAGTACAGCTACTCCACCGCTTGCTCTTCTAAGGCCTTCGGAATAGACACTGTCAAAGCAATCCGAGTCGTTGCACATTTCTGCCTAATCAATTTGGGTTTCCAGGAGCTGCAGCGTCGTGCTTGCACCTTTGTGATAGGCGAACTGGGCTTCTGATATAAGACCTTGGTCGTTAGCGTTTGTATATAAGGCTTTCGCAATGACGCTTTCAATACGTTTGCTGGCTATCACCGTTAGCGAGACGGGACGCTTATTCGCAGCATCAGTCTTATTGACTTTCTTACGTACAGGGTAGATTTTAGGCACTGTACCATCTTCCAATGATCGACGAAAAATACGGCTTAGAGGCACACATACTGAATAATCTAGTTTCTTGAACACGATCGCCGGAATTCCGTCAGGGGTCGAGCTCGTTGTGTTTGCCAGCTTCTGCAAGTGTTTCCGCAAATTTGTGGGGGAAACATCCACATCGTTGATGATGTGAGGGGACGGTGTTACTTCGGGTCTATGCGGAGCCGGCTGTGGCATGCGCTGCTGTAACTCTTTGTCAGTCGGATAAGTGTGACAAAATAATTCTCGTAGAATCTCTGTCTTCTCGATGTCATCCGTTGCAAACGTTTCATTCTTACGTTTAATGGACGAAAGTGAGTCGTTGGTTATAAATCTCGACCTCACGTAGCTTGACACCCTCGACGGGTCTTGCCTGCGAATGATTGCACTTTCGCTCAGTACTTGTTGGCGCCGAGAAGATCTGGCTATTTCTTTTTGAAACCAGGCTATTTTTGGTGGCTCAGAAACTGCTTCGAGAGCACTGTGAAGTTTACGTAGATGAACATTTATTGACCCTTTTTCAGTCTTCTTTTTGGGCATACATGACTCTATTAAAGAGTGCATATACTCAAGCCATTTGAGATACATATTATTTACTGACGTGCAGCTCTGGAAGAAGATATCCCAATTTGTTAGATCCAAGTTTAACTGCATCAGCTCGTAGTTTTCGTTTTTGTAGTCGAACCTGTTTGAGCAATGCATGTTAACCGGGCGTAAAGCTAGAATAACAAACGACACCATTTGATGATCGGAGTCGACTGGGCCCGGGGATATCACAACTTGACTGACTGCATCGTCATTGCACAAAACAACGTCCAGTATAGAGCCGAGCCTCGTAGTTTTGTCAACTGCCTGAATTCTTCTGCAGCGCAGAAATCTAGCATCAGATCCTGCATTGAGACGGTATCGTCTGTTCCGCCGGGTCTTTCGTATGTATCTCATTTGATAGAGCGTAAGTTCATGCCCCCGCCTATTACGACAGTGCAGTCCACGTTCACCATCCTTGTCAATTCTTCGGTTAGAGTTGACATCCTTGCGGTTGATTCACCTGTTGGAGAGTTATGTGCAGCAGTGAGACGAATTTTAGTGTTGCACATGTGGAGATCGACCACAACAATCCCCGATGTGTAATTGGATAGGTCCACTTCGGTACAGGGCAAACCGTGGCGAACGAGAATAAGTACTCCGCCCCCTCTGGATCCTCGATTCCTTCGAAATACTTCGTATGTACCTCCTCGACTTAACTCAGCATTGTTGACGGCTGTAGAAGTAGCTTTTTTCTTTGAACAGACGTGCAAATGCGTGCCTAATGTGGACACCTGTACATACGTAACACCGTATATTGGTGCGCTGCTTTGTCTCAAGGCCGTTCCATGATCAGCCTGCTTCCGGTACTATTAACTGAATAATCGTTGCTACAAAGGCAGAACACCTCCCCGGACTGTTCGAAGCGCCGGTCCTGTTGGCTGTTGGCTCATGTTGAAAAGCCGAACTAGTTGTCAACATGTCTGTCAACGTGAGCGCTGCTTATTTTGTGCCCGTCGAGCCAAAACCACCGGCACCCTCACGTCCGGTCTTATCAAGGGTCTTGGATTCCTTAAGCTCCAGGATAGAAGATGCGTTCGCAAATCAACTGCGCAATGCATAGGGATTTATCGGACAGCAGCAATAAGAAGCACTGGGTGGAGAGCTAGCGGGAAGAAATTTCAGCATCTAACTACGGCCTTTGCAACCCACGGAAATAATCACGTTATGTGCAACGTGGAGGGTTTTCATGAACCACAGGACAAATGTCGATGCAAGCAATGCTAGAGCAAATGAGACAGGTACCACGCCGCGGTGTGTCCAACGATTCGGTTCATAACGGAACCAGCAAAACGATTGATGGTTGCCTCGAAGTACTTTGATGTGGCATAAACACACTTACCCAGCCCGGGTATTTATATAATAAATAATAATGGGTACAATTCTCTCCTGAAGTAAATTTCCAATTTTGTGCCGATGAACAAACAGTATACATACGGTTGAGTGTTTCGATTCTTGTTTAGGCACATGTGTTTGCAGCGGTAGGTGACGCAATGTTTGCGTAGCGCCGCGGTGACGATATGCGCACTAGAGTTTCATGTGCTGTGACACTGAGGGTTGCCATTTAAGTGCCTTTTAGTATTATGATTGTTTGTCACCGCAAAACCGAATTCAAATGTAGGTTTTGCTAGTTTTTCCTCTAGCATGGTATTCCATACTGTCGTTACTTTAAGTCGTTTGAAAAAATACGCCTGTTGATTACGCCTTGACAATTCAAAAGTATTCCGAAGAGTTAATCAGGAGTTGGGAAGTAGCCTGCGCGACGGCAATTGATCACACATTTTCTCACTAAGTCCCTTTACTAAAGGTGTTGTACACAATGGGGAAATGTGTGATCAATTGCCGTCGCGCTATATATATATATATATATATATATATATATATATATATGTCCCATTGGGGCTAAACTAAATAATTTTTCATTAAAAATTTAGTTTGCACTCTGGACGAATATTGCAACAGAAAAATACGTCGCGTGTGTTTAAGTGGGTACGGTTTTTCTATGAACGAAATGAAGAAACATTTTCTGGAAAAGCATTGTCGTAAAACAAAGCGATTTCTGTATTGAGTCTAGCACGCATTTGATTTAGGCTCGACACAATTCCGTAGCCTAGGGTACGTCAAGCGTTATTTTACTTTTTCAATTACATAGGACTGGCGAGGTGCATGTTGGGCGCCTGACTAGGTACGGTAACGTCTAATCCTATGGCATTCATTCAGGGCATGTTTTACCTCAGAATGCTAACGTTGTGCCCGTGTGAGCTTCTTCACACACAAAAAAAGAAACTTCTTCGCAACGGCATCAATAGCACCATAAACTCCAAAGCCAACCGCGGCCGAGTTTCAGAAGTAATTTCCCCTAGTTAATACTGTGAGATAGAGGGAAGCTCAAAGGAACTCTAGAACGCTATTCGCATGTTTCATTTATTTAAGTGTGCATAAGATAAAAATCTATTCCGCTTACAAAAAGAGAAGGACATTGAGTGTATTGTGTGCGTGTGGACGTGATTGGCAAGATGGAAGAACGGGAGAAAATTCGCCTGTTTCTTGACACTTTTATTGGTAACAGTGTCTAGCAATGTCTCAACCACTGACCCTCCCACTCGACGGGCTCGTGTGCTGGTGAAATAGTGGCAGCGCGAACACCGTGGAATTATTGTAATCTTGCCACAAAAAAAGAAAAGCCTTACGAAGGTACCTAATAGTTTCTGTTCTTCCAGAATTTGTGTGAAAAGACGTGAGGCCTAGTGTTGGGGGCGCGATGGTAGCTTAGTGTCGAACGACGAAGGAGCTTCACCTTGTTACCCATCTTCGGCGTCTTGCTAGGTAGTCGTGTGTGTGTATGTGTCACCACTGTCTGTTTTCGTTTCCGGCCTATTGCAGCAATGGGTTCTATCTAAAACCGCCAATTAAGAAAAAAGTCAGTACCTGGAATAATAATAATATCAATTTCAATGTTTTCCCATTTATGCGGAAAGTGTAATTATGGCAGCTTACACAAAGCCATGAGCAGAAACCCTAATAATGAATAGTGAAATTTTACTGGCAAAGAAAACATGATTATTTTTAGCTCATGATTTCATACATTTGTAAGCAATACCCATACATACGTAAGGATAAATTTACCGACACCATATCAACCTTATCCGTATAGTGAAATGTATTCGCCGTATATTACATGTTTCCGTTTCGTTTATGCCAGGCCGAGGAGACCACTTTAAAAGTGTGCCGCTCAAACGCAGACAGCGCTTCCACGTTGTATGTCGAGATCCAGACGTTGTTTAGACAAAAAGGACGACG
This sequence comes from Dermanyssus gallinae, assembly GCA_003439945.1. NCBI lineage: Eukaryota > Metazoa > Arthropoda > Arachnida > Mesostigmata > Dermanyssidae > Dermanyssus > Dermanyssus gallinae. Next base: position 1,268,022 of record QVRM01003495.1, on the reverse strand, counting down.
ACCTGCTGCTATCACCGGATTCCCAACTCTTGATTAACTCTGAGTCGAGCCCGGTGGCGTAGTGGCATGCGTCTGCGCCTCGTGACCGGAGGAGACACATAGCAGGTGCGCGGGTTCGAGCCCTACCGATGCACCGATTTGAACTTATAAGGGTCCGTCGATGAAGCAATGCGAAGAGCAGTCCCATGGACGTTAAATCTTGGCTGAGAGTCAGCCCCGAAAGGATTTTTTTTAGCCAGTCCAGCAGGCTCAGCTCAGTTCCTACTGAACTCAACAGCCAACGGCTGGTTGGCTGGCTGATTGGCTGGCTGGAGAACATAACAAACAGCCGCCGGCTAACAGAAGCCAGAAGACAAACAAATGAACAGACGGCCGCCGCTGCCACCGCCAGCAAACGAACTTACCGATACCGACCGAACTCCTGAAACTTTAAGTACTGCACACAACATTACTCACCAACAACAACAACAACAACAGCGGCAGCAGCAGCCGCTCACCACCTCGACAGACAGACAGACACACAGTGAGCGAAATAAACAAATCGGACGAGAGATAGAGAAACGAGGGGAGGAGGAGAGAGTCGAGACCGCTGTCTTGTTTGTTTGTGGTCGGTCGCCGCCGTCTCCAGCTAGCAACCGTGATCATGCGCATAAAGAGAGAAAAAGTGAGAGAAATAGAGAGGAAGAAACCCAGCGAGGGAAAGAGAGAGAGAGCGAGAGACGGTTGACCGATCTGGCCACCTTTCTCCCCCCCCCCCCCCCCCCCTAAATATATTAAATTTGTTATGAGGGGTCGTCCGTCTATGAATGAGCAATGTGACAAAAACAGTTCCGTCAACGTTCAATCTTGGCTGTGGGAACAACAGCCCGAAAACTTTACTGCCCCTCCCCCCTCCTTCTCCTTCCTTCTTCTCGGTGGTGGTCTGTCTATGAGCGTCATTCACATCGACATTCGATTTATTCGTTCTCAAACTCTCAAAACACACAATGCTATACTTATAGAAAATATTGTGATGATTTATTAATCATTTACAATACGTTTGCACACTCGGCAGTGCTCGCCTTATATATATATATATATATATATATATATATATATATATATATATATATATTATTATGTCTAATAAGTAAATAAATAAACATTCCATTCCCGTTCGCTCTGCGTAGCGCCTCTGATTGTTCATTAAATTCATTGCGTATCTCTCTCTCTCTCTCACTCTCTCTATATATATATATATATATATATATATATACGATTTGTGATACTTCATGGTTGACTAAACTTATTTTGTGGCTGCTCATGGCTGACAACTAACCATTTATATTCAATTTATTTATTATTATCTATATATATATATTTTAGTTAAACCCAAAGCACTGTATTATGCAGTTCCTATAATAAACCACATTTTGAATCGTGATTCTTGAATATATACGCTTAAGTATTCTCAATAATATAGTTCTGCAACCACAATAAAGAGCGTTGCGTGTGGGACTCACTAACTCTATAAGATTTAAGGAACTAAATCTTATAGAGTTAGTGAGTCCCACACGCAACGCTCGGCCTGCATCCTGCATTTTACCAGTTAGTTTTATAATGAACAAATAAAAAGCATAAATAGCACTACAAACTAAGTTAGTAGACCTCGCAACTCGCATCGAAAATCATTTAAAATGTACCCAAACCTCACCATCTGTGACGACTCAACAAGAATTCAAAGAAACCGGAATTAAAATAATTTTGTTAGAAATTTCTGAGCCAGGAAGACTCGCGACACTTGTACAGCTAGTGACAAATCGCGACGTGGCCAGCGAGAAGATTTTTTGGGGAATCCGTGCAGAGTCTTATAGAAGGACTTGGCACTTATATTTGAATGTTCTACATGAACAAAGATGGCGCTATCTACTAGTGAATCACCAGTGGTCACCTAGCGTAAACTCAGTTACAATGCGCTCAAACCAAGAACAACTATCTTATAGTATGTTCATAGTGTTAAACAAGAGTACGATAATTAAGAACAAACTTAGGGCAAAGGCCGGCATTTTTAGCACATTACAGCTAGCTGTTATGATTAACTGATTATTGATTCGATCGAACGATGGAGGGATGGATTGATAGCCGACCGGTGGGTCGTGTCATGACGAGTCGTCACAAATCTCTGTAAATGCCTAGGCGACCCGAGCAACCGGTATTTCGTAGTTTAGGTCAGCGTTCATAGACGAATTGTTTCCTTAGACTAATCTGACTAAAACGCCGGGTTTTCGAGGTTTTGAAAACCGCAGTCTCTCTTAAGATTCACTCCAGGCCTCCCAGATCTTCGGTTAATAGTACTATGGGTAGGGGGCGTTTACACGTTCTGCTGCATCATAGGTGTGGCTGTAGTAGTAGTCATTGTAGTTTGTAGACGCAATATATTAGTTTATTTGTCGGAGAATCAGAAAATGGCAATAACAGCAGCAGCACCTATATCAATCGAAGCAACACGTGGGTAGAGTCGAGGTGGTGGAGGAGGAGGAGAATGTGATGGTTATCGTAGTGGTGGTTGTGGTGATGGTTGTGGTGATGCTGTTGTTGTTTGAGTGAAGGAAGCAGCGGATGTAGACGGGCTGCCGGCTGAACAATCACTCACTCATTCAGCCTGTCAGTCAACCAGCGAGAGAAAGGCAGTCAACTTGCAATTGAGCAACAACTAAAGCGGTGTTGTTGTTGTTGCTGCTGCCAACGCCAACATTAACCCCCCTCCTCACCTGCGGTTTGCCCTGTTCGGAATTCAAACGAACAATAAACAGAACCAACCAGCAATGAATGACTATAGCCATAATGATGATGATAATGATGATGCATCTAACCAAACAGTGAAGACTAGAAACAATGACGAGTCTTCACACAGGCCGCCGATAGAGCGACATCGACGGAACCACAACAACAACAATAACAGCAATAGCAACAACAACAACAATAACAGCAATAGCAACAACAACAACAATAACAGCAATTGCAACAACGATGTGTTGTCACCAGGATGGCTATTGATAGCGACGATTATTCATTCATCATGTTCAGCAGGTTCACTCACCACCACCACCACCATCACCACCTGCCTACCTGTTCAGCGCCAGCTCATAGAGAACCTTGATCGACCATGACGACCATCATGATGATGATGATGCCGCCGGTGATGAAAATATTGCTACTCAACAGTCATATGCGACTGATTGGAGCTAAAGTCTCCGGTCGTCGCCGTCGTCATCGTTGTCGTCGACTACTACTAACTACTGCTAACTACTACGGCGACGAATAACAACTACTAGTACTATGACCAACACTCACAGCTAACATTGTCATTACTCACACATACTAACAACAACAACAACTGCAGCAGCAGCAGCAGCAACAACAAACAACATTAGCGAAAACAACGACCACAACAGCCGCAGCTTTTGTCGTCGTCCTTGTTGTTGTTGTTGTTGTTGTCGCCGTCTCGAGTCGAGAACGAACAGCAGCCGCTGCCACCTTAAGCAAAGGTGAAGGGATGCATTGATGTGATGATTATCAATGCATCCCTTCATTTGCAGCAGAGACACACCGGTCTCTCTGTCTGTCTGTCTCTCTGTCCGTCCGTGTTTCGGCAATTTCGGTGGATATCGGTGGTTGGTCGGTCGGTTGCTCGGTGGGTGGGTGAGTGACACGACACACGACGATGGCAAACAATCAGTCGCTCTCTCGCGAATATCGGCCTACAACAACAACAACAACAACAACAACAATAGTGGCAGCCGCCGCGAATCTGTTTTGCTTTGCCATCGGCACACACACACACACGACTAGACAACAAGCAGCCAAGCAATCAGTCAGTTAGTCAGCCAACGAACTTACCGATACCGACCAAACTCTCGAAACTTACTTAAATACTGCGCACAACATTACTCATTAACAACAACAACAACAACAACAACAACAACAGCAGCAGCAGCAGCAGCAGCCGCTCACCACGTCGATAGATAGACGCACAGACAGACAGACAGTGAGCGAAATAAACAAATCGAACAAGAGAGAGCGAAAGAGAGAAGAAAAAGTCGAGATCGTTGTGTTGTTTGTGGTCGGTCGGTCATTGCCGCCGCCGCCGCCGTCGTCTCCAGCCAGAAACCGTCATCATGCGCACTGACTGACCGACCAACCGACTGAGAGAGAGAGCGAGAGGGAGTAGGGAAAAGCAAAAGGGAGAGAGAAAGAGAGAGAGACGGTTGGAGGTCAGGGGGGTCCTGGTCAACCGGACGGGAGACACTAGACAGGTGCGCAGGCTCGACCCCCCCCACCCCCCCGCCACCCACCGTTGCACCGATTTGTATTTATGGATAGGCATCCGTCTATAAAACAATGCGAAAAACAGTTCCGTGGACGATAAATCTTGGCTGAGGGACAACAGCTCCAAAAACTTTACTGCCCCCCCCCCCTCTTCTCCTCCTCCCTCATCCGCCCTCCTCACTGGTAATCGACCACCGTCATCGTCTTCTCCTGATCTCGAATCGTTATCTGTGTCGACCTCTCGTCTCTCTGCGTAACGCCCTCTACATCGACATTCGATGTATTCGTTCCCTAACACGCAACTCACGTAATGGTAATATTATATATATATATATATATATATATATATACATATTATTTCTAACAAATAAAGTCACATCCTATTCCCGTTCGCTCTGCGTAGCGGTCTCTAACTGTTCATTAAATTCCCTGCGTGTCTCTCGATCTCTCTCTCTCTCTCTCTCTCTCTCTATATATATATATATATATATATATATATATATATATATATATATATATATAGATATACTATTTGTGATATTTCATGATTGACTAAACTTATTGTATGGCTGCTCATGACTGACAGCTAACCACTTATATTATATTTATTTAAATATTATTATCTATATATGTTTTTTAATAAAAACCAAATCATTGTATTATGCAGTTTCTTTAATAAACCACATTTTAAATCTTGATTCTTGAATATATACGGTTAAGTATCCTCGAGAAAATAGTCCTGCGGTCACAATAAAGGGCAAAAAAACTAAATCTTATAGAGTTAGTGAGTCCCACACGCAACGCCCGGCCCGCATTCTGCATTTTACCAGTTAGCTTTATAATGAACAAATACCACTACAAACTAAGTTAGTAAAAGTGTCCAACTACTGACCACTGCAAGCTCTGTAACTCGCATCAAAAATCATTCAAAATGTACTCAAGCCTCATTATCTGTGACTACTCAACAAGAATTCACAGAAACCAAAATTAAAATAATTTTGTTAAAAAATTCTGAGCCAGGAAGACCCGCGACACTTGTTCAGCTAGTGACAAATCACGACGTGGCCAGCGAGAAGATTTTTGGGGAATCCGAAATAGTCGTGCAGAGTCTTATAGAAGGACTTGACACTCATAATTGAAAGTTCTACATGAACAAAGATGGCGCTTTCCACCAGTGAATCACCACTGGTCACCTAGCGTAAAGTCAGTTACAATGCGCTCAACCCAAGAACAACTATCTTATAGTATGTTCATAGTGTTAAAGAAGAGTACGATATCTTACTCCCGATAACTAAAAAACACAGCTCCAAAGGTAATTTCCTCAACTCATTTACTTTCCGAATACCAATTTCAGATCTGTAGATTGGATTTCAGTATAATATATACGTGTGATGCTAATATACTTTAAAAAACATCCTATATCATGTCAATCAAGATTGCACTACTATGTGCAAATATGTCATGCCACATAACTTCCAAAAAAAGGTTAGACAAGATAATCGACAAGATATCGGGCATGTATTTTGTACTTATTTGGCCTTGTGTCCTGAGAATGCACTCACTCAAGGCTAAATAAAAATCAGCCCCATCAAACGCTTTGCAAGGGTAAAAAAGCAAACTTATGAGTTCTTACTTTTCTGGAGAATCCCAAAAGCCGAACCTAGCAAGCTGTTACTTCTATAATGGTTCTAAATTCACTACGCTTTCGTAGAGCACACAACGCTATACAAATCTATTGATTTAGAGATAGGGCTGGCATACAGCAGAAGTCGGGCTGGCATACAGCATAATTAAAGCTTATTTATAGCGCATTACACAAAACAACTTAAAAAGGAAAAGCGCATTACACAATACAAATGAGATCGTTTTCGAGTGGCTATTTAGTAAATCAGCGAGTGGCCTAAGCAAATCGAGAGTAGTTACAATCGTCCACTGAAGCACGCTAAATTAAGAATAGAATTGGAATCACCTTTATTGGCAATATTAGTGAAAGCTTCAGGCGTTTCTAGACTGCAAAATAGCTGAGCGTCTAATAAAAAAAAAGAAAAATGTTCAAGATTGAAAATAAAATAAAAATGAATTCTTGTGATACCTAGAACGAGACGTGCGAAAATGTTCAATCTAAGAAATGAGTGGCCCTGAAAAGGGCCGTTTTTTTTTTGTTGATATATCGTATGTTGGGCTGCTTAAGCGCGCTCTCCGCGGATGCGACGGGCAAGCTCGTAGTTATTGCTCATGTTATTATTAGGCTTTAAAGTGGGTGTTATTATTTTTATTTTTATATTCAGTTATTTCCAATTTTATTGCTATTGTTAGGTTCAAGCAACAATATAGCCTCAAGGTTAAAAACTTTAGCGACTTGCCAACTTCCATCGTCAGCTACTGGCTGGACGAAATCAATCGCCACCTAGGTCGTGAACAAGTTGCAGATATATGTACTCCGTCATATGCCGTGCGACATGAGAGGCCTCCACTGTTACCTCCAGTCTATACCAGACATATTCCGGAGAGTGGTCCTTGTTCCCCCGTTCTCACCCAAAAGACATATAATATGGCTTCTCCCTCGGAAATTATCCTGATGTTTGTCGAAAAACATCACCAGCGCGGATCGTATAAGACGATATAAGCATATTTCTGTCAGTCACACTTTTACGCTTTCGAGTGTATTTGCAAATAGTCAATAAACTATTGTATTTACTCCTATAAAACGACTGGGAAACATCTCATTCGTTACATTATATTTGTAGTGTGGGCGTGAGTGGTATAAATACATCTTTTAGCGGCGATCACGCTCATGAGTTACTTTAAGCGTAAGTGTATGTATCACAGTGCACAATTACTCGACTTGTCCAAGCATTAATATAAAAGCATGCATGCCAAAAATGAAGTAGATTCCAAGTCGATGCTATAAAACACTGTCAATTCTCGAACATGTGTTTCATACATGGTAGCCAATACAGACAGACAATGCCGACATCTAAAACCAACCGAGCAAAATAATCCATGTTGAAGCAATTCTTAGTTAGAATGAACATACATCCTCCTAGAAAAATTAAACCAGACAACTCTCGCTCGAATCTTGAGCAAATTCAATCACACGGTTCATGCCATTATTAGAGCGACCTTGTAGATAAGATATGCTATGTGGTTCATCTTATAGAAAGTGGTGGCCCTGAAAAGGGCCGTTTTAGATGGATGGATGGGTGCTTAAGCCTGGGGCTTGTCGGTCTTCTTGGGCAGAAGGACAGCCTGAATATTGGGCAGGACACCGCCCTGAGCGATGGTCACTCCAGACAGAAGTTTGTTCAACTCCTCGTCGTTACGGATGGCCAATTGCAGATGACGAGGAATGATCCTGGTCTTCTTGTTGTCACGAGCGGCATTACCCGCCAGCTCGAGAACCTCAGCGGCCAAGTACTCGAGAACGGCAGCGAGGTACACTGGAGCACCAGCTCCTACTCGCTCGGCATAGTTACCCTTACGGAGCAGACGGTGGATACGTCCGACAGGAAACTGAAGTCCGGCCCGCGAGGACCTGGTCTTCGCCTTTGTTTTCGACTTTCCTCCCTTTCCGCGGCCCGACATGATGTAGCTCGTTTGCAGAAACAGCTAAGGTGCCGAGGCATCAAAGTACAGGCTACTTATACTAGCGGCACTAGCGCCATCAGGCCGCATGCGCTCGCCCTCTAGTGTGGTCCTCTCCACTTTGGAGCCGAAACGGGCGGTGCGGGCTGGCATAAATAGAAGCGTCCCAACGTGGATCGTCACCCAGCATTGAACATGCCGCCCGCACCGTCAGGAAAGGCTGTAAAGAAGGCCGGAAAGGCCCAGAAGAATGTCCGTGCCACGGACAAGAAGAAGAAGAAGCGCAGGAGGAAGGAGTCTTTCTCTATCTACATCTACAAGGTGTTGAAGCAGGTCCACCCGGACACTGGCATCTCTTCGAAGGCCATGTCGATCATGAACTCGTTCGTGAATGACATCTTCGAGAGGATTGCTGCCGAAGCGTCCCGCCTGTCGCACTACAACAAGAGGTCGACCATCACCTCTCGGGAGGTTCAGACGGCTGTCAGGCTCCTGCTCCCTGGTGAGCTGGCTAAGCACGCCGTTTCCGAAGGTACCAAGGCTGTCACCAAGTACACATCGTCGAAGTAAACTCCACTCTCGGCGACAAAAAAAAACGGCCCTTTTCAGGGCCACCAATGTTTATGAGATCAAATTACTTTTATTCACATTCGTGTTTTCTCGTCCAAATATATGCTTCTAATCACGATGAAACAGACTAGAACTTCACGAGCGCGATAAATCGGCGTATGACGCATCTACTTCAGTGCCTCGCATGAAATGATTACTTTGGAAGACATCTATGCATATATGACTGTCATACATGTCAAAAGCTTTGTGTCCTTTGAGATTTTTGAATTTCTTGAAAAAGTGCTGTCTTATAAACCGATGTAGCACTCGGGAGCCGCCTGGGGTTTCGGCGATTCTTCGTAGTGGTTATCCCTTAAGGTTTGCGTGGGCAGATATGAACTAAAGTATACTTGAGATCGGGCACTACTCAACATGTCTCCGGATTGCTACTTTAAAAGGGTTTCAAAAGCAAGTCGATTTGTACTACCTACAGTGGTTAGCAGGACTTAAAATTGATTTATTATATTTACATGGCAACAAAAATCATAGCAGCTGTGTTTGCCTCAACGATGCATGTGTGAAGCTCAGTTATTACGAAATGACGGCAATCTGACGATGCTCACCGTCACAAGAAATAAGGAATCGCAACATACACCCTAGTTGACTGGCTATGCAGGGCTTCAGTTAGCCACAGCATGCGGCTGTTCTTGTTAAGAGCCTGGTTGCTTCAATGCATTAGATTTTGCTGTCCGCGGGAATATAATTAATTCATTGAGTTTTGACAGGCTCCTACAATCACATGAGACCCTGACGACTCTTAAAGTGATGGCCAGCAATTCGGTGCTAGGTACATGAAGATATAAAGTTGATAGATTTTAGCTGCGGCTTCGAAACCTTCTAGATTTCGCGTGCGAATAGTCTTGATTGAATGAAAATGTAGCAGATGCATATCATTATGTATACTAGAATGCCGACGGGACGTAGTAGAATGGGGGATGACGACTTCAATATCCAGAATCGTGGATTCGATCCCGTCGCCACACATACCTTCCGAAGCAAGTTATGTTACGATTCGCAGATTTCGGTTAGTAATTAAGAACAAATGTATAATATGACACTTTGGCATGTAGGGTATCTATATGGGGGTATCTAAACTATTCCTGCATAACCACATGCCTGTTTCGATTCCGCTTGAATTCTAGAAATGTTTCAATCTGCTGACTGTAATGGATAGGTTGTTGTACGAGATTTGTCTAACAAAGACCGTTCTATTTTTAGGTCATATTATGAACTAATCAAGCATTTCGCCAGTGGCAAGTTTTCGGTGGACCATTTTTAAACGAGGCTAGAGGTGAGATAGGTGAATAGGTAATTTACGCCTAATCTTCCATATTCATAGCGGATAGCTGGGCCTGCGCATGCCTGTCTCAGGCATCGGTCTCTACGATGAGTATCATGCTGGATAGTTTGGGTTTATCGGTCGATGCTTACAGAAGTAGTATCCATATATTATTTATAATTATACACTAATATTAAGAACAAAACACAGTATGTGCAGAAAATGAATGAGGGTAGAACTATCTTTACAGCAGTAGCCTTAGTGGTACGCTTGCTAGCAAACTGATTCTCTTAACAGGCCACTAAAACGATCTCCTTTTTGGGACAACCTTGAGACAGACCGCTAGCTTAATAATAATTGTATTGCATCAAGGAAGGTTACTATGAACCTGTTGTCTCATCGCGTTGTTTTCTACATAGACCACTGATTGACTAAATTTAGACTTTGACACGTTGGTTATTATCAAATGTAAAATAAGTGAGCGCTTCAGGCGTTTCTAGACTGCAAAATAACTGACCGTCTAATCAAAAACAAAAAAAGTAAAATGTTTAAAATTGATACGAAAATAAAAATGAACTATTGTGATACCTAGACCGAGGCGTGCGAAAATGTTCAATCTAAGAAATGAGTGGCCCTGAAAAGGGCCGTTTTTTTGTTGATATATCGTATGTCGGGCTGCTTAAGCGCGCTCTCCGCGGATGCGACGAGCAAGCTGGATATCTTTCGGCATGATGGTGACACGCTTGGCGTGGATAGCGCACAGGTTGGTGTCTTCGAAGAGACCGACCAGGTAGGCCTCGGACGCCTCCTGCAGGGCCATCACGGCCGAGCTTTGGAAGCGGAGATCAGTCTTGAAGTCCTGGGCGATCTCACGCACCAGCCGCTGGAAGGGCAGCTTACGGATGAGCAGCTCAGTTGACTTCTGGTAACGACGGATCTCACGAAGAGCGACGGTGCCGGGCCTGTAACGGTGGGGCTTTTTCACACCACCGGTGGCGGGTGCCGACTTACGGGCAGCCTTTGTAGCCAACTGCTTACGCGGCGCCTTTCCGCCGGTAGACTTACGAGCCGTCTGCTTAGTACGCGCCATAGCTAGTCAGGTTTCGAGTGCTCCACTGCGAACAGAGGACAGAGCCAAAGTGGGTGATCATGTTTGTTCAAACTCCTAAATAGAGCGGCTGTGCCGCCGAGAAAGGGAAACGTCGCTGGTGGCGCCCCCTGGGAGGACGCCTTGAAACGAATGAGATATTTTCGACCCTACACTATACTACACACAGCCTAGTACAGGTTTCGAGTAGCCGTATATATATATCTTTATATGTATATATAAACTCTTTAATTAATGTACTTCTCACCCGCAATTCCGATCATGCTGCTGTATAATGTAATTGTACAGCAAATAAGCCAGCCAACAGCAATTCCTATTCGCAAATGGCATGGCGTGCAAGCCTTCAAGATGACAGCTTCGTAGTCTAGTCCTGATCTAAAGTTCCAAGTTAATTTATCAATAGGATATACGAGTACGACTAGACCGTTATGTAAGCGTAATTCTAAACAATTCTTTATTTTCCGAATATAATTAATCCAAGCGAGGTGACCTTACTCTAGATAGATGACATCAAGCTAGTGATGTAAAACTAGATGCTTTTTAAATGACAGAAAAGAAGGCAACAGCCATCAGCTATAAGATCTTTCTTATACGACTTGCACTTACGACAAGCGGAAGTTCTATAGGTATTCCGAGTAATATGCATACTTGTTAGACGCAACAGCATTTGTCAATCCAAGAGCACTAGAAACTACATTTCATTGAACATCGTGTACGATTCTGCTCTTTAGTCTGTTAAGGGACCAAGCCAATCAACGTAATAAATTGAATCGAATTTGAAGTTGTCATTGCGACTTTCGATGCTCTAAGCAAGCGAGTTAAGCGGCAACTCAAAAACTTGCTTAACGATGAAAAACAATCGGTTCGCAGTGTGAGATATACGTTCGCAGCAAATGTAATACACAACAACATGCAGATAATTGATTGTTTACATCTGCCACACAAATGGCAAACTAAAAATACAAGCATATCGTCCAATCGAAAGACTGAACGGCCAATCTAAATTGTAGTTACGATATTCTATATCTCTCTTCTGTCCAACGGTCGTCGCTCCCCCCAAATTTGAATCGAGTCACGTGGCCCCCACTAGCAGCAGCAGCACGGCGTTTTTCTAAGCCCGCCAAAACTCTCCACCAATCAGATTGAGGCGAGCCGGGACTCGCCCTCTCAAGCTCATGGCTGAGCGACCGCTTAGCTAGCAGCAAGCAGATTGCCAGCTCACAGCGTGCCTCGCGCTCCTATATAAACCGGCAAGCAGCAAAACATCGCCATTCTCAGTTGTCTTCGTTGCGTCACTGATCTACTTCACGATGTCTGGTCGCGGAAAGGGAGGTAAGGGACTCGGAAAGGGAGGCGCCAAGCGTCACCGAAAAGTACTGCGTGATAACATCCAGGGTATCACGAAGCCCGCTATTCGCCGTCTCGCTCGTCGTGGTGGTGTCAAGCGTATCTCTGGTCTCATCTACGAAGAGACCCGTGGAGTGCTGAAGGTATTCCTCGAGAACGTTATTCGTGACGCCGTCACATACACCGAGCACGCCAAGAGGAAGACCGTGACTGCTATGGACGTCGTCTATGCCCTGAAGAGGCAAGGGCGCACCCTCTACGGTTTCGGCGGTTAAGCTTCCACGACCACTATCGGCTCTCCAGCACACCAAAAAAACGGCCCTTTTCAGGGCCACCAATCATTACAAGGTTTTAAACACAAAAGCACCTACGTAGATAAAACTAAACAATAAAATCTTAGTTTGCAATTTATATGGCTGTCTAGAGAATATAATTAGAGGGAGATACGTTGGCTGTATCATTACGATTCGGGCCCTCAATCTCTTTTCGACACGTAAGTTACCCAAGTCTAGATCTTTGTTGCGCCATGATTTCAGGCCCGACAATAACCACATTGGATTGGCACACTACAGTTCACACAGGGGTGAGGAGTCCATAAAAAAAGCCTAGCGGCGTGACGTAGCAATCGATCATGTTGAGAACGCTTAGTTATTTGCCTGTATAGGTCACTCTGAAGTGACTTGCAGCACCATGCTTAAACCATGAGGATTGCACTCCAGAAAATAGTAGTGTGTTCACGAGCATTCCAAAATTTGCCTGAGTATGGCAAGACGCCATACTTAATAATGAAATGTGAGTTCGGGTAAAACATTAAAGATCCGATGCCAGTTGTGAATTAAAGCTCGTGCAAGGACATAATGCCGCACGTTTGTGTAAAGGTCTCATGCGATATGTTCTGTAAAGTGGCAAATAACAATGGTTTGAGATTGTATTATACAATTTTAGTGCTCCGTCGAGTACATGGACTTGAAATGCCATGACTCGTAGTTATTGCTCATGTTATTATTAGGCTTTAAAGTGGGTGTTATTCTTTTTATTTTTATATTCAGTTATTTCTAATGTTATTGCTATTGTTAGGTTCAAGCAACAATATAGCCTCAAGGTTAAAAACTTTAGCGACTTGTCAACTTCCAGCGTCAGCTACTGGCTGGACGAAATCAATCGCCACCTAGGTCGTGAACAAGTTGCAGATATATGTACTCCGTCATATGCCGTGCGACATGAGAGGCCTCCACTGTTACCTCCAGTCTACACCAGACATATTCCGGAGAGTGGTCCTTGTTCCCCCGTTCTCACCCAAAAGACATATAATATGGCTTCTCCCTCGGAAATTATCCTGATGTTTGTCGAAAAACATCACCAGCGCGGATCGTGTAAGACGATATAAGCATATTTCTGTCAGTCACACTTTTACGCTTTCGAGTGTATTTGCAAATAGTCAATAAACTATTGTATTTACTCCTATAAAACGACTGGGAAACATCTCATTCGTTACATTATAATTGTAGTGTGGGCTTGAGTGGTATAAATACATCTTTTAGCAGCGATCACGCTCATGAGTTACTTTAAGCGTAAGTGTATTTATCACAGTGCAAAATTACTCGACTTGTCCAAGCATTAATATAAAAGCATGCATGCCAAAAATTAAGTAGATTCCAAGTCGATGCTATAAAACACTGTCAATTCTCGAACGTGTGTTTCATACATGGTAGTCAATACAGACAGACAACGCCGACATCTAAAACCAACCGAGCAAAATAATCCATGTTGAAGCAATTCTTAGTTAGAATGAACATACATCCTCCTAGAAAAATTAAACCAGACAACTCTCGCTCGAATCTTGAGCAAATTCAATCACATGGTTCATGCCATTCTTAGAGCGACCTTGTAGATAAGATATGCTATGTGGTTCATCTTATAGAAAGTGGTGGCCCTGAAAAGGGCCGTTTTAGATGGATGGATGGGTGCTTAAGCCTGGGGCTTGTCGGTCTTCTTGGGCAGAAGGACAGCCTGAATATTGGGCAGGACACCGCCCTGAGCGATGGTCACTCCAGACAGAAGTTTGTTCAACTCCTCGTCGTTACGGATGGCCAATTGCAGATGACGAGGAATGATCCTGGTCTTCTTGTTGTCACGAGCGGCATTACCCGCCAGCTCGAGAACCTCAGCGGCCAAGTACTCGAGAACGGCAGCGAGGTACACTGGAGCACCAGCTCCTACTCGCTCGGCATAGTTACCCTTACGGAGCAGACGGTGGATACGTCCGACAGGAAACTGAAGTCCGGCCCGCGAGGACCTGGTCTTCGCCTTTGTTTTCGACTTTCCTCCCTTTCCGCGGCCCGACATGATGTAGCTCGTTTGCAGAAACAGCTAAGGTGCCGAGGCAGCAAAGTACAGGCTACTTATACTAGCGGCACTAGCGCCATCAGGCCGCATGCGCTCGCCCTCTAGTGTGGTCCTCTCCACTTTGGAGCCGAAACGGGCGGTGCGGGCTGGCATAAATAGAAGCGTCCCAACGTGGATCGTCACCCAGCATTGAACATGCCGCCCGCACCGTCAGGAAAGGCTGTAAAGAAGGCCGGAAAGGCCCAGAAGAATGTCCGTGCCACGGACAAGAAGAAGAAGAAGCGCAGGAGGAAGGAGTCTTTCTCTATCTACATCTACAAGGTGTTGAAGCAGGTCCACCCGGACACTGGCATCTCTTCGAAGGCCATGTCGATCATGAACTCGTTCGTGAATGACATCTTCGAGAGGATTGCTGCCGAAGCGTCCCGCCTGTCGCACTACAACAAGAGGTCGACCATCACCTCTCGGGAGGTTCAGACGGCTGTCAGGCTCCTGCTCCCTGGTGAGCTGGCTAAGCACGCCGTTTCCGAAGGTACCAAGGCTGTCACCAAGTACACATCGTCGAAGTAAACTCCACCCTCGGTGACAAAAAAAAACGGCCCTTTTCAGGGCCACCAATGTTTATGAGATCAAATTACTTTTATTCACATTCGTGTTTTCTCGTCCAAATACATGCTTCTAATCACGATGAAACAGACTAGGACTTCACGAGCGCGATAAATCGGCGTATGACGTATCTACTTCAGTGCCTCGCATGAAATGATTACTTTGGAAGACATCTATGCATATATGACTGTCATACATGTAGTAAGCTTTGTGTCTTTAAGATTTTTGAATTTCTTGAAAAAGTGCTGTCTTATAAACCAACGTAACACTCGGGAGCCGCCTGGGGTTTCGGCGATTCTTCGTGGTGGTTATCCCTTAAGGTTTGCGTGGGCAGATATGAACTAAAGTATACTTGAGATCGGTCACTACTCAACATAACTCCGGATTGCTACTTCAAAAGGGTTTTAAAAGGCAAGTCGATTCGTGCTACCTACAGTGGCTAGCAGAACTTAAAATTGATTTATTATATTCACATGGCAACAAAAATCATAGCAGCTGTGTTTGCCTCAACGATGCATGTGTGACGCTCAGTTATTACGAAATGACGCCAATCTGACGATGCTCACCGTCACAAGAAATAAGGAATCGCAACATACACCCTAGTTGACTGGCTATGCAGGGCTTCAGTTAGCCACAGCATGCGGCTGTTCTTGTTAAGAGCCTGGTTGCTTCAATGCATTAGATTTTGCTGTCCGCGGGAATATAATTAATTCATTGAGTTTTGACAGGCTCCTACAATCACATGAGACCCTGACGACTCTTAAAGTGATGGCCAGCAATTCGGTGCTAGGTACATGAAGATATAAAGTTGATAGATTTTAGCTGCGGCTTCGAAACCTTCTAGATTTCGCGTGCGAATAGTCTTGATTGAATGAAAATGTAGCAGATGCATATCATTATGTATACTAGAATGCCGACGGGACGTAGTAGAATGGGGGATGACGACTTCAATATCCAGAATCGTGGATTCGATCCCGTCGCCACACATACCTTCCGAAGCAAGTTATGTTACGATTCGCAGATTTCGGTTAGTAATTAAGAACAAATGTATAATATGACACTTTGGCATGTAGGGTATCTATATGGGGGTATCTAAACTATTCCTGCATAACCACATGCCTGTTTCGATTCCGCTTGAATTCTAGAAATGTTTCAATCTGCTGACTGTAATGGATAGGTTGTTGTACGAGATTTGTCTAACAAAGACCGTTCTATTTTTAGGTCATATTATGAACTAATCAAGCATTTCGCCAGTGGCAAGTTTTTCGGTGGACCATTTTTAAACGAGGCTAGAGGTGAGATAGGTGAATAGGTAATTTACGCCTAATCTTCCATATTCATAGCGGATAGCTGGGCCTGCGCATGCCTGTCTCAGGCATCGGTCTCTACGATGAGTATCATGCTGGATAGTTTGGGTTTATCGGTCGATGCTTACAGAAGTAGTATCCATATATTATTTATAATTATACACTAATATTAAGAACAAAACACAGTATGTGCAGAAAATGAATGAGGGTAGAACTATCTTTACAGCAGTAGCCTTAGTGGTACGCTTGCTAGCAAACTGATTCTCTTAACAGGCCACTAAAACGATCTCCTTTTTGGGACAACCTTGAGACAGACCGCTAGCTTAATAATAATTGTATTGCATCAAGGAAGGTTACTATGAACCTGTTGTCTCATCGCGTTGTTTTCTACATAGACCACTGATTGACTAAATTTAGACTTTGACACGTTGGTTATTATCAAATGTAAAATAAGTGAGCGCTTCAGGCGTTTCTAGACTGCAAAATAACTGACCGTCTAATCAAAAACAAAAAAAGTAAAATGTTTAAAATTGATACGAAAATAAAAATGAACTATTGTGATACCTAGACCGAGGCGTGCGAAAATGTTCAATCTAAGAAATGAGTGGCCCTGAAAAGGGCCGTTTTTTTGTTGATATATCGTATGTCGGGCTGCTTAAGCGCGCTCTCCGCGGATGCGACGAGCAAGCTGGATATCTTTCGGCATGATGGTGACACGCTTGGCGTGGATAGCGCACAGGTTGGTGTCTTCGAAGAGACCGACCAGGTAGGCCTCGGACGCCTCCTGCAGGGCCATCACGGCCGAGCTTTGGAAGCGGAGATCAGTCTTGAAGTCCTGGGCGATCTCACGCACCAGCCGCTGGAAGGGCAGCTTACGGATGAGCAGCTCAGTTGACTTCTGGTAACGACGGATCTCACGAAGAGCGACGGTGCCGGGCCTGTAACGGTGGGGCTTTTTCACACCACCGGTGGCGGGTGCCGACTTACGGGCAGCCTTTGTAGCCAACTGCTTACGCGGCGCCTTTCCGCCGGTAGACTTACGAGCCGTCTGCTTAGTACGCGCCATAGCTAGTCAGGTTTCGAGTGCTCCACTGCGAACAGAGGACAGAGCCAAAGTGGGTGATCATGTTTGTTCAAACTCCTAAATAGAGCGGCTGTGCCGCCGAGAAAGGGAAACGTCGCTGGTGGCGCCCCCTGGGAGGACGCCTTGAAACGAATGAGATATTTTCGACCCTACACTATACTACACACAGCCTAGTACAGGTTTCGAGTAGCCGTATATATATATATAAACTCCTTAATTAATATACTCCTCACCCGCAATTCCGATCATGCGGCTGTATAATGTAATTGTACAGCAAATTAGCCAGCCAACAGCGGTTCCTATTCGCAAATGGCATGGCGTGTAAGCCTTCAAGATGACAGCTTCGTAGTCTAGTCCTGATCTAAAGTTCCAAGTTAATTTATCAATAGGATATACGAGTACGACTAGACCGTTATGTAAGCGTAATTCTAAACAATTCTTTATGTTCCGAATATAATTAATCCAAGCGAGGTGACCTTACTCTAGATAGATGACATCAAGCTAGTGATGTAAAACTAGATGCTTTTTAAATGACAGAAAAGAAGGCAATAGCCATCAGCTATAAGATCTTTCTTCTACGACTTGCACTTACGACAAGCGGAAGTTCTATAGGTATTCCGAGTAATATGCATACTTGTTAGACGCAACAGCATTTGTCAATCCAAGAGCACTAGAAACTACATTTCATTGAACATCGTGTACGATCCTGCTCTTTAGTCTGTTAAGGGACCAAGCCAATCAACGTAATAAATTGAATCGAATTTGAAGTTGTCAATGCGACTTTCGATGCTCTAAGCAAGCGAGTTAAGCGGCAACTCAAAAACTTGCTTAACGATGAAAAAGAATCGGTTCGCAGTGTGAGATATACGTTCACAGCATATGTAATACACAACATGCAGATAATTGTTTGTTTACATTTGCCACACAAATGGCAAACTAAGAATACAAACATATCGTCCAGTCGAAAGACTGAACGGCCAATCTAAATTGTAGTTACGATATTCTATATCTCTCTTCTGTCCAACGGTCGTCGCTTCCCCCAAATTTGAATCGAGTCACGTGGCCCCCACTACCAGCAGCATGGCGTTTTTCTAAGCCCGCCAAAACTCTCCACCAATCAGATTGAGGCGAGCCGGGACTCGCCCTCTCAAGCTCATGGCTGAGCGACCGCTTAGCTAGCAGCAAGCAGATTGCCAGCTCACAGCGTGCCTCGCGCTCCTATATAAACCGGCAAGCAGCAAAACATCGCCATTCTCAGTTGTCTTCGTTGCGTCACTGATCTACTTCACGATGTCTGGTCGCGGAAAGGGAGGTAAGGGACTCGGAAAGGGAGGCGCCAAGCGTCACCGAAAAGTACTGCGTGATAACATCCAGGGTATCACGAAGCCCGCTATTCGCCGTCTCGCTCGTCGTGGTGGTGTCAAGCGTATCTCTGGTCTCATCTACGAAGAGACCCGTGGAGTGCTGAAGGTATTCCTCGAGAACGTTATTCGTGACGCCGTCACATACACCGAGCACGCCAAGAGGAAGACCGTGACTGCTATGGACGTCGTCTATGCCCTGAAGAGGCAAGGGCGCACCCTCTACGGTTTCGGCGGTTAAGCTTCCACGACCACTATCGGCTCTCCAGCACACCAAAAAAACGGCCCTTTTCAGGGCCACCAATCATTACAAGGTTTTAAACACAAAAGCACCTACATAGATAAAACTAAACAATAAAAGCTTAGTTTGCAATTCATATGGCTGTCTAGAGAATATAATTAGAGGGAGATACGTTGGCTGTATCATTACGATTCGGGCCCTCAATCTCTTTTCGACACATAAGTTACCCAAGTCTAGATCTTTGTTGCGCCATGATTTCAGGCCCGACAATAACCACATTGGATTGGCACACTACAGTTTACACAGGGGTGAGGAGTCCATAAAAAAAGCCTAGCGGCGTGACGTAGCAATCGATCATGTTGAGAACGCTTAGTTATTTGCCTGTATAGGTCACTCTGAAGTGACTTGCAGCACCATGCTTAAACCATGAGGATTACACTCCAGAAAATAGTAGTGTGTTCACGAGCATTCCAAAATTTGCCTGTGTATGGCAAGACGCCATACTTAATAATGAAATGTGAGTTCGGGTAAAACATTAAAGATCCGATGCCAGTTGTGAAATAAAGCTCCTGCAAGGTCATAATGCCGCATGTTTGTGTAAAGCTCTCATGCGATATGTTCTGTAAAGTGGCAAATAACAATGGTTTGAGATTGTATTATGTAATTTTAGTGCTCCGTCGAGTACATGGACTTGAAATGCCATGACTCGTAGTTATTGCTCATGTTATTATTAGGCTTTAAAGTGGGTGTTATTCTTTTTATTTTAATATTCAGTTATTTCCAATTTTATTGCTATTGTTAGGTTCAAGCAACAATATAGCCTCAAGGTTAAAAACTTTAGCGACTTGCCAACTTCCATCGTCAGCTACTGGCTGGACGAAATCAATCGCCACCTAGGTCGTGAACAAGTTGCAGATATATGTACTCCGTCATATGCCATGCGACATGAGAGGCCTCCACTGTTACCTCCAGTCTATACCAGACATATTCCGGCGAGTGGTCCTTGTTCCCCCGTTCTCACCCAAAAGACATATAATATGGCTTCTCCCTCGGAAATTATCCTGATGTTTGTCGAAAAACATCACCAGCGCGGATCGATATAAGACGATATAAGCATATTTCTGTCAGCCACACTTTTACGCTTTCGAATGTATTTGCAAGTAGTCAATAAACTACTGTATTTACTCTTATAAAACGACTGGGAACATCTCATTCGTTACATTATAATTGTAGTGTGGGCTTGAGTCGTATAAAGACATCTTTTAGCGGCGATCACGCTGATGAGTTACTTTAAGCGTAAGTGTATTTATCACAGTGCAAAATTACTTGAATTGTCCAAGCATTAATATAAAAGCATACATGCCAAAAATGAAGTAGATTCCAAGTCGATGCTATAAAACACTGTCAATTCTCGAACATGTGTTTCATACATGGTAGCCAATACAGACAGACAACGCCGACATCTAAAACCAACCGAGCAAAATAATCCATGTTGAAGCAATTCTTAGTTAGAATGAACATACATCCTCCTAGAAAAATTAAACCAGACAACTCTCGCTCGAATCTTGAGCAAATTCAATCACACGGTTCATGCCATTATTAGAGCGACCTTGTAGATAAGATATGCTATGTGGTTCATCTTATAGAAAGTGGTGGCCCTGAAAAGGGCCGTTTTAGATGGATGGATGGGTGCTTAAGCCTGGGGCTTGTCGGTCTTCTTGGGCAGAAGGACAGCCTGAATATTGGGCAGGACACCGCCCTGAGCGATGGTCACTCCAGACAGAAGTTTGTTCAACTCCTCGTCGTTACGGATGGCCAATTGCAGATGACGAGGAATGATCCTGGTCTTCTTGTTGTCACGAGCGGCATTACCCGCCAGCTCGAGAACCTCAGCGGCCAAGTACTCGAGAACGGCAGCGAGGTACACTGGAGCACCAGCTCCTACTCGCTCGGCATAGTTACCCTTACGGAGCAGACGGTGGATACGTCCGACAGGAAACTGAAGTCCGGCCCGCGAGGACCTGGTCTTCGCCTTTGTTTTCGACTTTCCTCCCTTTCCGCGGCCCGACATGATGTAGCTCGTTTGCAGAAACAGCTAAGGTGCCGAGGCATCAAAGTACAGGCTACTTATACTAGCGGCACTAGCGCCATCAGGCCGCATGCGCTCGCCCTCTAGTGTGGTCCTCTCCACTTTGGAGCCGAAACGGGCGGTGCGGGCTGGCATAAATAGAAGCGTCCCAACGTGGATCGTCACCCAGCATTGAACATGCCGCCCGCACCGTCAGGAAAGGCTGTAAAGAAGGCCGGAAAGGCCCAGAAGAATGTCCGTGCCACGGACAAGAAGAAGAAGAAGCGCAGGAGGAAGGAGTCTTTCTCTATCTACATCTACAAGGTGTTGAAGCAGGTCCACCCGGACACTGGCATCTCTTCGAAGGCCATGTCGATCATGAACTCGTTCGTGAATGACATCTTCGAGAGGATTGCTGCCGAAGCGTCCCGCCTCTCGCACTACAACAAGAGGTCGACCATCACCTCTCGGGAGGTTCAGACGGCTGTCAGGCTCCTGCTCCCTGGTGAGCTGGCTAAGCACGCCGTTTCCGAAGGTACCAAGGCTGTCACCAAGTACACATCGTCGAAGTAAACTCCACCCTCGGCGACAAAAAAACGGCCCTTTTCAGGGCCACCAATGTTTATGAGATCAAATTACTTTTATTCACATTCGTGTTTTCTCGTCCAAATACATGCTTCTAATCACGATGAAACAGACTAGAACTTCACGAGCGCGATAAATCGGCGTATGACGCATCTACTTCAGTGCCTCGCATGAAATGATTACTTTGGAAGACATCTATGCATATATGACTGTCATACATGTCGAAAGCTTTGTGTCCTTTGAGATTTTTGAATTTCTTGAAAAAGTGCTGTCTTATAAACCGATGTAGCACTCGGGAGCCGCCTGGGGTTTCGGCGATTCTTCGTAGTGGTTATCCCTTAAGGTTTGCGTGGGCAGATATGAACTAAAGTATACTTGAGATCGGGCACTACTCAACATGTCTCCGGATTGCTACTTTAAAAGGGTTTCAAAAAGCAAGTCGATTTGTACTACCTACAGTGGTTAGCAGGACTTAAAATTGATTTATTATATTCACATGGCAACAAAAATCATAGCAGCTGTGTTTGCCTCAACGATGCATGTGTGACGCTCAGTTATTACGAAATGACGGCAATCTGACGATGCTCACCGTCATAAGAAATAAGGAATCGCAACATACACCCTAGTTGACTGGCTATGCAGGGCTTCACTTAGCCACAGCATGCGGCTGTTCTTGTTAAGAGCCTGGTTGCTTCAATGCATTAGATTTTGCTGTCCGCGGAAAAGTAATGGCCAGCGCTTCGGTGCTAGGCAGAGCCACATGAATATATATAATTGATAGATTTTGGCTGCGGGTTCGAAACCTTCTAGATCCCTCGTGTGAACAGTCGTGATTAAATGAAAATGTAGCAGCTGCATATCATTATGTATACTAGAATGCCGACGGGACGTAGTAGAATGGGGGATGACGACTTCAATATCCAGAATCGTGGATTCGATCCCGTCGCCACACATACCTTCCGAAGCAAGTTATGTTACGATTCGCAGATTTCGGTTAGTAATTAAAATCAAATTTAAACTATGACACTTTGGCATATATGGTATCTATATGAGCTCATCTAGACTATTCCTGCGTAACCATATGCCTGTTTAGGATCCGCTTGAATTCTATAAATGTTTCAATCTGCTGACTGTAATTGATAGGTTGTTGTACGTAATCTCTGCCGCATGTCTTGGGACAGAGATTTGTCTAACAAAGACCGTTCTATTTTTAGGTCATATTATGAACTAATCAAGCATTTCGCCAGTGGCAAGTTTTCCGGTGGACCATTTTTAAACGAGGCTAGACGTGAGATAAGTGAATAGGTAATTTACGCCTATTCTTCCATATTCATAGGGGATAGCTGAACCTGCGCATGCCTGTCTCAGGCATCGCATGAGTATCATACTGGATAGTTTGGGTTCATCTGGTCAATGCTTACAGAAATAGTATCCATATATTATTTATAATTATACACTAATATTAAGAAAAACATAGTATGTGGAGCAAATGAATGAGGGTAGAACGTTCTTCATAGCAGCAGCCTTAGTGGTACACTTGCTGGCAAACTGATTCTCTTAACAGGCCACGAAAATGATCTCCTTTTTGGGACAACCTTGAGGCAGGCCGCTAGCTCAATAAGAATTGTATTGCACCAAGGAAGGTTACTATGAACCTGTTGTCTCATCGCGTAAAGCAACCACATAGGTTACTGATTGGCCAAATTTAGATTTTGACACGTTGGTTAGTATCATATTGTAACGAAGTTAGACACAACAACTACACAACAGAACAGCCAGCCAACTACGGCGCCGTCGATGATCGACGGCGTCAGTAAGCCGACCAGTCATCCCACTTGACCAAAGAACCGTCGCCGGCTGCTTGCTACACCAGCATTGTTGTAAACAACCTGGTGAGACGACACCACAGTCGACCGAGCACATCATCTAAGGTGCGTCCCATCTTACTCGGAATTGTCAACAGCCTCCACATGAGACCGCTCAGCTACATGGCGACGACAACATGGCACGTGCATCACCGCCGACCTGTCCCGCCACATTGGCAACATCATCATCATCAGACCTATGTACCTGACCTGCAACGACGGCACCGCCACCAGGAACAATACACATTGTGATAATGCGTAGTTTAAACCGACCAATCAGCGAAGAGGACGAGTGGAAATTTCCGTTGCCAAAAGCTCGAGAAGAAGATTCGATTCCATCATTTAACATTATTGCTATATGAACGCTACGGCGTGTACCTTGAGTGAATAAAATAGACCGAGCCAGCATGGCCTAGGTACCATTTGTTGCCCGGTTACGCTTGACGCCAGACACCTACGTACCGTGTCGTCGTCATTCATTGTACCTGAGTCCCTCGTGTCGTAGTAACCGCCCGACTGAGCTACCCCATCCCCAGTGCATCCTCAGCGTAACTAACAACATCGTTACAATATCTAGTGAAATTAGTGAAAGCTTTAGGCGTTTCTAGACTGCAAAATAACTGAGCGTCTAATCAAGAACAAAAAAAAAGGAAAATGTTCAAGTTTGAAAAGAAAGTAAAAATGAATTATTGTGATACCTAGAACGAGGCGTGCGAAAATCGTTCAATCTAAGAAATGAGTGGCCCTAAAAAGGGCCGTTTTTTGTTGATATATCGAATGGTGGGCTGCTTAAGCGCCGAGAAAGGGAAGCGCCGCTGGTGGCGCCCCCTGGGAGGACGCCTTGAAACGAATGAGATGTTTTCGACCGCCACTATACTACACACAGCACATAGTACGGGTTTCGGTTAGCCGTATATATATATATATATATATATATATATATATATATATATATATATATATAGTACTTCTTTAAGTTGTACTCATCGCCCGCAATTCCGATCATGCTGCCGTATAATGTAATTGTACAGCAAATAAGCCAGCCAACAGCTGTTCCTATGAAGCTTTAAATTATCTTTTTACATAGAATGCTACTTTGTCGCAAATTGCATGCATTTTATACATTCCACTAGGTAGCATACTTCTATTATACACTAAAATGACAATGGGACGAAATGGAAGAGGTGGCCGTCGACTCTAATATCAGGACTTGTGGATCCTATTCTGGAGCAACACATATCCTACCGAAACGATTTATCTTAAGAGTCGCAAATTTGGGTTAAGTAATAAAAGCAAACTGAAAATATGTCTTTTTCGCAGGCAGTTCATGTTGCCTAGAGCTAGACTGGCTAGTCTGTTGCAAGCTGTCGGTAGACCAATTTATAAACAAGGCCAAATATTTGATAGGTCATGGATAGATGAGCCACATTTGAATGAATTTGATATTCAAAGAGCGGATAACTGACATGACTCTTAAGTGCCTCATCGGCACATTGAGTAGTATCTTTCTGCATAATTTGAATACACCGCAATACTTATACAAAAATACTGGATAACTGACATGACTCTTAAGTGCCTCATCGGCACATTGAGTAGTATCTTTCTGCATAATTTGAATACACCGCAATACTTATACAAAAATGCCGACTATATCTAAATTCCCATGTATGTACTTGTGTTTCGCATCTCGGTGGAAGAAGAATATTTAAACATTGGCGCGCGCGCGACTCCACGCGGAGATATTATGCGCGCCAAAATGCCGCCACGATCTTTGTGGTGCGGTTTTTTTGCTTCACTCTGCCGTGCGCTTAGACAGAAGACATTTGGGCTTTCTTCTTCGGGACACGACTCGGCGCTTCGCAACGGATCACCAGTTAGTAACTATCAGCCGCAGGTTACCGAGTCGATAGTTGCCGCCATCAACAAAGCAACAAGCAGCAATCGGACAGAGACAGGTCAAACAATGCATCTGAAAGAGCATGAAGTCACACCGAAACTTCGTTTCGCCAAACTCACTGAGCATGCCGTCGCTCCGACCCGCGGTTCGGTGAACGCCGCCGGATACGACCTTTACAGGTAGGAACGAGACAACTCTGCTCTGCTCTGCTGAGGTCTGAGGCTGAATCCTTGCCAAGCTAGTTAATCCGACCCGGTCTACTTATCTAAATCGTCTATTAGTTATTATTTCGTTAGAGAAAGGCCCACTGTCTGGGAGCCGGAGGAGCTATCTAAAACTGTATCGTCATTGTCAGTACTAAGCACACCAATGATGATTTTATAACAACAATCTTACCTAAATGGTTGGGATTAGTTTGTACTGCCAGGTGCCAACTGCAAAAAATCGACTCCATAAATCGGGTTGCCTTTCGACCTTAGACGAATCCTTCAAGACACTCTATTTGTAATCAATGAATTTCTATAAGTTTTTATTTTTAATTCAGAATGTAAGTGGAGCGACAATTGTCTCCTGGGAACGTCAATTGATTATCTCTTTGTATTGTAGCGCGTACGAATATGTTGTCCCGGCTCGTGGGAAGCAGCTCGTTATGACCGATATCCAGATCGCCGTACCAGAGGTTCGTGTGTTGCCTAATACATTGTATATATATATAGGCAGGTCGAAGTGTGGACATCTTTGAATTATTATGATGTGTCAGCTGTTTTTTTAATTTAAAAAGTTTATAATAGCCATTGTTGTTACAGTTGATTACATAGGTAATACACAGAAATACATTTCTTCAGAATTTGTTCATTTGTTTTGTGCAGACAGATTTTGAAGGTAACTACTTTATGCTACGTCATGATAAAACTATAACAGCTTGCAATCTCTGAGGAGATCGATTTATTTGCTGCAATATATATATCGTTTGTCTATTTCTTCAATCTTCTTGGACACAGGGTTGCTACGGACGAGTCGCGCCAAGATCTGGTCTAGCCGTTAAGAAATCGATCGACGTTGGAGCCGGTGTCATCGACTACGACTACCGAGGTGATACATGCATATACATTTATATATATAGGGTCAAAGATTTGAACAGTATTTGAGTATAAGTAAGTGTTAATTTGTTGTTGTAGAATTGTAGAGCTCGTTATAGTAAATATGTTTTCAATGGAACATGATCACTGAGAAGACTTATTTCGGAGTTTGAGTGATATTACTAAAATCCGTGACACTGGTGGTGTTACTCGACATAGGACCACAAAATGTGCAATATGTGCAAACTAAGCACATCGTCGTGTTCGTGAGCACATTCGGCTTTTTCTGAAGAACATGTAACGCCGGGTAGAAGATGCGACGTAGTCGTTTAGAAGAGAGTTCGCAAAAACCATATAACTATTCATAGCGCTCAAAACGAATGACGGTAATTTTGGTACCAATTATATGGCATTGCGAGTCGTGATGGCAGAGTAATTAAGATTTCTTGGCGGGCATGTCGAAATTGAGGGCATGTTTAAATGACCTAGAGTGATTTATCTGATCTCAGAGACCATGTTCCATTGGAAAAGTATTTACTTCAACGAGCTCTGCAAGTCCCTATATGGCTGTTCAAATCTTTCCTGAAGACCCTCTCTCTCTCTCTATATATATATATATATATATATGGATTGTGGAAAAATACTTTCCAGATTTGGGTTGATAGTGACAGTGCGTTAGGTGTATATATATATATATATATATATATATACATAAAGGTTACATAAGGCAATCAAATATTTTTGTTTTACCTTGCACTGCCGAGTGTGCAAACGTATTGTAAATGATTAATAAATCATCACAATATTTTATATATATATATATATATATATATACAATGTGTAATTGACACTTGAGACGTTAATACCAAGCACAGAAAGCCGTACGAGTATTAATAATAATGAATCTCGTAATGATAACTGATAAGCAAATAAATATATACATATATATATATATTTTTTTTTTGTTTTGTTTTTGATACCTTGTTTGTTATTAGTGGCTGTCGCATCGCTTATTGTTTGTTGTCTTGATTATGCGCTTGTAGGCAATGTCGGCGTAGTTCTGTTCAATCTCGGCGACGAGGAGTTCAAGGTCGAGAAGGGTGATCGCATTGCGCAGCTGATTTGCGAACGCATCTTCTATCCTGAGCTTGAGGAATGCAAGACCCTTGATGAGACCGAACGGGGTGCCGGAGGTTTTGGCTCGACGGGCACAAAATAAGCAGCCCTCACGTTGACAGACATGTTGACAACTAGTTCGGCTTTTCAACATAAGCCAACAACCAACACGGACCGGCGCTTCGAACAGTCGCCCACACTACGCTACCGGTAGACCGGGGAGGTGTTCTGCTTTTGTAGCAACGATTATTCAGTTAATAGTACCGGAAGCAGGCTGTGGCATGGAACGGCCTTGACAAAGCAGCGCACCGGTATACGGTGTTACGTATGTATAGGTGTCCACATTAGGCACGCATGCATTTGCATGTCTGTTCAAAGGTAAAAGCTACTCGAATTGGAACGCACACAAATCGACGATGTGACCGCTCATAAATGCTATTATTAATAACAATTCATAGTTTATATTAATAAATGTTGAATAAACCTATATTGTGTTGTCATTGTTTTAATAAAGCCAATGGATTGAATAATATTACAGTAACTCGCCATCTGTATAGATAAAGGCTGTGGTTTAGAAGCTCATATTTTTCTAACCAAATTAATTATGCTAATTAATGCACAATTATTGTCCCTTAGTGCAATAATCTATTCCACGCCTAGTGATGGAGAAAATCGTGGTCGATTATATTAGTATGATTCTGAAGACTGATTAACTCACTTGATTCATGAAAAAACGATCGACGGCTGCACAGCTTCTAGAAATAACCCATGATTGGACCATAAACCGGAAGAGAAACGTTTTTTTTTTCGACATTTCTTACGCCTTCGATCGAGTTGAAAAATCGCACTATTGGTCCACAGGTTTTAAACTGGTGCCGCTTCTACCTTACAACTCTTGCTCACGATATTTGTTCTCGACCTTGGCAATCAACTACAAACCTACAATCAACCTAAAAAATGTACGACTCTGGCGACCGTAAGTTGTTTATGAGGTTTTAAAAGGCTACAAACTGCATATCAGAGTGATGCACATTAAACAGAATGACCATCTTCGTTTCAAAATGCACAGTTCTGAAATTTAAATTCCACGAATGCGCAGTATTATTTGGATGATTAAGTCTCAATGTAAGGTTATAGACGTCGACTTTGACGCCCGGACTCTGCACGCCGATCCAGCATTATCTGTACGGTGTTAGGTATGTACAGGTGTCCACATTAGGCACGCATGCATTTGCATGTCTGTTCAAAGGTAAAAGCTACTCGAATTAGAACGCACACAAATCGACGATGTGACCGCTCATAAATGCTATTATTAATAACAATTAATAGTTTATATTAATAAATGTTGAATAAACTTATATTGTGTTGTCATAATTTTATTAAAGCCAATGCATTGAATAATATTACAGTAACTCGCCGTCTGTATAGATAAAGGCTGTGGTTTAAAAGCTCATATTTTTCTAACCAAATGAATTATGCTGTTAGCGGTCCACCCTGTCTGTTTTATTGTGAGACTTGATACTATACCGAGCGGCGGATCGACAAGCTCCAGTACTTTGAATTAGAAAACTTGAACCGACACCACCAAGGTCTTCCGGTTTGTTCATTAGCTACGCACAGGCCGAGGGTGAATTTGCTTCAAGGAAGTGAAGCAACTTTTAAAGAGCCGAAAATTGGGAGCAAAGAATATGCATAAAATGCTGACTAAAAAAACAAATCATATGCTCTAAAGTGATGAAAATGTTACGAACTTCTTATGGTAATCAAGCAGTATCCCGAAACACGGCGTATACGTGGTACCGTCGATTTTGCGACGCACGTGAAGAGCCTTGATATGAGCCCCGTTCGGGAAGGCCGTCGAGCTGGGAGCCTGGGAGCTAGCTGAGGAATTAGAGATATCTTATGGATCAGTTGTATTAGTCTTAACCGATATTTTATGCGTGAGAAGACTCAGTCCGTTGAATGAATGCTGAATTTCCAGCAGATGGAAATAGCAATTCCAGCAGCCCGTCGGGAAATGCCCGAATTAAACCTTCTGACGACAGCAGAAAGTAACTTTACAGAACATGCACATAAACGACACAACAGAACATACAGATACAGGATACGAGTCGTAAGTATACAATTACGACATCAAAACCAAAGCCCAAACCTTCATGTGGTGCTTCCAAGGAAAGGGTCGATTGAGGAAATTCAGACAGATCAGATCCAACACCAAAGTTATTTTGACTGTTTTGTTTCGATTACAACTTGGCACTGATCTCACGTCTAAAGAAAATATGTATTTAAACAAAAGAGCGAGAGAGAGAGAGAGAGAGATCACATTATAGTGGTATGGCGCCTAGAGGAAAATATGTCGGCTATCAGATGATTCTGTTCAGACTAAAAATGAAATTTAGATGCTTATGTGTGATAACTCTATTTTGAATACTACAGCCAAGGGTACACTATTAAGTAATAAATCCTACAGTATTTCTCAACATGCAGCTTTATAGGACTAAAACACAACGAGACAAGTTATGGTACCCCAGACAAGTTAATGCTTTAGCCGGATGCCTTCTTCACAAACATACACCGCAATTATATGCCTTCAGTTAAAATTAGTCATTTTCAAATGGTTCTGCTAACGCAACCGAATATTCAATTAGCGAGAACGCTTTAGGGATATTTGAGGTATAGTATTTACATTTATTCTCAGCTAACTATGCTAAACAGTTGGAGCTACTTTATGCTGAATATCAACACGTGAAACTCCAAACGGCCCTTCTGTGACGCCGTCTGATCGTGGACTAAAGGTATGAATAATAACTCTTCCAATCGTCGTTTTTGAAGCTATGTGAATGAACTAGGCTAGGCCAGGTGGAACGGAAGGTCTGTCCCAACAGTCCGGGTCCAGCCTCATAGTGACGCAGTACAATACACAATCATATTTTAAGCGAACTTTAAGAAGCCGCCGCTTGCCGAGTCTTGACAGATGTGTCTTCGTCTTTTGTCCGTTGCTCTTGTTGTTGCGGTTTACCAGCATCAATTTCTGCTGCATCTCGGTCATAAAGTTCATCGTCCTCATAATCTTCGTCACCACCTTCGGCATCTCCGCCAACATTGCCAACCCCACGCGGTACGGCCTCGTGTTCACGAACGTCATAGGAATGTAGCGAGAGGTACGACATCCAGCTCAGCATACTGCAAAGTTCGTTCAAATAATGCTTCAGTTAGTCTGGCAATTGCAGTGCTACGTAACTTTAAATGAATCTGAATGCTAACAAGCAAATCAAATAAAGAAATTAATCGCGAGGCCATTTCACCCAAAGGGGTTACTACAAGAATACCGCTGAGGTCCACCGCTAAATCACCCGAAAGGCCATCATAGCATCGTGAAATTTTACGCGACGTTCATGATGCGGTATGCTTAACGAGCCTTCCCTAAGGCATTTATTTGCAAACTATATATACCAAGCTGCAAATAAAAGCATTGGACACAAATGTATGAACCTTAGGCGTACTCCATAGACTTCAAGCTTATTTTAATCAAACTACGCACTTTAGCTAGCCTACCTATCACCGCACATACAGCAATATGTAGAAGCCACAGTTCAGAATTATACTGTGGCCAAGAGTGTTAGTGCCGTGGCCAGTCTAACGCAACATCTATATTTAAACTTTGGAAAAAAGGCAAGGAAGTTTTGTCATGCGTTTTAAACAAATTCCATCCTGATAGGGTCGCTAATTAATCCTTTACGATCAAATAACTAATCAGCATTTCGCACCTTTCTTCGTTTTCCTCGGTTGTCCAGATATTCGGAAAGATGTGCTCTTGCTTAAATTTGTGAATGGTGTCCTGACACTCTGTCCATGTCAGCTCTTCGTGATGACCATCACCTCCGTAAATTCGATTGTAGCGATCGTAATGGACTTGTTCGAGCATCAGACCCAAGCCAGGCGCCTTCGGAATGTCCAGCTAAAATCGAGCGACATGTCATTAATAACCGTTCACAAGTCACTTCTACCAAGTTGTGTTTCGTCTTGGGAACAATCGTTTTTTTAGCACATTCGGTTGCCTGCATAGCGTACACACGCAGTCGTATATATATATATATATATATATATATATCCATTCATCATTCCAATTCCACATTCATGAATTCCAGATGTATATATATATATAGGGTGTTCATGCATGTATGAATGGGTCATACTTGAGCAGGTCGCAGAACTTACTAAAATAATAAAAAAATGTATATTTTTGCCAATGAAGTAAGAAGGAGCAGACATGTTTTGTTTAACTATGACAGAAAATTTACTAATATTCGTTATACGGAGGTGGCTGAACGTCACTTTACAAACGACGGCAAGATAACAAATTGTTCGAAAGAGAAATGAACAAAACAGTGTGTTCGGAAGAAATTGCTTCTTCTGCTGTTTGGTCGGGGGGGGGGGGGGGGGGGACAAAAATATAGTCATATTAAATGTACAAATTTTCTAGTTTACACGTTCAGTGCATTCAACATGTTGTCATTAGGCTCATATGCATGAGCATAGATTCGTTGAAAGAGAGAATAATGAAAATTTTATGAGGACGATTTTAGTAACAAATCGATGGTGATTCGATTCGTGATATGATTACCGTAAGCCAATTTTCCCGCCCTCGAGGCCAGATTTTCATAGGGTCCCATGTTAATAGAGAGGGAACGCTAGCGGCGACCTCTATCAAGCGATGTGGTATCAAAATTATCTTCATAAAATGAGGACAAGCGTAGTGGCAAATGTAAAGGCACGAATGAGGTAAGAACGCAAAAGCTCATGTTACAAATATACACAAATAAAAATACGACTTTCCTTCGCTTGCCAAAAACGGATTTTCAGTTTCCTAATCGAAGAACCGTTTTGAAAGCGCACATTTTGTGAACTGGGCGAGCAATCTCGTTGACACTTGACCGTAGTGACGATCTCTTGATAAACGATACGATAAGTATGCGGAGTAACGTCCGATATTGTATTCTCCACACGTAAGCACTTGTCGATTTCAGAACAATCTCCTTTCAAGCATATGAGGTAATGATAATCTTGTCATGTTATTTGGCATATTATATATACATATATTTCTCTGTGATGACAATTTTCATCTGTCACTGCAAAGCGCAGGCCCCTCGGCATATAGGCCCATTACAAATGCAATGTGCCGATTATCCCTACATATTTATAGGCTTCTACCGTTGGTGTTGGATTGAACGGTATCTTGTTCAGTAAACTGAAAAAAAGCACTAGTATAAACTGCTAATATATCACTAAGGGACGCATAACTATCTAACCCTCTCTATAGTTTTATAAAAATACACACATTTGATGCCGAAAAGGTTTGGGGCGTGCTTTTCTGGTGCTATGCACGTTCTCTCTGAACAAAAACTTGTAATAATTCACTGTCACTCCTAAACAAGACATTTCCTCGTTCCTTTCGAAAAACGCTTATTTCAAAGAGTTCTATATCTCCCTCAAATATGACCCAGCGACCCAGTTCAATTCAATTCGTTTACACCGACGTTCGGTAGAACAGAAGCGTGAAACATCTTCAAATACTTTACTTTTCGTCAGCGGGGTTACAATTTAAAATACTACGGCTTCGTTAGCTTGTTAGCGGCGCATGGCATGTCTCCTATGCGGCCATCGCCTGAGATGAAAAAACTTACCTGAATGCCTAGTGAATTTAGGCCAAATTCTACATACACACACACGTTCTAAGTGCGAGTTATTGTTCAACAATTTGTCCCGAATAGACACGAAGGCTTTTCGAAAAGGTCTGATATATACTATATTTATATATAAAATAATTCTTAAGTAACCTTCCGAGGAGTCTTTGTTCTCTTCAAAATAGCCCCGTCCGCTGCAATGCATTTGTGTCATCTTCGTTCCCACTCTTTGAAACATCTTTAAACGCGTCTTTCGGAATCAAGTCCCCTTTGCAAATTTGTCTTTTTTCTTCTATAGTCTCGAAACGTTGTCTACGCTATTTTTATGCGGGTTACCACATAGGGAGGTTGCAAACATATAGAAATTGAATGTTTCATCAAATAATCCGAAATAAGTAACGATATGTATAACGGTCTCTTACGTCCGTTACCAAATCGACGGTACCACAGTGTTTTGGTCACTGCTTGAATACCATAAGCAGTTCATAACATTTTCACCACTTTAGAACACATGATTTGTTTTTAATATAGAACCTGATGCAGATTCGTTGCTCCTAAATTTTCCGCTTCTTAAAAATTCCCGAACTTCGTTTTCTTTATATCCGATCCGTCCTCATATATATATATATATATATATATATATATATATATATATATATATATACAGGGTGTTTCAGGAATATTTGAAGCGCGATATATGGAATTGTAGAGCTCGTTAAAGCAGACGTTTTCCCAATGGAACATAGTCTCTGAGAAGTCTTGTTTCGGAGTGAGAGTGAAATTACTACTATTTGTGACACTGGCGTTTTTGCCCGACATAGGAGCACAAAATGTGCCGTTGCGAGACAACCAGTCCTCCTATACAGAAACTAAGCATACCGTCGTATTACCGAGAAATACGTACTGAGAAAATTCTACTTCTCCTGAAGAACATATAAGGCCGGTCGGAAGATGCGGCATGGCCGCTTAGAAACGAATTCGCAAAAAATGAAGTTCTTGATTAGCTTTCACACCAAATACCTCAAAATTATAATCCGACGACCACCCGTTCAAAACCAACATATTCAGCAAATGCGCATTTCATGACGATCATTTTGGTACCACACTTATGGCAATGCGAGCTGTGGTCGTGGCGTGATGACGACTTTTCGGCGAACATGTCGAGATTAAGTGCATGAAAAATGACGCGGTGCGGCTGTCGCGCGACACGTCGGCGGTAGTGAACGTCGCCACACAGTCATTTTACATACATGCACTTAATCTGGACATGCCCTCCGAAAAATCGTAATTTCTCTGCAACCACACCTCGCATTGACATAGGTTTGGTACTAAACTGATCGCGCGTTTGAATGGTTTGAGCTCTGAGTGGTCGAAGAGGTAATGATTTTGAGGTATTTGGCGTGAAAGCTAATAAACTAATTCATTTTTGGCGAATTCTCTTCTAAGCGACCATGTCGCATCTTCTGAGCGGCCTTATATGTTCTTCAGAAAAAGCAGAATTTTCCCACGAACACAACGGTGTGCTTAGTTTCTGTATAGAAGGACTAGTTGCCTCGCCATTGCACATTTTGTGCTCCTCTGTCAAAAACACCAGTGTCACAAATTGTTGTAATTTCACTCTCACTTCGAAACAAGACTTCTCAGACTATGTTCCATTGCAAAAAACATCTGCTTTAACAAGCTCTACAATTCCACATATCGCGCTTCAAATATTCCTGAAACACCCTGTATGTATATATATATATATATATATATATATATATATATATATATATATATATGAATTATCAAATTACCACAGTGAGAAGCGCTGGCCAATTCACATAACAGACAACTCTTGGAAAATATGCCTATAATCGCAGTATGCTTTTACAAAAAAATAGATGCATCATCATTTATAATTGAGGAGTATTAAGTAACACCCTGTTGCTTATGATCTCACCTTATCGGGGCCCCAAACGCGCTTCAGGATGTCATCGCTGGTGTGGCCTCTCATGATGGCGATCACGAGGCCGACCATCTTGCGAATTTGGTGGAGCATAAAACTCTGACCTTTAATGCGGATCTCGACATACTCAAGTTTGCCAACGAGAAAAGGGGCGCCACAATCTGCTTCCATGATGTAGCGCATTACCGAGGGATCAGTGGATGATCTTCCCGAAGTGAAGTTGTGAAAGTTGTGACAGCCCAAGTAAGCCTAGAAAAAACAACATATAAGAAAAGAAGATTCAATCGTATGTCATATTATAACTCGTCAACAGAAGTTACATAACACTACACCGACTCAGAGCCGTTCTCATTTATGTATTACATCACAAATCACTTGTCGTCAGGAAGCCGTTAACGTATAGGAGTACGCACCAAAAATAATTACGTGAGCTTGCCTGAAGGTGTGTCTAAAAAGACTCCGCTGGACCTAGCTCCATCAACACGCCTGACACACAGATTGCCTTAATTGCCGAGGTTCAAACACTTAAAGCATCGGCACTACCTTATTTCAATTACAGTGGGCCAACGTCACCCCCACTCTTTATCACTAAATGAAACGGCCCAAAAAGTCAACTTTCGGCGGATTCATCACAATAGACTTGGAGAGCAATAGGTCTCCGCGTACTGAGAGATAATTTTGTTTTGCTTGCCTGAGTCTGTTATTGTTGATGCTGTAGGCGACTGAATAGAATTGTGTCAAATGTTCTCGTAATTATTTCAGTAAACTTCCGCTCGAACAACACTTTCTTATTCATTCGACCTCGCACTTGCAGGGTATTTTCTGTTTCCAAAACAACAATCCAAGTTAAAAGATTATATTTTCGACCCGGCCCTAGACATTAAACTGCAGGGCGTAACGTACGTGTTAAAAACGACTCCAAAAGTGGACTTCTTTCAAACCATCTGTCCTCAACGTGTAAGTATTTTTTATTGTGTCAATTCTAAAACTTTACTGAAAAAAAATGCAACTAGAATGCGCAACATCCAAATAATTGCTTTAGCCGTTTAACTATAGGCTGTAAAACAATGAAAAAGGCCAGTTTGGAAACGCATAAATAGTGCTGCGGAGACCGCAAAACCGGAGGTAGCGTACCCACCGTTAATAATAATACACCAAATACAAAAACTAAGCAGTTTTCATGTATTGTATAGAAACAACAAAATCAATAATAAACGCAGATTTTGTGAGAATAAAGGGTTTTCTGTACGTTTGTATTTCACCAGCTACAGGAGGCTGGGCAAGGCAGAATATGTTAAATGCACTGCGTGGTGGTCAGCGGTTAAATCCAGCTCTTGGCGAGCTGTTTAAAAATGGAGTCTATGATTTGACATGGATTAGTGCGCGGTGCGATGAGCGCTGTACACTAATGATTGCCAACGGATCCTGCCTCGTGTCTCGGGCCACCACGTAGTTTCTTGGAAGAGCTGCGAAGCTACCTGCCCATGTATTATATGACATGGACATCGAGAGGCTGGCTCTGTCTGCTCGGCGCCAACGACTTAAGCTCTGCCAGCTGCAGATTTTTAGTGTGAAACTCTTTAGTTTTTTTTTCAGAAGAGTTTTTCTAGCGACTGTGGCTTAAGCGGCTAACCGATTGAACGGCATTGAGCTCCGTTGCCGCGACATGGTAACCATGAACAACAGACGGGCTATTGCAGGCCATTGAAGTCCCGGTTTCGCTAGCTGTTTCTTTTACACTTAAATTGCACATTGTCCTGCTGCTACACTCAGCTACTAGGGAAAGCCCGTATAAGTCCAGTAACGGGAACGCACTGACAATGGAAGCATTTAGACGCAATCGTGCCACAGGGACATTAGCCTATTAGGAACATCTATATTGTGGTTGCCAGAGCGTGTAATGGTCGCGCACTTTCTCTTCTGTGCGGCCATATGGATAAGTATGGCAGAGCTGATAGTATATGTACATTTATTGCAGCAGGAAACAAAAACCAAGAGACGAAAGATGTACCTTTAGTAGTTTGTTTGCTTGTTCAGCTCGTTCCAAGGGGAGACGATAGGACTCGTCGACAACCACCTCCGACGGTGCGAAACCGAATGACGGCATAACGTACGTGTATGTTCTAGAATCGGCATTATTCTTCGCGTTAAAGTTCTTTGTCACACGCTTGAGACCGACGACTCGGATCTGGTCAACGAGAAAGCTGTTGATTTCACGAGTCATATTCTCCTCGGTACCCTTCGTAGTGGGCAGTTTCAGCGACACAATCTGACGGACAGCCGATACGCCTTAAAGCAAATAAAATTCGGACACGACTCATTTATTGCCACTTAATTATTATCATCATCATCCCTACGATTGGTGATAATCAAATATAACTATGATCATGCAGCTTAACGCTTAATCATTGTTGAATCGGTTTTTAATAAGATGAAGTGTTACCCACGCAGTGCCGTCAGGTGAATAGACGGAAGAATGGAGGCTTTAGCGGTATTCCTAGCAAGTGCGAGTCTGTAGCGAGTCCCGCATTCGTGTGCAAATGCATATCCCCTAAACCTTAAAACAAGACGCACGCCTTGAATTTAGGTTTATGAGAAATTTAGGGAAACTAATTACAATAAAAAAGTCAAATTAGTAGTCTACTAGAATAGACACGTAATGCGCGCTGCTCGCCCTAATTGTTAAATCGACGACGACGGCGACAACGCCTAAAACCAATAAAATGTAGGGTATACCCCACCCCCCCCCCGACGGCTAACGAGTTGCGGTGAAACGCCGCCCAATAGGGAAGATATAATACGGAATATTTTTTTGAACAAGAAGCATTGAAACAACGCGAAGTCGTGTGGACATACATACATAATGTACTTCTCTTTTCACGATGAAAGAGCGGATACCGTTTAAAAATGCATGTCCTAGTATAGCACGATGGCCAGCAAACAAGTAAATACTGGCAAGCGAAAAACAAAACAAACATATGTGTGGAAGTGTGTGGAACCATCGTCATCAACCCGTTTGCCACAAATCACCGAGCAAGGTGGCTTAGTGGCAAAGCCATTGCCTTGGATTCGGGAGGCCGTGGGTTCAAGACCTGGACCGGCCACCCTTAAATTATTTTTTATAGTTTTCGATTTAGATCAGGTGAATGCCGGAGTGGATTATAATCGACCACGATCAGACAAAAAACGGGAAGCACAGATGTCTCAACGAAAAGAGATGGTGCATTATCATATCAGACAAGCTGATAACTGAGCCTTTACTCTGATGACTTGTACCTAGCCTAATCAATCATTAAATGTTGAACGTATCATGGAGAAAGCACCATCTGCGATGATCCTCACAATCCGTTCCAACCGCCGTGCAATACAGGCTGCACTTAAGATCATCCAGTGAAACTGCGAAAACACAAAAGTGCGGCACTGCTTCCCGTATATCACTGCATAGTCTAATGTCGTGCAATTAGGTCGTTCATACTAAAACGTAGGGCATAGAACCAACGCTGATAGCTGGGTAATACGTGGTGAGTGTCTTGTATCGTCCTTGGACGAACCGTACTAAGTAAGAGTGTTTAGGTTTTTCACAATACCAACGCTCTTACAAAGAATGCAAGAGTATTGTGATCGCTGGAGTAATAGTAACTACGGAAGCAATATATTCTAGCCTGCTGAAATGGGTACTTTCTTACAAAATATTTCTCAGAGCATCGCCAGGAATAGCAGTCAGCCCTGATTTGATCACGAACAAGAATCTGGAACAGACGGTTCTCAATGCTCTCTTTTTTCGTTTTAGTTCATGAGGTATGTTTTATAGATAGGTGTGCCTCAGAAATAGCCAGTTGTTTAAGTGTTATGCCTAAAGGTAAAAAGGACACCATAACTTCAACGTCTTGTTAGGAAACTGCAGAAAAGCGCGATACCGGCGAATATTTTAAGTCTGCTGCAAGCAATGTTGCAAGAGGGGCAAGTTATATTTCACGATAATGTCACTGACCATGCCCTATCGCACAGACTAATGAAAAAAATGCTGAAAAGCACGATCTTGGCCCGCTACTCATTAAACTCTAATGACCAATTCAGCAAGAATTATTATCGACCGACACTTTCACATGGAATCGCTTATAGACACACATGACATATTTGCAGCCGATTTCGCGTGCAGCACTCGCTTGCTAAGCTTAAACAGCTTGCTGCAACCAACTCCCTTAAAATAATAAAAGACACACAAGGGCAATAGAGCTTTGGCAGAGAGGCAGCCATGCAATGAGCAATACATTTCGTCAAAAATTACGGGAGATTGAGGTTGTGCAGCATCTTCCTTGTTCTATCGTTGTGTTGTCCCCAGCATTGCAAAAACGCTGAACTCCGTCCATAACATCCTCGAACCCTACAACAATTTTAACACTAAACAGGCTTTAACGTGTACCTGTACACCCACCAAATGTCCAGTAGTGTCATCGGCCTTGCTATTTGTTAAAAGCCTATAAACATTACAAAATGCAGCTATGGAGGAATATATTCTCGACTGAAAACGTGAGATCATCGGAACAAAACAAAATTTCACAATTTGAGCAATAATATCAGGTGAATAGAAGCAGCTGACCTGTGAGAACTGGCATCTGGTTATACGATTGTCAAAAATCCCTAGAGCGTCATCGTTTAAAAATTCGAACTGTAAGTGACTGTGTTGGTAAATATTTACATGAATTTACCACACTGTTGATGTCCAGAAGCGTGTTTCGCTTGAACCACTATGCATGCTTATAGGGGGGGGGGGGGGTATTTCAAACTCACCTTTATCCGTTCTAGCGGCTCTCTGAAACATTGCAACCTGCGGGTTCATGTAGACGTCTTCTGAGACAAGTCCAGCCTGAAGGCATGCGCGGAGCAGATCAGATTCAATTGTTTTCGTGCCTGGATTCCTCTGCATTCCAAGGTAGCCCTTTCCGCTGTACATTAAGCACATCGCAAACTTTTTCAGTCTTAGCTTCTGCTCGATGTTGTCTCCCGTCACCGATGCGGTTTCGTTTGAAACACCGGACGCCAACTTTTCGCCGAAGAGACCGACAGTGCCATAGAGTTCCAGCGCCAACGCGATGAACACAGTAATGAAATCAGAATGCAAAAATGAAAACGTATCACTTATAAGGATTCACATGAGAGAGTTGAATCTATGATGAATGGTTCACTAATCATAAGCAGTGCAACGATGCGTGGCACAGAACAAATAGAAACGATTTACGTATATGTGTATAAAATTATGTAAATGCCCCCCAACAGAGGAGGACAATAAACTGGAATAAACATTAAGGAAAGAGATAGACAGTGTGGCCTACAGTTGCTTGCTCTACAGTAATCTATAATCTCTATTGAATACTATTCAATTCAATTCTACTATTCTATTATCTATAGATTATTCAGTTGCATTGCCCAAAACAGTATTATCACAATGAATGCAGCACGAATGCAGTAACTGCGGTGAAATATCGTCTGTCGAAGAAGCGTTTCGATCGTATCGCGCTCGAGAATGTTGTCTATCGGCTGATCTAGTGCAGCGTACCCCTCCTTGTGGGCCGCTTGGGGGCTCATCGAGTCGGGGCTTCTTGGCGGGCACGTCGTCCCCTGCTTCTCCTCCGCCACCACCTAAACCACCTCCACCACCTCCACCACCTACACCACCTCCACCGTCAGGAGCGGTGGAATCGAGCGCCGTCGAATCGTGTTTTGTGTCGCCGTCTGCTGTAGGCATGGCTTCTGATCGTTGTCCGAGTACGGCCAGGAGATCTGTTCGGCGGATTTTCGCCCACCACGAGCCGCTTCGCGAGCACTGCGTGTAGCCGAGTTGGGGACAGCTCAGACCGGTGTTGAGGGATGGTGGTGAAGGGATCCACCGAACGGCCGCGTTACCACTTCGGCTCAACATCAACACACGGGACGCCGTTGTAACGGCCTGATTGCCTGGCTGGCTTCACAACTTATGAGAATGATGATGGCGATGATGATGATAATGATGCTGCTGATGATGATGCTAAAGCCACCAGCAAAATAGAGCCAGCCACTGGTAACCAATACATGCGACGAAGCTAGGAGACTCGAGAACCCGATTCAGCTTAGTGATTTTCGGTCAACACAAACAGACCACAAGCATTCTAAAAGCACGTTCTGCCGTCTCGTCTATGCTAGTTCGCGTTGTTCGCGTTCGACTATTAACTGAATGATTAATTGCTGAACAATCGAGAACGAGATATTATACCGACGCCGCGAAAAACATTTAACTGGCGGCCAAAACACAGAGGACGCCGGTCGAAACAGTCGAAACAAGCGGCTTCGGCAATGGCAGCTGGTAACGCACATGGCGCCTCAGTCAGACGCAGAATTGCAGGATACAAACGCCCACTGAGCTTGTGTCTGGGATCGGGCTAACAACAAGCATGAACTGCGTCGAGCTATTTGATTGCAGAGAGGCCACACGGCCCGGCGGCATTCTATCGCGACGACGACTGACTACATGTAATGGCTTCACATTTTTCATCTCATATCGCGACAGAACACTGTTGAGTGAAGAAAGCAATACAATCTAGAAACAGCTGTTGCTATCAACATTAGCTGAGCCGATACACGAGAGCAGTGCAATTGAGTTGTTTGTGCGCGTGTGTACATTTCATGACCTCAATAGATATATACATATATATATATATATATATATATATATATATATTACTGCAGGCGCCCGTAGTCATGCATTCCCTATGCACGGAGTCATAGCTGCAATGTCCAGAACTGTTTGAGCAACTGTTTTTTTTATAGCAATTTCTAATTGTGGGGAGGATGAAATTTGGGGATCAGGGAGATATTGTAGTTTAAATAACTACAATATATCCCTGATCCCCTATATCAGTTTAATAATTTATTAAAAAAGAGTTTATTCGCAAAGTCTGCCTTCAATTGAACCGTATTTTTCGAATTTTGTAGTCTTGATTAAATACATTGGAATGAGCAGTTGATGGAAAAATTTCCCAGATAACTTGCTTCGCCTACATTCACGCCGTGACGTGCGTTCGTATGCAGAGATATTTTTGTAGTGCATATTGT
The DNA here is from genome assembly GCA_003439945.1 of Dermanyssus gallinae. NCBI lineage: Eukaryota > Metazoa > Arthropoda > Arachnida > Mesostigmata > Dermanyssidae > Dermanyssus > Dermanyssus gallinae. The sequence continues at coordinate 1,225,510 of QVRM01003495.1, read as the reverse complement.
GAAGCTGAGTATGCTCATCTATATTTTATGTGTATATACGCATTTTGGAATTCTTAAAGGTAACATATATATATATATATATATATATGCGTGTGCAATTATCTTATGAGAAATGTCAATTATCAAATAAATTAAACAAAATACATATAGCAACCATTAATTACCAAAGGCTTGAATTTGCAGAGTACTCCCGTTTCAGCAATCGTCAGCTCTCGATTAGCCAGCTGTTGAAATAAATATTTGGTGCGACTCCCATGCTTTCACTAGGAACTAGCTTATTACTGTACATAGCGAAGAGACTTTCTTGTAAATTGTAAGGCTGTGTTTTCGGTCCATTCGTGCTGCGCATCCTAGATTTCGGCTGAATTCACTCAAAGAAGGCTAAAAAAAATAGCACAGTATTATGGTTTATTACTCGGTGTCTGAATTGTCTGCCGTAAGGTTCAACGCAGAATGAACGCTATAGCTAGCCTGAAGAAAAAACTACGGAAGTACTAGGTCTCTATCTTCTGAGATTATGTTCGTCCGCCTTCTATGTTGCGTAGCCTAGACTCCGGGTAAACGTTGCGAACGCCAGATGATGGCAGTTTATCAGATTGTGTCTGAACTGCCTGCTAGAACGATTTAGCTTTCACTACTGCTATGGATGGTTAGAGGGATGTATTGGATTATGGATATATACGGTATATAAGTATACTGTATATAATAGAGATAATATGAAAAATAATACATTTAGAGATCTGATTTCAAAATGATACTATGCAATTGGAGTAAAACATTGGAGTAAAAATCACTCTAAGCTTCCGACAGTATCCAAACAACACCCCGAATCGGTGACGTGCCCTTTGGCGAAACCGGTAACAGAATACGGATTCCTCCGTAGACTTTGCGGCGATCCGTCCAAAGTAATGTGTATCACATGCGTAAAAGTAATAATAATAATAATAATGGTCGTGCATAATTTTTTTACACAGGCTTACTGTGCTATCTGATGTGAGAATCAGGCGAAAACGCCCGACACACGTTTGAGAGGTGGGAGCTTCTCAATGCTAGGCGACACCAATTGCTTTCCCTCTACTCATTTACATACATACATATTGTTTATTTCGCAATAACTTTGCATTTCAAAATGATACATAGTTACAATGCAGTCGTCATTATATACAATTTGAACACTTCAGCGACCGTCCCAAGAAAGCGAAAAAGTGCAAAGACAGTCGATGCGTCTGGCAGCTCGCTGCGTGGCGTCCCTCTACTCATTTGCTAGTTTACAATCATGAGCAACGTTTGCGTTACGCTAAAAGAGTGCCCCTTATAATTCAGGGATCGTATAAGGAGATTCCGTATGAAGGAAGCTACACACCGATTAAGGGCTGCGCGCAGAACAGATAACGTAACCACCAACAACAAAAGATATACCTTACGGGAATGTTTTTTCTTCCTCGGCAAGACGCCTTAGAATAAGGTTTTTGGTGGGCCTTCAATGTTCTACAATTTAACACTGCCTCCATGTATATCTAGATGCATGTAAGCGGTTATCCCTTCTTAAAATAATAATTATTAATTAAAATAAATGCATGCACACTTGTGTGCTGTCCTCGCGAGAGTAAAGTTTAAACAACGATCATCAATTATGTATCTCATGACAACCGCTTGCTATACAAGTTCCATTACTTTAAAATTGTAAGTAAAATTTACACCATTACACCATTCGGCTGGCTCGCTTCAGTGCATCACACAATTCTATGGTCAGTCGCGGTGCCCGGATCGGACAGGCGGTCTGCCGGGTCGAGGCGGCTAAATGCCGAAAGTACTTTGACATTAGCGACCACCTGGACTTTTGCTTCTTTGCGTCTGATACTCTGGCTAGGCCTGGACTCATAACTTCAATGTTGATTTAAACAATCTGTGACTGTTCAAAGCTAGCTACCGAAGAACGACAATCCGGAAGAAATATTCTGCCAGCGTCGCTCAATCGAAACCTCGCGGAAACGGCGGTTCTGTGCTGGGCACGTTACACAAGTAATCAACGCCGGGACTTGACGTATAATAGTCACGCGTGACAATATATATATATATATATATATATTATTTTTTAACTTCGCTATGCTTGCACTTTGGAGTGAAGAATTGTCTCCGCGCGAACGTGGGGTCACGGGTTCTCTAACTCAGGGTTAGTTCAGTTCAGCAATGTGCGCCAGACAGACGCTGCATTTCCTCGTTGAATGTCGAGCGACAGCCTCTGACGCAAGAATTCGAATGCTCTCGAGTCTCCTGTCGAAAGATTAGGGCTTCTACCTACGCGCTGAACCAACTTGAGCGTAAGGGGGCCTGCAGCTCCCATAGCCTCGAGGGCCGACGAACAAAATTCGTGCGGATAATCAACGCTAGAGTATTTTCAGTATTTGTTAGCCTCAGCTAACCTGGAAACATAATCTGCTCGGCCCGCGCCTGTGCCATCGAAGGGGCTAATAAGTCGGTTACAGATGCGTCCCAAACAAGCATGCGGCTATGCTTAAAGGGCGTCAAAGTCAGCCATGATGGGCCAACGCGTAATGCCTTTGCAATGTCGTCCGGCAATAAGGGTACCATATATATATATATATATATATATATATATATATATATACACGCATTCACGTTCTTGTTTGTGCATGTTTATACCGCCATATGTTAGTGATCGAGGCTGACTGTTGCTTACACAGCTTATCTTACTGCCTATTGTAGTATCACGTCAAAAGCATCGATCAACCGCTTTATGTTATAATAAACACATAAAGCATTTTATGCTTATGTATATGTAGGTGGCGTTAAGAACTTCGTGTGCGAAGTCATTGCTGTATCAGCAGGGCTAGCAAAGTACTGTTCAACTGTTTGTTTATTGACATTTCTTGTAAGCTAATTGCGCACATTAATTTCAAGCTCCATTAAGCACATAGCTTGTTCGAAGCCACATAGCTTGTTCGAAGCCACATAGCTTGTTCGGAGCCAATAATAGTAATGACACATAAACGCCAGGGCTCTTAATAGGTAAGTCGGGATACCTTATTTATACGAATCCATGCAAATTCAGCCAACTAGGAAATAGCAAAAGACAACTCGACTTCGCAGGTTACAAACAAACTAAGGTTTCTTGTAAACTCTGCAGACGGTGTGCGTTGGCATCTAACGTAATAATGGCGCTGTGCTTAAAAACCATACATTCATGTGTCGAGATTATAATTCCGCTTTTAGTACACTAACTAGCAAAACCATTATTTGACTACAAAAATATGGTATGGATTGTATATTCAATCGAACAATGTCTAATCTGAATTAACTAATCCATCATATTACCACTTAAAACATTGGACCTACTGTAGAATCGGCTTGTCCACACCTCCAGAACGAGAAGGCGTGTTAGACACTACTGTGAGGCCATTGGCAACCCATCGAAAAGACATCGTCGTCGTTAACTCTAAAGAGCGATTCACCGGAAACATTTCAAACCAGCGAGTCGTCCCAGGATGAATGTCTAACCGTCGTTACTTAGCGAAGTAGCACTACCTGGTTAATCTTATTAAACATTTCTGCTCATACTATACACGATGAAATGGCTTGCGTTCGTTTATGAGCATTGGCAGGTCAGTTGTGGTTTCCAGCACGCGCGTATATGTAAGTCATTTATGAATGGAATCATGTCGTGCTACATCTAAAATGATTTTTGGTTCCAAACAATATGACCATTCGATAAATAAGAATGTTGTTTAGTTGCTAGTGATATCTTCTTACAAATGGAAGACACGATACATCTACAAAAATAATTGGAGATTTGTCCACTATTATCAAAACAACCATAGAAAACTCAGATACTCCATAGAAAAATGCTTTAAAAAAACATGTGCAGGAGTTTCTTGAGTCAAAAGTAGCTATATTCTATTGTATAAGTTAATTCGAATATATATATATATATATATATATATAGCATCAAGCTTCGCTTGTGCTTGAGAGGCCTCATATACGAACTCAAAATGTTCAGTAAATGGACACAGCTTTCTCATAGGAGCCGAGTATGTCAGAGACGTGAACTCTATAACGAGAATGGAGTCCTTTCTATAGATGACAGCATACCCGAAATTTTATGTTTTTACAGTGACTTTCATAATATTTTTCGTCATGAGCGAAATTTCGGGCGGATGAAATCCTACATTCTTTGTTCAAGACGTTCGCTTTAATAACAAACTCTATTCGTACCGCGGGATGCGAATTTATACGATTATTATTATGCATATTTATTGATGAGCATGCAGCATGAAACTACAACATTGAGCAGAATTGTGATACATCTCATCAAACGTTGACCGTATTCAGACCTCTGACGACGAAGTTCAAGAGAACAGATCCGCCGCTGTGGGTGCGCTAAAAACTCAGGCGAACTAAACTGTTACAGCAATCGATAAGTGAGATAGATAACCTCGTTCCAGTCTAAACCGTATTTTTTACCGTAGTCTGTCACTTCTTTTCAGTGCCCTCCGTGCAGTAGCTATTATGCCCATTAGTCAACCTTAGGATCACGTAATAATAAACGTCGCAGTACGATACGACGTTTATTGTGTTATAAATCGTATATATCTGTTTTCTTCCAGAAAATAAAATAAAAACATTTAATTATTTCTCTTATTCAATTCCCGCTCAAATGTTGTATGCCTTTTTTTATTTCAGATTAAGTCCTCTTAGCTACCTGCACTGTTTTTGTAGAGAAGTTTTACACTTGTAACTGCAATTGATACCTCTGGAGTACTTAGAATCACGATATATACGTTCTCAATCTTTCCGAGTTCCTGCTGTGTCGTAATTCACTATTATTTTCAGCAAAATGTTTATACATGCTTTGAGATACACGTAGGCTCAATTGTGTCCCAAGATGGATGCAATTGTACTGTGTTTACCCAGCATAGTGTCATAATAACGCTCGCCCTGTTTCGGTTTGTAAATACGAACATGGAGTACATAGCACGCATAGTAAACTCGGTTGATGAGTATTCTTGCTGGAGCTGAGAGACCGGTGCAGATTCAGTAGTCGGTGAGTTGATACATGGGCAGTAACCGCCACAACGACGAAATTTGCAGTTCTCTCCGGTTTAACTAGTTTAAAAAAAATTAAAATATTATGATTGAAACCCAGCAGAACGAAATAATAAAGATCATGAAATGAAGATAAATGGATGACCCGTTAACACTATAGCGAGTGGTGAGATGCCAACATTGTCGAGATTCCTTCCAGGCCTGGTTAGTCATAGCTGGTGAATAATACAAATATTAACAAATACAAAATATTAACAGCCTCCCAACGTTCCGGCTATATTGATTTATTAGTGGACGTACTTTCCAAAAATGTCTCTATATATATATTGTCAAGGAGAACGGGTCTCACCCGTCAATTCTCCACGAACTTTCCAGCGGAGACACCGCAAAGCATTTGTTCTACAAGGCTAGGCAATGACTACGCACTCAGATAGTGAGTCTCCATTGAGCTCCATTCGTGTCTACCTTTCACAAGTGAGTTAGTGGGGTGTAGCTAGGCCTACATGGCTAACGGTACCATCGTTTAGTTGAGCTCATCGCCTAACTGTTGAACGCACAGGCGCCATTTTGGCCGCCGAAGCTATTCGGATTCGGCGCGGTTGAGAGGCGTGGTGATCCTGATATGATCCTCCTCCTCTCCTGATATGCAGAGGTCGTTCGACGTCTGTGAGCGGCAACCTTCTTTCTGTACGTTCGTTCCCCTAGCGATTCGGCCAACCGACGAGAAATTGCGGCCATGCGGCCAACGAACGACAAATGGCTAAGCTGTTCAAAACTGTACAGTACTTTTATAATAGAGCAGTGAGTGAGCAGTGATAGTGAACACGATCCCAGCATAACATGATGATAATGATAGAACGCGCTCTCCTCCTACGCACCCTCAGTGCACCAATAATTGGCGCGCCTACATACGAAGGAATCAGATTAAAATCGTCCATTCTTTTGGCAAAGTAAACACTAAGAAAGTTTCATCTCTGTCTGGTGTTATCTCAATTGCCGTTTACAGAGTTTCACAGAATTCCACAAGTCTGTGGCCACACGCTGGCCCCATCGCACCTCCAAAGCATTCTAACTGTGGCAGGCATTGCTCCCGTAGAACACAAGTAAGCGAGTTTATGTATATTTCGGCTATCGTTTTATCGATAGCAGTTTAAACAGTGAGCCCAATAAACTAAGTGCTTCTTAGATATATATATATATATATATATATATATATATATATATATATATATATATATATATATATATATTAAAGGAAATAAATAGAAACTGTGTAAGCCACCGAGGTCAGCACCAAGCATGGCTTCTTATTTGTCAGAAGTCTCGCAATGAATCAGCCATACGACTAATAGAGAGCGCAGATGATGCACATGGTCTTTGGGCCACGTGGTACCAATTTCCTTATGACAAATGCTGGCAAGTGTAAAGTCATGTAATGTGTTTGTGATCATGCCTACATTAAGAATACTGTAGAAAGTCTACGCTAAAAGATCATTTGTCCGACCTGCACCGCAATGAGAGCTCGCCGCTCTCAGGCGTGCAGTAACGTGAAGACTCTGGCTCGCTAGTGTGACATGGTCACACCCTGGCACTTCTAGAATACGAATTTATCCGGGCCACATACACGGTTTCCAAAGTGGACAAGATGAGTGCGGGGAAAATGCGAAACGCAAGTATCGCAATAAAGATATGCTGCATTACTTCATAGCACGCCTTTCTAACAATCGCTGTTCTTTTCTGGTACATAGTTTTAAGTCGACAGAACTAACTGTAAATTTACTTGTTTTTGTATTTTTTTAAGGTGTCTGTCTACCGCGATCATTGTAGTGGAAGAAGAAATGCTTGTATTTTTACTGCTATACATGCTTATGTAGTGTATATTTGCCCTGTTGAGCTAGTTATGAAGGACCGCGACGATCTTCGGCTGTTTTTATCTTGATGCTGTTACCATTAGATATTTGTTTACACTCTATTCGTTTGCAAATGTTCGATATTGACTACCTGGAACAGTTTGGCGTTCGCCAAACTGTCTCAAACAGTCTGCCAAACAGTAGACATAAGCGTCTCACAAAGTGTAGAACGATAAGCATCGTGCGTTTATGCAACAATCATTTCGATTGATTGTGATTGAGTGAGAGAGAGAGAGAGAGAGAGAGAGAGAGCGAGAGACAAGTCGACTAAACAACTACTTGAGTCCAAACACGCCTCATCCGCCACCAACACCGGCCAGGAAACACGGCTACGTACGCTAAACGGCTAAGTTCGCATGGTTCGTCTCTCCATGCCCGCCGTTTGATCATGCGAATTCGAATTTTGGCGGGCTGGGAAGGCACGTCAGCAAAGGAGAGAGGCCAACCACCACCAAAACAGCGGCGCCGCTGCGCTGGACTCGCTCGCGATCTCGGCCATAAGAGCGGGTGGTGTCGACTGCAAAAGTCTTTTCTTGCTCCGCTCTTGCTCGGAGTGGTTCGGTGCAGCCCTAAGCCGGGCGAAGGCAGAAGTTGCCATTGGTTCTCTCGGCTGCGGTCGGCGTTCTCGTTGTGGCTGCTTTGTGCGAATTGGACAACGTCTCTGACGGGTCTCTCTCATGACTCGAGTCAGTCCGCGGGCCCTAGTAGTAGTAGGTAAGTGATTGTCGGGCTAGATTTTTAGGATAGCTCATAGTCGTTTTTGTATTCGAGTTGAGGCTGACGCTGCGAGTTTCCGATTCTGCCACTAGGCTGTGATGTGGTGTTGTGTCGTGTCGACGCACCACGTGGCCATGTTTGCGGCTTCCGATGAACTTAGCTATACAACACAGCTTTATGCAAACTCTACTCGTGTTTGCTACGATTATTATTCTTCGTTTGTTCACTTATCGCCGCATGAATGCTTCATTCGAGCAGCGCTTGCATAGTTGGTTATATGTACATGGAAGTGAACTGGGACAACCTGGACTACGTAGGTGTACTATGCATACGATAGTGTGCTGCTGTGCTGGTGTGATTAGGTGCCATAGCTTGGGCGAGTTTCGTTAGCCACGTGGCTGACGGCTATTTATGCCGTTGCACAGGTACATAGCCTACTAGTACTGATCCATACACTCGCTACACGGATAGACCGGGCCTGTTCCGCGACGATGATGAAGCAAATGGTTCTGATCTCGATGAAGATTAACCACAACTACCAACCAAGATCTCTGATTGCGTCGTGGGCATATAGAAGATATAGGTTCGGCAAGCACGACACACGCACAGTTGGTGGTCGGGCGTAGTGTTGTTAGATGCCATTATTGTGCATGCATGTCTTTATATAATATAAAGATTACTGATGTGTGCCACCCCCTTGTATTGTAGCTAAGCATGGCGATCGAGTCAACCATTCGTCGGCTCGTAACCCGGCTCGTAAAGACAGCGATGACGCAGGCTGCAGCTCTGGCCTCGTTCGAGGTAAGTCAAACGGACAAACGTTTTCTGTGAGGTTTGCAGTTCTGAAGCAATACGTCGTACATATGCTGTGCACGTGGTGGCTTCGTTGATGTGGTGTCGTGATGATAAATATAGCCGAATGATAACCGTGATTACAATGTGCAAATGTCTTTCGCTCCTAACTGATCAGCCGTGGATTATTAATACCGTAGCACTGCCACGTCGCCCTGTGGAACGGTACACTTTGGGTACGCTAACCTCGTGTGTGTTCATTTGTCCTTCGTTTGTCTGTTTTTCCTACGGCTGTCTTCTGCTTCCCTGGTGTATATCGTCCTGGATCGTTCGTGGTTGTGTCGTACGGTCACATCTATTAAGTCAGCCGTGACGTGATGAACGTGATGCCGCCTTCACCCTAGTTGACCTACACTTGTGGTAAGTTACGATGATATCCTGCCCACTGCTAGCCTGAGGCAACTTGCAATGTGCGTACAGACAGAATCTACGTATAGTAGTAACATTGACGATGAAGTGAGAGAGTGGGCGAGAAGCCTTATTATTTGAGGACACAATTATCATGATGACTAAGATGACGAGTCTTGAGGATCACCAATATGCGCTTTGGTATCCAGTCTGTGAAGACCACCGAGGCATTTGCCTGATATCCGTAGTACTATCGCTTAGGCTCCTCTGGTGGGGTTAAGCCAATAATGCATACGCTCACGAAGCTGATTTCGATTGTATCGTTAGGTGTGTAACTATTCAAGAAGATTCTCCTGCCTGACGACCTCGTGGCAGTGTCTGAGCGATCATTAATCGGATGGCGCGCTGTTCTCGAACTGAACGCAAGAGGTAGGTGATTTTCTGCGCATACATACACATCTAAATTTGTTGTAGACTTCTAAATGATTTCTTAGTTCGAACTAAAGTTGGCAATTGATTGTCGGGTTATTATGATGAGGCGATGACGAGTCAAGAATTTAAGATTGGGGGTGGGCAGCGGTGGAAACGGTTTTCGTCTACACTTTGCCCAAATTCTCACCTTTCTTACCGTGATGTCACCGAGGCATTTGTCTGAGTAACCTTCTCTCAGTAATAAGATTTGTTGAACCTTCTCTTAGTAATCAGCGACTTCTAACCAACCTAAGCGTTTTTTTTTTAGGAACACTAGCACATGATCAAACTGGTGGGTCTATTCCCCCCTGGAGCAATGGACCGATCGCTGCAAAAGACCACTCCGTCAACAAAGGCTTTTGGTATGTATTAATTGCGTGAAATTTTTTGCTCAGAAGCATGTTATAAACGTGGGGAATGTTTATGATGATCGGTTATTTACCCAATACACAGATATCACTGTGACGACCACCCTCCGACCCGCGCTTCAACTGACGTAGCCACAAAAGCTACAGTTTCCCTATTACACGTTCTATTATCCTAGCCCATTTTTGTGGCATCATCTATATTTCGATATGCTAATTTTTGTAGGTTCCTTTGTAAAAATCTGCAGGCAAAATTGCGAGTGGCGAATTCACTTGTAATCGCACGGATGCGGTATCTCTGGTGCACCGCACATGTGCTACTTCGAGAAATTATCCCTTCACTCAAGCAGAAAAAGGTAAGCCAAAGACGTAGATTCTGAGGTGATTTTGACCGCTACTCCAATTTTGCTATTATCGAGCCAGAGTCACTAATGCCGCTCCACAGGGCACATTTGTGCTAGAGTAGCTCGTATAAGAATATGGCTGTTTGATGACTTCTTGGAGTAGTGCTATGTCTGCCCTCCAAGAAATAAATTGACAGCTACAAACACGATTATAAAGATACAACATTTCTATATATATATATATATATATATATATATATATATATATATATATATATATATATGCAACATATCGTGGTCGCGATAAACACTGACGTCATACAATGATGAGTCTACATTAATCACCATCTTTCGCCTGAGAAACGATGCTGAGACAGGTAGTAACTGACGATGCTTCCAACAATCAATGCTGTTCATTGTATTGGCTTCTCAACAAACTTTTCTTTATATTTAACATTCACACTTTTCTTTGTTTTCAGGACATGACGACTGTCGGATTGCGGTCCGGAATGGTAGGTAACTGACACGTTGCCCTGCTTTATTATGTTTCAAATAAAAATTTCGTACGAAAGATGAAATTCAAAGTCTCGTTCGTATGAAATCCTGTGATTTCACACTTATCGGAAAAACTGACATACGAAGAAAAGTTTATTGTGACGGATAGCATATTCATTCATTTGTGGAAAACATTTCTATGTTGCTTATAAGGTTGCTCCTTTTTCTCTACACTTTTAGGTGAAGTCGAGGACCACTCTGTGGGATTGCACTTTTTGCCAACGAGCCATGGCCTACGCACAGGACAATCGGAGCACCACTTTTACTCACCTTTATTAAGTGAGTGAAGTTGTTGATTGTTGCTTGATTAGGTATCGTTCTGATATGATGATTTCAACCCAGTTCTGCTACTGATCTCGTTGAAGACAGCTATACCAAACCCACCTGACTATTGCAAGAAAGCAATTTATTTATAGGAGAAAAAATGCTATAAAAGCTAGCTAATATGTTTATGCAAACATTTCTATTTTGCTTATTTGGTTGATCTTTCTCTTTACTATGACACTTTTAGGTGAAGTCAGGGACCACTCGGAAGGATTGCACATTTTGCCACAGAGCCATGGCTACCCACCGGACAGTCGGAGCACCACTTTACCCTACCCACCTTTGTCAAGTGAGTAAAGTTGTTGATTGTTGCTTGATTAGGTATCGTTCTGATATGATGATTTCAACCCAGTTCTGCTACTGATCTCGTTGAAGATAGATATACCAAACCCACCTGACTACTACTGCAAAACGTAAATTATTTGTAAGAGGAAAATGCCATAAAAACTAGCTAATATGTATATCTGTTGCCTCGATTAACTTTCAGGCGGCTTTAGCGCGTGGATTAGTTACCGACATGAATGCCGGTCGCGTTAAGAAGTTTCTTCAGCGGGGTAAGTTTGGCCGAATTGTTAAGCCTTGTCCATTTAATTAATGAGGTCCCCTCCAGCTCCCCGCAAATGGACGCTATTATTTGTGGGGCGTTTTATGGGGCAAAATTAACGCAGCCCAAAACGCAGATTGGAAGTCAATTTTAGCTTCCTTTTCTGTACCAAAAGTGTGCAACAAAACTCTTAAATATCGCTTAATTCGGAGATTACTTTTTACTGCAGTTAACAGTTTTCTTCTACACGTGATGCATTTGACAAAACTTTCGTTCTCCTGACGATCATACGTGAATGAGAACTAATTTCTGACCAACTGACTTAATTTATTTTGTTTCATTTATAGTGTTCGATGCGGACCGGAGACTAAATAATTGTGTTTGTTACAGGCAAGTCGAGGGGGCGGCAAGCCGCATTGGTGACGTCAAGAAAACTTTATGTGGAATGAACGCGTAATTCAACACATTCTCGGCCGAACATTAGCTTTTTGTAAGTTGATTAGTAAGCAAGGTTTAGTACTTGTGTTTTTAAATAATATGAGGAAAACTCGAGAGTTTCTACATACGGCGGAGGATAAACGCAACAAAACCCATCCGACTTATGGTGACCAATATATACGCTATTCTGATATTGATATGCCCTTGGCGAAAGAATTGCGCCAACAGTCAACCAGCAGGGGCACGAACTCTACTATTGCGCTTTCTCTTAACAATGTAAATCTAATCAGGCATTTCAATTGTTTCACCTTCGAGTAGTTACAGGTGAGCTGTCTCGATGTAGTCTCTGACGAATTCGAGCCTAAAATTCGGTTCCTGATGTAGTTAGCTTGGTGGAACGAAATATTTTCCACCAAGCTATGTCGTTTATCTGCTGACTGTGAAGATGGCAGACTACCCTGGCACTAAAAGTTGCGTTTGGACCCGGCGCGGCACTTTCGAAACACTCAAGCTTGGCGGATTTTGATTCACGTTATCACAAAACTGAGTGAGTGATTCTTTATTCTCCGAGAGTGGCAGGCGTACATTCATAGTGTAGTTATAAGGATGAATATTCCCGACCGACAGCACCAAATCATGGTGGACATTACTCACCATCCAACCAATCTGACTCGTTTGTGCATAGGCACAATAACAAAATCTGACAGTTTGTACGTATAAGTCTTGGCACGATCATAAGACTGTTTTGGCATGCTATCTTTTCAGATATTTGTTCTGATGGTCTAAAGGGCAAACCTTACAGCGCAATAGATTCATCGGTGAGTATCAATATCTTAGATGGCCAAGCAAATTTCGTTGATACGATCATAGATAAGAGTTGAGCTATTAGTAATTGATGAAAACTATCGACGGGCGGACTGAACAGCAACAGCGCGTGCTGGATGTAGAACGTCGTTTATCTGATTACTTACATAATTTATTAAGTGTCTCCCTTTGATAAAAGGGTTTGTCGTCCTATTGCTCGTGTAAGTTTATCGTGCTCAATATAGTGAGTGTTTGTGATTTAAATTTTATAATAGTTAACAATAGATGTTTTTGTTTATCATTTCAGACGGCTCTGATGACAGAAATAGACGTTTCTGTTTATCATTTCAGATGATCCTGGATATAAGATATAGCCACGTCATTGGCCTGCCGTTTATGATGTTGGTAAGTGCGCTTGTAATAATTACCTTACTACTGGCATTACTATAAACTGTCGTTAATTTAGGCGTTGCTTTCTTAACGTGATGAGTACTAAGTTATCCCTGTCCGACGAAAACATTATGTGGATTTTATGGTGGTAAAAACTGATGTTGTTTTGGTAACGGCAACGGATGGATGCTGTTTTTGGATGCCAGGCTATTTACGAAACGTGTTTTGGTTCTGGTTTTCAGAAAAGGCGCTTAACGACGCCAACGCGCGCGCACTCTGTTGTACATCAGGCGAGGTAGGATGATACTATAATGCTACATTGGTAGATAAGTTTTATTGCAATTGCTAGCGTAGTTTTATTTCTTAAAGCTGTCTATGATGACCACAATCGTAAGACTCCCGACAACATAGGTTGATGGGGGCGTCATTTGTGTTAGAACTAAGGCGGTCTGAGAAGCAGAAATCTTTTTGAAAAACCATACTATGAGAGAAAGGAGATGCGTTTAAACAAAGTAGTTTGGATTTCCAGTAAAGCCTTAATGGTTGTTGACTGTATTTTAGATTATCGATGTTCGATTTTGCGACGGTCGCGGAGGGACCGAAGCTGACACACGGGAAGATCTTCGACGCCAAAAAATAAAACTTTAAAATCGTTTGGGAAGTGCAGCTGGATGCACGAACTGGATTGTGTGCCGAGGTGAGTTTTGATTAGATTTGGTTGTATGATCCTAACCGTGCATTACCGTTATGCCGCACGCGTTAGAGCTGGCTATGTTCAGTTGTCTGCGTATGATGATATCTATTACCGCCCCAGGCTGACACTAGAAGTGGAGATTGGTTTACCTGATAGCATTTAACTACCATAGCCAGCCCTTTCAATATGAGCGAATTCGCTAAGGAAAAAATCATTTGTCGGGTTTGTAGTTGTCATATTTTTGTTAAAACTGTGCTGTTTGGTTTGATTTTGGCGTTTTACAGAAAGTGTATTCGGCTTATTCATCAGCAAGTACGGTCGTTTCTTCGAGTCCAACAAAAAACCGGAAGCTCGCGCAGACATTCGGTATGTTATTTACAACTTTCTGGCGGTTTATTACTTGCCATTACTATGATGATACTCCCAGCTCTATGAATCGAACATGATTTCGTTGGGCTGTTCCCTATAACTAACTCTTCCTGACCACCAAAACACATTGCGTTAGGTTTTGTCATTCGTTACGCCAACTCAACTGGTAACACGCCAAGTTTGATTTATCCCTCAGGTTACTTCTTACATACAAAGCGACGGGAACCATCGAATGAAAGGCGACGGGAACGAACGAAATGCGTAAGTAGCATTCTCTTGATAATTCGTTTTTCTTCGCTTATTTATGATGAATCGTTCAGGACCACTGAAAAAATGATTACATATATACTGTACTGAAAATAATTGTAGAAGGGTTTCAAAGTTGTTTTTCCAAATTAGTGCTAATAGCAAACTTTTTTTAACAGTGTGATTGGTGCGTGCACGCGGACACGATGATAGCCACCAGATGAACCCAGCCAAAAAGGTGAGTTTAAAGTTTGGTAGTAGCAACGACAACAATTTGAATCTTACAAGATCTGCTCTCGTACCGATCCTAAAAATGATGAAAACCTTAGGACACCTCTGATGTTCTATGATTAAATATCTGCGTTATTGTATTCTGAACGAAGCAAGAGAGGGAACTAACATTTCACTGCCGCATCAAAATGTCTTAGTTAGTAATGCTTTTTTTCTTTTCAGTGTGTTTCGTCGTGATGTTTGCCGCGGTAACGGCAGAGCTGACAAGACTCGGTGGAATTGCGGTGAGTAGTCGTTGGAATTCCACTAGGTAACTTGTTTGAATTGTGTACATTGTTTTCCGTATGTTGCTAAGTCTTATCTGTTTTGTACAATATTTTCCGTATGTTGCCAAGTTTTATCTGCACGAGAGCAGCATACAATTAGAGCCTAGAAGTCGTCGCATGGGCATCTAGGTGTCATAATGTTGCGATATCGAAGACGTTTCTCTTCGGTCACCCGTGCAAAGGGTCGTTTTATGAACGCCTGACTCGAGAGATAATTGGGTACAGCCCGAGGAGTTGTTTTGACCCGGAGGCGTATCCAAGCGTCGACAAGTTGTCGATCAGCTTTGATTTGGATTAATGTCCTTATTGGATGCAGATATATTTATTGTTTCGCCTTTAAAAAGTACACTCCGGGTGTGTAATTATGGCTTTGAGAGATTCATTTCCTGGCCAACTTTGGAACTGTCGGAGAGTGTGTCGCCGCAGGTTCAGGAAAGGCCAGGTATATGAAGTTGCATTCTCCGTACCAGTAGATTTTTAATAAATCGCTGGCCCCGTTAGATTGCATACATAGTGTAAAATCATTAAGTTGACTATATTCTATAGCTGAACCTACGCCTACTCTGGGCAAGTTGGCGCAACTAATCAAATGTCGTGTACCAACTAATCAGGGAAGGCTAAATTAAGTCTTCCATTAAAAAGCCTTGAGTTGTGTCTCTTGCTCTCAACTCAAGGAAGAGATGGTTGATACATTATGTCAATTATGTGCGTTATGTGTTATAAGGTTCGTGCGTATATGTATATCATATTTAAGAACGTTAGCACTACAGTAGAACCTCAGTGAGTCGCATATATGCTTACCGAGGCGGGATTTATTAGTGCAATAGCAACAGTTTGGTTTCGCTAGCATACCGTCCCATTATTGATGGTTGTCTTGACAGTAGGCCATACGACATGCCAAAAAATGCCTTAGATCTACCGTACAGAGTTATACAATTGACGGCAGAACCTGTGCACGATTAAGTGATGTCTGCTGAATGTATAATAATAGCTCATCATGATGAATACCAAATAGACAAGCATATGTCTGACCTTGACTGAAGACAAACAAGGGGCACAAACTGAACGAGCTATACACAGCATATTCGGCACACTTGTATATGGCGTCCCGTATGTCATCGTATAGTAACGTTTGCGTATTTCTCTTTCAGTGAAACTACCTTAAGGACCTGCGTTGTTTCGATGGAGCCGTCGCCGAGAGAAGACCGTGGCCAAGTACCGCTCCATGCGCCCGGTGCGTTTTCAACATGGCCCTCGTTGGAGACGGCCTCGTGGGCGCGCCGAATGCGCCGAAGTCCAAAAAGTGACTGGCTAAACCACCAACAACAGCAGGAACTGCAGCAAGTAACGTCGACGTCTACGATTAGAGACGCGATGTCATCCTCAACACGCTGTGTCTTCGTTCCGCTTAACAACAGCAGCGGTTGTGCGAATCGCTTCATCGGTCTGCACAACCAACGGTTGCACTTTCCGCCATCCGCGAAAATTATGGCGGAAGATTTAGTTTCTGGACTATACGTCGAGTGAAGTCTCAATATAAAGGTGAGTTACCCTCCTAAGCACAGATGTCATTTGCTGAGGTCGCATCGCGCAAGCTCCAGCTCTAGATGATCCATTTTGTCGTTTCTTTATTTGAATTGGCCAATGCATATCAGTTCGTAGGATATCCACCTCCCCGAAAGCACTACAGGCTAACATAATCAGTTGTCTGTGGCCGTCAAGTGGGCGAAAACTAATGCCATGGTTAAGTGGGGTGGTCAGCTCAGCTTTGTCTGGATCACCTCAATCCACCTCGGAACACAAGAATTTAGTCTCTTTTCTTTCATTTCATTAATTGTTGTTTGTTCTATTAGATATAATTACTTTATTATTGCTGTACAGATAGCTAAATTACAAGCGGTTATACGTAAGATCGTGACTTTTTATCTTTTTGACGTAATTTGCATTGATCTGCACTGTACTTGCGCGCGCACCAGTGATGAATACCAAATAGACAAGCATATGTCTGACGTCCTCTGACGACAAACAAGGGGCACAAACTGATAACAATGTTTTATGATGACTCGTATGTGTAAGGTCTGATGCAGTATGGTAGTAACGGTTGTACAACGCATGTTGTGTATGTTTCAGGCATTAAGGGTGGCGTGAATTACGCCCGACAAAATACTTCGCGGTTCAAACTCTCTTCTCAACATTGCGGATTAGTCTGAACGGTGCGTATAGCCCAAAGAGAAAATATCATGTTCGCGACAGCATGGTATTGTTCTGTTCACGAATAGTACTCGAACTGATGAACCCGCTTTATAGGAAGTGCCGTCTGACACTATGAATGGCGATATATAGCGTTTACTGAGTTAATCTTCTATTAGTAGTCGTCTAGCAGTACCAACGACACTACTTAATGGTATTGACTTCTCTGTTATGCACGCAATTATAGTTGTAATATCTAATTTTACCTTTTTTTTGTGTGTAGGTGACTCGGTATTGTTCGAGCTGTCCTGCTGGCCTTTTCATTGCGCAATCATCAGAGGCACTGGAAAAAGGTTTGTTGGTTTTTCTTGCTTGCCCTTGCTTAACTAATTGGATAATTACGGGCTTGCTCCCTGCACAAATGTGATGAATAGCTATCCGGAATCATATTGTGGCTGACTACCCGACTTCCTTGGAGAAGAGTAGCTCCCTCTACTGATAACAGTGTGACAGTGCTTGTACTTTAAGAAATGTTGTTAGCCAACCTAAAATTGCGTTTTGTTTTGTCTGCACAGGCAGCGCTATGGCTGAGAAGAGGAAAAAGCATCCGCAAATTCCCACAGAATTCTGATCATCTGTTCGACTGCCTGTGAAGAGATTAATCGAAGAATTTGCGTCAATTATTGACGTCGAGCCTTCGATTTGTTGAGGTTGTTCACCAGAATGTTGCCGCGAGTTCAATAGGGAGCTTATATCGACACCCTGCTCAAGGATTAAAGACAGAACGCAGTCTACTGGCCCAGGTGAGCGTCAGTGAAAGTATGCTATTTGCAGCGCGGCTGCAACAGTACTCATTACCGGTGATTGTCAAAAAAGAATTTGCAATCACCGGTACATAAAACCTAGGATGAGAAAGATACCATTCCCAACTGCAGACATCTGCTGACGAAAACCGTTATTCAGTGCTCAAATATCTGACAATTAATAAGCGACGAATCATAGCTAAATAAGATTTAAAACAGACTTCTAATACAAAGCTATTGATGTGTTTTAGATAACCGAGAACAAACTGGTCGGCGACGGCAACTATTGCGGACCGGCATACGGCTTTCATCGCAGAGAACAATGCAAGAACGAAGCTTGCAGCAGGATGTCGATAATTAAACGAAATCTACGAATGAATGTTCACTTAATTGTTGACAGCTGCTTTGCTTGCACGTGTTTTGGATCGTCTTCGATTTTTACCTATTCAAAAAAATGGATCAAAGAACCTGTATCAAATTTTGTGTGAAAAACGAAATTAAGTGCGCGGATGCATTCCGAATGTTGACTGTGGCATACGGAGAAGCTACCTTGGACCGAAGCAACGTTTATCGGTGGTACAAAATGTTCTCAGAAGGCCGAGAAGATGTGAACGACGAAGAGCGTGCCGGACGCCCGAGCACTTCAACAACAGACGAAAAAATTAATGAAGTGGAGAAAATGGTATTGGCCAATCGTCGAATCACCGTTAGAGAAATTGCTAATATCTATTTTGTCCCCTTCAAAGTAATCCCCATGAGATATTATACACTTGTGCCAACGGTTTTTCCAATCTTCGAAGCACTTCAAAAAACCATTTTTTTTTATCTTGTTCAGCTCCTCCTTCGATGCCGTCTTTATCTCGTCAAGCGTAGCGTAACGTCGTCCTTTCATGGGCCTCTTCAGTTTAGGGAACAAGAAAAAGTCACAGGGGGCCAGATCTGGGGAATACGGTGGCTGCGGCATCATTAGTGTGTTGTTTTTGGCCAAAAACTCGCGCACAAGCAACGATGTGTGAGCAGGGGCGTTATCGTGGTGCAAAAGCCAATTTTTGTTCTTCCACAAATCCGGGCGTTTCTGGCGGATTGCGTCGCGCAAATTGCGCATAACTTGCAGGTAATATTCCTTATTGACCGTTCTACCCTGTGGCAAGAACTCATGATGCACCACGCCCCTGCAATCGAAGAAAACTGTCAGCAAAACTTTCACATTCGACCGAACTTGGCGCGCTTTTTTCGGTCTTGGTTCGTGCGGCAGCTTCCATTGAGATGATTGAGCTTTGGTTTCCACGTCATAACCATAAACCCACGATTCGTCACCAGTTATGACCCTCTGGAGCAAATTTGGGTCGTCGCGGACAGAGTCCAACATCTCATTAGCAATGTTCATGCGATGCTGTTTTTGGTCGCAATTGAGCAATTTTGGTACGAATTTCGCGGCGACCCGTCTCTTGGCGGACAAGTACAACGACTAATACGTCCGTTTATTTCATATATTATACATTCGTAGCAGACGACCGGCAGCGGGAGCAGCATGTTTGAATCTCTGCCTCCCTCTCCTCACAGAGCATAACGTCTATGAGAGAAGCTTCTGAGAGAGTACGGGTTGTAGCTACCGCCACCGCAGTGTAGGTCGAACAGGTTTACGAGTATGTAAGACTTTTGGCGTCGATCCGTAGTGTCGGATTACTACACAACCTATTTAGATAGAACGGCATTCAAAGCAGTGAAGGAGACGAGCATAATGTTGGGAATTGAATAAATTGTTTTGGTTACCTTTCGTGATTTTGCTTGCATTCTTTGTACTATATACATATTACGATGGCGGTATATCTTTTATTATTAGATATATGTTAGGTACAATAAATTGCAGATTCAGGTCTAGTACATATTTATACCTGAAAAAATTATAAATTGCAGATTCAGGTCTACTACATATTTATAACTGAAAAGGTTATAAGCAATAATAGCAAAACATAATAAGTTAGTATTATACAGCTTAAGGCGCTAGATTCATTAGTTAGGGCATTGGTTATGGGCCTTTAATTTGAACTCAGTTGGAAAAGTTTGGAGTAAATGCAGCGCACTGTCAGTCGTTGCCCCACATACCCTATATAGAAAAAAGAGAGCTGAAAATATTTGTATTTTCATAGGTACTGAACAAAGTTTATTTCGAAGACTTTGCAACTAGCACGGCCACATAATAAATAGATAACGTCTCATCCTGAAGCTCTGTACACGCTCATTCAAAAATCGTTTTCGTTTGTCAAATTAGTTTGTTTCACTAGTATTGTTGCTGTGTATGGTTTCAGTTTTACGTTACCGTTTTGCTTGTAGTTTGTTTTTGGTTACTGTTGTTGCTTATGGTGCCCTTGGCAATAGATGTATCATCTTCGTCGAGCGCCGTTTTGCTGCCGTTCTGATTATCGCCGCGATTGTTGTTGTCGTGACAAATGGCGCCGTCGTTTTTATGTTAGTGCATAGTGTATTGTATTAATGTGATCTTTTGACGCGTCGGCGTGGTGCGATATCTCTGTGAATCACTCTGTATGCCTACCTCACCCATTTTAAGTCAGCTACACGTGAGCTTCTTAGAAACAAACCATCTATCGATTCATAAGGAGCGTTTTTTACACGCAACATTTTGGCCGTTTGATTTACTCTTTAAATCGTTCCGTTTAAAATTTGCTATCGTCCGGCCGATCTCAATTTGCGCCATAACAGCATCCTGATTGATCACGTTCAGGCGCATAACTTGCGTATCGATCTATCAATTAGTTGTTATGCCAAGGAACAGACCGCAGATCTTCTCGGAGAGGTCGCCTCTACCCCTTATTGAGGTAATTTGTTGTTGTAGTACATGCATTGACAGCTAGCAGAAACTCATCGTGGCTCCCATTCGTTTGAGGGCGATGTATGCGTTGAAGAGCTTTTGCCAGCGTCGCTTGATGACGAACCGCTTAAGCTTCTTCTTGTCCAGAGCGCTATCCACCGCAACATCGGCTTTCTTCACCTAATCAGGGTATGCACGATATATCGTAACAAGGCGCGGTTTAGCCAACGCAAATAACGTAGTGTACCGTGCATCGTCAACAGGCAGTTATCCAGGTTCGTTTGGGAGATGTGTCTCTCTCTTCTAATTAGATAAATCAACATATGGCTTAGCAATAATAGGCCACCGGTACGATCTCTTGCTGATCGGCTGAGTGTCCAGGAGGAGCTGGGTCACGCATCGTTAGGTCTAACAACCACTGACATAACCTAATTTAGACGATATGTAATTATATAGATACATATATATATATATATATATATATATATATATATATATACGCATGCACATGTCGTTATACAATTTCCCGTGATAAAAATAGATCAGCTATCGTCGTAACAAACTTTACATTGGCTCATCTACGCGGCCGCCGTGTTTTGATCACCGTCGAGCACAATATAGCCTATCCCACATTCCTCTTTCTCCCTCTTTCTCTCTCTATTTATATACATTTATGCCAGATAATAAATTGCTTACCGCAAGCCAGGGGTGCTTCAGGGCAGTTCGAGCGTCTAGCCGTTTCCTAAAAAATGCGCACATATATTACATGGAGATTGGAATAATATATATATATATATATATATATATGTAAGCTGTTATTCAGCAAGCGCTCTTTGACCCACTCCCTACGATGGCCATATCTTTTCAGTCATCATTTACGTAATTAACTCATGCGAGAAGCCGGAGGGAAGGTATAAGGCGTGTTCGATGCAAAGCCTTCTTAATTAGTGTAAAATTACCATACAAATACATGCAGATTTAATTCGGTTCAATATAGATTAGCTTAATGGAAGGGTCAGCTCGGTCAGAACGATTGCACTGTTATATATTTATCAGATTCAACCGATACTTAATTGACAATTATTAGTATATACGTTATTGACCTATGTTTCTTTATTTTGTATATATTTTTATGATTAGGAGTAGAAAATGGCGAAATACGTACTCTCTATCTTTAACCAAGCACTGTGTGATGAAATCCTTCGCTTCGGCACTGACTTTGTCGAACGATTCGTCGTCAAAATCCCACTTGCCTTTTGTTACGTTAGCCATCGTCTCGCCGTCATTATCGCCCATAAAGGGAGACAAACCCGATAACCTGCAAAAAATACACAGTCATAATTAATAAGCCGTAAGCCCAATATAAAAATTATACTTAGTATAAGGTCTTCTTACTTTGAGCTCACGCATAACGCAATATTATTTCACCAGATCGGCTTCCATTGTAACTGAAGCATGCGGTTACGATGTGGAAAAGATATATGGGTTGATGCGATGTGTAAAAAGCATTTCTAATTTATAACTTTAATATGGAGTCCCGGTTTATCCTGAATATCGAAAGTGACACCTTAGCATCAAGCGGCATAGGAATAATAAAAACCTACGTAGCAGTTATGTTCATTACTTGAAAGCTAAAATATTGCTAAATGTTCCATGCGTATTATGTATAATGGAGTTACCATTTATCTTAATACAGACTAAATTGTTCCAATTGTTTACGTAATAAAATAGTTAAATAAATTCAAAGTTATCATGTTAATAGAAATAATATAGTTCTAATATAGTAAAACAAACTATATTTATTTCATCAGAAATAAAAATCTTCAGACATTCGGATGAGGTTTATCCTATGGCCCAATTTTAATGCAATGCCTAATAAATGCGATACAAGCTATAGCAGTAAGTAATCTCTCTCCAGGCCAGAAAACGGGTCTGTTGTTGAGTACATCGCGCAAAATAAACTAATATTTGCCGTAGATGCTAAATTTAAAAATATAAAACAGTGCATTCACTTTTCTACTCATAACTTTTTAAAGCTTTACTCACAGCACATAGGTGATAACACCAACGGCCCACATGTCTGTGCGAGGGTCGACCATGTCGAAATTGACCACCTCGGGGGCCACGAACTCCGGTGTACCAAACAGCACCTATACAGAGGCACAACGAATTCTGGTTTATTATTTAGGCTTCGTAATCAACATCCTAGGCACCGTTACCATCAACTCAGAAAACAGTGAGTTAAAAACTGTTTTAACTATTTTAAGATGGACGTTAAGCCATTAAAGACGCTACTGTCGACGTCCCCCTGTGCAAATCCCTCAGTGTTTCTCAAGCTACCGTGTATGGGAACCCTATCTTACCAAACACCGGGAACACGCGAGAGTTTTTACAACACGCTTCTAACACGTTCCCGTTAGAGATGTCTACTAGGCAACACAGATTACCTTCTTGACGTCGGTTGTCCCAACGCAACGAAAACATGCTACCTCAATTGGAGCTTGCCGTGTATTATAAGCACATTTTCCACGTCGGATATAGTCTTCAGTCGTTTTTTTATGGGACTGTTTTCTCCAGCCATTTTTAAAAATTCAGTAATTAAATTTTATTTAAATAAAATTCAAAAACTTAAAATTTCCTGTTGTACCAATTAAGGACAGTTTGCAGAAAAGGCAATTGCCCCGCATTTAAATTAATCAAAGTTGTCGAAATAAGACGCATTCTTCATGGTCGCCATCCAACCTGGTTGGCCTTACTCAATCTGCAAGAACCTGAAACACTCAAGGCTCGGCATCTCACTTGCGGAAACAAGTTCCTTAGTAATATTAAGACACTTGTTTTATTAAGTCAACTCAGGAACGCTGCAAGAACGCACTACTTCATCTTACTTGCGTCTGATTAAACTATAACTATGAAATACGTCCAGCGGGGCAACGCGATCTCAATTTTGGGATCGCTTGCCGAATGGTGCAGACCAGTGCTGTTATAGGCTGAAAGCTAACACGTTCACTTACACAGGATTGTAATATAAATGAGATAAATAAATGTACTATGAAATATGTACACAATCCGTAGATTAATAATTGTAATAATACGATATACTACGGTGGTAATGTGTAAAATCTTACTGTAACGTATGCTTCGCACTAACCATGTGACTATATGAAGTTGTAACACAAACGAGAGCGTGAAGTATACGGGACTTTACCCAAGGAGCTTGCGCACTTGCCCACAAAGCAATTTGCTACGGGCAAAACAGCATAGTGATGAAGGCTCAGGGGTTACAGCAAGTACAGCACTTCAGACCCGCGGCAGAGATCGGGAAGGAATCCGTCGTGCGCGACATTCAGTGGCTGATAAAGAGAGTATGCGCGTGCTTTTGAGCGCGTGGTGTTGCCGAGACCCAAAGAAGTCCTGCCGCGTCGCAGTTTGGGGCATTACACCACCCTGTAAAGAAGACGGTACCGAGGCGGTCCAAGGCACCCAGAATAGGTGCCGGGGAGTCACACCTCACCCTATCTTTAGCAGGTGCATTGCACAACGCCAAAGCCCTACGAACTGTTGCACGGACACTTTAATCCCTACTCGGGTTTGCTACCACTGATGTAGCGTATCAGGAGCCCCTAACAACGATGGGATAGATCCAATGATTAGAAGTGCTGCACTTTCCCACTAAATTCTCCCTCGTGTTGCAGGGTGCTCCCGGTGCCAACGCCAAAGGAACACATTCAGGGATGCTCTACTTACTTCGTAACTGGGACGTTCGAAGTACTGGGCGGAGCAGAAGCTATTATTCGTTCAGTTCGAGCTTTTGTTCTACGCCTCCATCACGAGAAACATTAAATAAAAAAACGCATTAAATGAATTGAATGCGTTTTTTTAATTTAATGTTTGCTCGTTATGGAAGCGGCGAAATATAGCCCTCCGGGTGGTCGAAGCACATGCACCTCGCCTATACGCACTTGCACACCAGGCGTATAGCCATGATTCCAGTCTTTTCTATGCTGGTGAGTCATCACGTCGGCGTGTGAGGTTCAGCAAGGAGACCCTGCAGGACCTGCTTTCTTCTGGTTAGCATCGAAACAACTCATCGATTTTCTCACGGACCACAGTACTGACTATATCGGACAAAGGTGTTTTCTTACCGAATAGCGACAAATGTGAGCTACCTATCTGCGGAGGGGAAGAGTCCTCTATTCTAAGCAATCTAACGGCAAGTCTACCAGATAAGGCGCTTATTTTTGAGGAACGCTTTGAAGAAGCTGCGGAGGGGAAACGCCGAATGCTGTTGAGAGTTAGCGTTCCACTTTCTGAAAAACGCAATTTTAGCGCCAATAATTTCTTTTTTTCAACGCGCGGCTTCGATGGTGAAGAGACGCGATCTCTTGGAAGGCCTCAATATGGTTTTAAAGGAAATCTCCTACAAACGTAGCGGCGGTGGCTTAGGCGAAACGGGACGTTGCCATAGCAACCATGGTTAGCAAAATAATCGGAAGTTCGAGCCCCGGTCTTGCTGGTTGTATTTGCTGGGCGTGGTTGTCATTGCCCTGCTGCAACATACCTCTGCTGGAAAAAAAGCCTATATAACTTCAGTACGAGAACGCGATGACGATGCATGCATTTAGACGATATCGTGCCACAGGCAATAGCCCCTTACAAGCGTCTAAAATGTGGTTGTCAGAGCGTTAAAAAAATGTTTAATATGTGATTTTAAAGGAAGTCCAGGGAAAAATGTTCAGGGTCAAGTTTCAAGATATTCTTGACGATAGGACATTCGAATTAACATATGCTATTAAATGGAAATCACAGCATATCTTAAAATGATATCAAGGAAGAGTGGCGACCGTTCGAGAGAACAATATTGCCTGCAGCAGCTTTGGGCGCCCAACGAGGGAACACCATATATATATATATATATATATATATCAGGAAGTTTGCCGGCCTACACAGCTGGTTGCTGTCGATCTCGGTCGGCAGCTCGTTGTCTCGCGGTCGCTTTTGATTATCTCGCTAGCATCTGGTCCGCTGAAGTCATTGTGGTCGCTTCGTGGCAAACGTGCGCATTGCCGTTCTCTCAGACATTGTCTAGCCTAGCGCAATCGGTAGTTGTTGGTCAGTGGTGAAGTAAAGATGGTGCCGGTGATGTGACGGCCTCCTCTGCTCGTCCAATTATGCTGCGGTAGTACACGTGGTGGCAGGGTATCGCGTACGAGATACTGAATCGATCGTTCGCTGTTTTTCCAGGTTTCGTCGACGGGCGTCGCGGTGCTGACCGCGATATACGACGACGACGACGATGACGACGACTCGCGAGTGTCTCTTCGCGTGGCCGAACGCCGCTTTGAGGAGGCTTTGAACTTTGGGGTGGTAGGTGACTGGCTGGTCTTCGCTGCTTTGCGAGCTTTGCTAAATAGTAGTAGTAGTAGTAGTAGGTGGGCCATGATGAGGGGTCTGCCCCTCCCTGGCACGGCCTAGCAACAGACGGTGCCGCTGAGTCGACGAGACATGGGCGGTGTAGAGAAACATCGACGTCGATGACAACAGCAACATGAGTTCATCAACACGACAAAGACGGAGGTGATCTCGACAAGAACGGCGACACCAGGGGCAGCCTAACGGCAGCGGCAGCAGCAGCAGCAGCAACAACAACAACTGCAGCCACAACAATAACAACAACAACAACAATAACAACAATACTACAGCTGCACCAGTAGCACCAGCCTGTCGTCTATCGATGCGGAAACATCGATCATTTCTTTTTCGCGCAGCGACTGTATTGATTCTGTTGTTCCTGCTGCTGCTGCTGCTGCGGTGGCGTCCGAAAGAGACACACGGGTGCGTGCAGAGTCAGGCGGGCGCGTAGTTGTGGAAACCAACCGACAGGAGACAGCGTGATAGTGAAAACGATCTCATCTTTTTGTGGGCGTTGGCTAGGAGGCAGACGCGCTTCTTCCGTATTTTGCTGGACAGTGTCGTCTCTTTTTTTGCCTCAAACGCTGTCTAAACCCGACGAATCGAGGCTGAAGCAGAATTTGTGTGGTTAGCTCGTGCCTATTTGGTTGTTGTGCTTCCCACGTTCGAATTATGGATGTCTTTGCATACTCTTTCACTCAACAACTATTCGTGCTTAATCATCAGGCACCTGTGGGAAAACCGTCTATTGTGACGGGTGCATAGATAGGATGCATTGAGAGGGAGATGGAAATAGAGAAAAAAGGGAAAAAGAGATATTCGTGCGCAGATATTTAGTCTCCTCTGTATATCGTAGCAGTATTGAGTGTCGTAGATGTTTCGTAACGTTCGATCTTAATAATATTAATAGTCGTTTTTTGTTCGAATCTGTCTTCTGTCGTTGCGCTCAACTGAAAATGAAATATAAATTTGCGTGTCAAAACAAACGTTTAAACTCACCTGAAGCTTCTTCTTTGGGTCATAGAAGCGTGCGAGACCGAAGTCGATAATCTTAATACGATTTCCAGTCTTCGAGAGGCAGAGAATATTTTCAGGCTTCATGTCCAGGTGCAGAATCTATTGTTTGAAATAACATCATTACGTGATTTTGTAATTGATATTATTAGCAGTTAGCCAATCTATTAGCTTGAATTAAAAATGGTAAAACCATTTCACATTCTATAGTGCCTTCCATTATATTATTTTGTGGGAGCATAATTACAAGTGGCCGGCAAAAAGTCAAGGCTCAATTTCACATGGTGAGAAACTCAAAATGTTGCTAGTATTTTTCATCTTTCTGTGTAAGATCCTGCGAATTGTAATAAGCGAAGCAACGCGTGACTTTAACAGCGATCTATCTTTTTGTCTATTTAATTTGCCGTATGCGGCAAAATCCTTGCTTGCCCTACCTTGCGCTAACTAAAGTTTTTTCTTGAATTTCCTGGTGACTGTACGAATGACTATGTTGTTTTGAGAATCTTCTAAATCTAATAATAATAATAATACCCTGACTGCACAAATTTCTCAAACTCCGTTTTAAGAATGCTATGAACGAACGAGCTACGATAAAGATGGATGACCAGCTCGACGGTCTGAGCGGCCTGTCTGTGTAGTTTCGTTTGTCAGTAGCATGTCAGTTGCTTCCTCGTGCTTGCCTGTGTTAGTCGGGGGCTCGCCGTGGTCGCCTCACCTGTGCTGCATAATGCATATAGCCAAGGCCCTCACAGATCTGCCGTAGAAACACGGTGCATGCCTTCTCTGTGAGAATAAAGTCATCGTCAATCACGCGCTCGAACAGCTCTCCGCCACGTATCCTAAAGCCGGAACAGGGTCACGGCAAAAGTCCAAACATCAACAAAGAAAACGTTACGTTTGAATGAACCTGCTTTTTCCCTGCCTTATAACTGCTCCTAAGTTTTTTTTTTATTGAAGCTGAGTGAATTCTGTGTCGACTGCCTGCTTTCATAAGTGTTCCTTTTCAGTTAGTAACTGTAATGCCATAAAAATATTCTAGGCCGACCTGCAAGATTCGTATGGCTTGTTCGTTTATAGATTAAATCGGAGTCTGTCATGCGGTACAGAAAAACAACTTTACTCATACGTACAATTCAAGAATGAGCACAAATTCCTTAAGTCCATCGTCAAAGGCATCGTAAAGTTGAAGAAGACGTGGATGTTGAAGCTTTTGCATGATCTCCACCTGAAATAGAAAAATTACGCAAGTCGTCGGGGTAAGCAGAAGCTCCTTTTTTAAACAAATAATACGTGCCGAGCTCGAAGGAGATATGTATATGCAAACGCATATGTATGCATATGTATGGGTTCAAGACCTGAACCGGCCACTCTTAAATTCGTTTTCGTGGTTTCCAATATAGCCAAGGTAAATGCCGGAGTGGATTATAGTCGACCATGCTCGGACAAAAAAACGGGGGGCTTCATTTGGGAGACACTAAAGATTTACAAAAAGTCTGTGATACGCATTATTAAATGATATAAAAATTCATGCTGTGCGGTATAACGACGGACCAAAATCCACTGCAACGAGCCATGACAATATCAGAAAAATACAAGCCCGACTGAAGATAAATCCAAAACCAAACGCTGCAAATATTGCTCGTAAGTTAAATATCTCGAACAGCAGCGTGATAGGCTTTTACTATGAGCGGATCACAAGGAATCCGCTCATAGTAAAGGCCTAGAATTAAACAAATTTTTAAGCAGGTCGTTCTTACTTATTAACTATCGTCCTTCCCCTCCGAGTTTAGAATCGCCGTTAGGTGTATTTTCAATGCACCGAGGGCCGGACACGTTAAGATATCTAGGGTTTCCCAAACAGTCTCCAACGTCTCTAGTCCGTTACGCTCGCTGCGAGCTTCCAAACACCGTCATCTCAGATGAGAGATTTTTTTGCAAACAGGCAAAACGATAGGGTCTAGCTGCAGAATAGCGTGGTTCCGCAATGAGACCAAAGAGCAATCCTCCTAGTGGTGCTTCCGAAGAGAAAGTCGATCAAATAAATGTAGATAGTGCAGATCAAAAATGTTTTATTCGACTGCAAGAGTTATCTTCCACGATTTTTCCCACTTGGCTCTATGGTCAGTAAGTTATACTATTTCAATTTTAAGAATATTGCGCGAGAACTCCTACTAAGAGACCTGAACGCTGGGAGACAACTCTTGAACCCTTCATCACGACAGCCCGCATATCGTTACTGATCTTGGATTATTTGATGACCTTTTCGATTTCTGCATTTCCGCAAGCTTTCTTTTCGCCTAACTTTTCCTGTCCCCACGGAAAAATTTGA
The DNA here is from genome assembly GCA_003439945.1 of Dermanyssus gallinae. Taxonomy (NCBI): domain Eukaryota; kingdom Metazoa; phylum Arthropoda; class Arachnida; order Mesostigmata; family Dermanyssidae; genus Dermanyssus; species Dermanyssus gallinae. Next base: position 1,195,940 of record QVRM01003495.1, on the reverse strand, counting down.
TGGGACAACGTTTCGAGACTACAGAAGAGATATAGAAAGATTTTCAGGACAATTCAACTCGATTCCAAAAAGCGCCTTTAGAAAATGTTTGGAAGAGTGGGATGCAAAAATGCATTGCAGTGGGCGAAAGCTATTAGATCTGGAAGATTAGATAAATATCTCGAACAGCAGCGTGATAGGCTTTTACTATGAGCGGATCACAAGGAATCCGCTCATAGTAAAGGCCTAGAATTAAACAAATTTTTAAGCAGGTCGTTCTTACTTATTAACTATCGTCCTTCCCCTCCGAGTTTAGAATCGCCGTTAGGTGTATTTTCAATGCACCGAGGGCCGGACACGTTAAGATATCTAGGGTTTCCCAAACAGTCTCCAACGTCTCTAGTCCGTTACGCTCGCTGCGAGCTTCCAAACACCGTCATCTCAGATGAGAGATTTTTTTGCAAACAGGCAAAACGATAGGGTCTAGCTGCAGAATCGCGCAGTGACGCAGTGACGCGCGATAGCAATTCAAACTACGACCTTGCAAGCACCAGTCACAGTAATGATGGGTTGGGATAACCCGCGTTGGGCGACCGCTGCCTTTCATCCCCTCATTAACTCAAACTTGCCGGGTCTAGGTACCGCCAGCTAGCTTTAAAGCATCAAATGATGCCGTGGACCAAAAAGCATTCAAAGACCGACGGTTTACGTTTCAGCAGAATTTAATGCCTTTTAGGCTAAACAAACTTAAGCCTGGTCCGGGGTTCACATATTGGTATCCATTAAATCTACAGAATGGCTACCGTACTCGCCGGATTAAAACCCACTTGACTAAACCCTATGGAAAAATATTGATTCCAATGTTCGTGATTCGAGCGATAACTTCCTCGGCAGACTTTCTGTGGTTCAGGCCAAGGGAGTCGTGGTGAAAATCGAAATATATACTAGAAATGAAATTACCTGGGGAGTATTTTGGTACCAATAAAAGTAATATTTGTGAAGTTATTTTGTAGCCCGTCTCCCAGAAGACACCTAGCCTGGATAACCCTCTTTTTTTTTTTAGGTGGAAAATGCTTTACGCACACCCTTCGATGTTAATGGAGGGTAGTGTGGGACTAAACGCCGGGAAAGAGTATAATACTCGATCCAATCCGCGCGTGCTACCCACTAAAAGCCACCCCTCCACCCACACTCTCCTGGTTCGGAATTGTGAACCATTACCTCGAGACCAGGGGAGGGGAGTCCCATGCTGCGACCGTCTCCTTAATCTACGAATATGTCCCGAGCAGGGAGTGGGTCCTGCCCTGGAGTGGACACTAGAGGCCTAGTGTTGAGTCGCGGTCTGCGATGATCCTCCTGGCGAAATTTTTCACGCATAGGCCAGGTATAGGACCCCAGCGTGCCAGTCCGTTGCCGACTTGAGCATGTAGTCGGGCTACCCTTGTGGACATAGGAGGAGCCCGTGCAGTAAGCCGCGTTATACATACATATACGAAGGCGAATCGGCATATTCTACTACTTGATTTTTAAATCTTGCGGTTAATTTTGCTTATAAGCGCCATTCATCTGCTTCACACAGGCAAACATTTGCGTTTATTGTTTAGCGTAGTTCCAAGTAGTGAAGAAAACGAAGTTTGGTAGGGGAACAACAATAGGGGAGCAACGAATCTGCATCATGTGTTATAAGTTAAAAGCCAAATCGTATGTTCTCAAATGGCGGAAATGTTGGAAACTGCTTATGGTGATTAAGCAGTGTCTCGAAACACTGTACATGCGTGACACCCTCGATTTCGCAACGGACGTAAACAGACCGAAGATGATCCCGCTTCGGACGGTCTTCGACGTCAATAACTGAAGAAAGCCCTGAAAGCGTTCGTGATATCTTACCCAAAGAATCGATTAAACACTATAAGAGGCCTGATAAATTGGAGATATTTTATGGATCATGTTGTAACAGACCGATACGTTTTTTTTTTCGTCAGAAGACTGGCAGCAAAATTCGTTCCAAAAATGTTGAATTTCTGGCAAATAAACGCCCTTTGGAAGATGGCCGAATTAACAGCAGATGACCTTGGATCTTAGAGTATTCTGCTACCGCCTTCAGGGGGTAAGTACGGAAGACGATTCATGGGACGTGGTTCCGCAATGAGACCAAAGAGCAATCCTCCTAGTGGTGCTTCCGAAGAGAAAGTCGATCAAATAAATGTAGATAGTGCAGATCAAAAATGTTTTATTCGACTGCAAGAGTTATCTTCCACGATTTTTCCCACTTGGCTCTATGGTCAGTAAGTTATACTATTTCAATTTTAAGAATATTGCGCGAGAACTCCTACTAAGAGACCTGAACGCTGGGAGACAACTCTTGAACCCTTCATCACGACAGCCCGCATATCGTTACTGATCTTGGATTATTTGATGACCTTTTCGATTTCTGCATTTCCGCAAGCTTTCTTTTCGCCTAACTTTTCCTGTCCCCACGGAAAAATTTGATGGGACAACGTTTCGAGACTACAGAAGAGATATAGAAAGATTTTCAGGACAATTCAACTCGATTCCAAAAAGCGCCTTTAGAAAATGTTTGGAAGAGTGGGATGCAAAAATGCATTGCAGTGGGCGAAAGCTATTAGATCTGGAAGATTAGATAAATATCCTTTTAGAAAATATGTATTAGAACTTTTCGATTCGTAATAATATGTATATGTATGTCCACTTCGGGACATATATATATATATATATATATATATATATTATAAACGTTAAGATATACAAACAAGCAACAAACTCACCTCCCGTTCAACGTCGATGCGGTCTTCTTTTCTTTGCGTCTTGATAAATTTGGCAGCGAGGTCCTTTCCGGTGGCATTCTCAACGCAAGCGTATACGATGCCAAACTTGCCCCTGTAAATGTTCGGTACATGTCACTGCTCTGGTAAATGTAACTCTTGAGGTCTAAATGTAGAGAACCAGCGATGGTAACAATTACTTGAAACTCGCAAACTGTAGCCACTCAGTGTGTTGCCACAGCAACAGGCGATCTTGTTTACTGGTGTTCAGCCGCCATAAAGTGTCAGGGACACATTCTTAATCGGTAAGCTAGTCAAGAAGCCACAGGCCGAGTATGCGCAACTGACCTTTGTCAAGCTGACGCCAAGCTCATCGTCACGATGAAAGGTGCTCTGCGCAAGGTTTCAATGACCACACCCTGACTTACACGTTCGTCTTAGGCTTCTTTGGCCCAAAACGAAAACCCACTCAGTTCAGCTCGAATTCACTCGTCGGCGCTGCTGTGGGACACCAAGAATCAGCCTGACCACCTAGCTCTGCGCTGCTGTTCTCTATCAAGTTGGCCGAAGACTGTATTTTTACGAGCCACTCACATCATGACCGCCGTTCAAATCTCGCCCAGTGATTCCGCACACACTGGCCTTGCAAGGCTTTGCTTTTCATTGACACATTGACATTCGGGAGACTAGGAGGCCGAAGATCCGGGCCCGCTAATGGCGCAGTTCTTCCCACATAAAAGTATGTGATTGGTGCAACCAAGAATCAGGCGGAGGAAAGATTCCTCCGACAGACTTTCGATTAATATATGTAACGAGCTTACGCCATTGCCGTATTTGGCACAATGCCAGAACAACTCTACTGCGTGTTGGCCATCTAATCGGACAAAATGTTCATGGAAGAGCTATTGTATTTCTATTGATTTTGCCTAAGTATATGTAACTAGTTGATTTTGATAGAATTTTTTGATTCGACAATGCCGCCGTCGAGCTTGTTCACGTTTCAAGGATAGATCGAGTAGTAATATTCTGCGAAATAAATGAAGTCATTGATAAATAAGAGCGCAGAAAGAGTAGAATGCTTTCACGCTCAATATTTTTTTGTAAATCGAACTCCGAAATATCTATTAGATCGTATTTACTTTTCCTTTAAATAAAAAGTAGCTATGAGGTCATTATTAATTTTAAATCCGTAGGCGGCAATTTCTACGTTTCTGGCAATGCACAGATCAATGGTACTATTAATTTAATTATAGATTTCCTTTCAACTTTATTATAGACATACATATTATTCCAACCTTCTAACCTTATTATATATACTTATATTATATCTATCAGGATCTCGATTTCTATTTGTCAGCATATGTAATATTGCTAAACACATCTCCCTCCACTAGTTTCCATAGCCAACCAAGCTTAAAATGACCTGTGTTGTTATTGTTGTCGTTGTGTTAAGCGACGCAAAGAGAGGCCCCTGAATCCAATGGACTAGTATTATACGTATGCCCTAGTAGTCCATCCAGCTCCTCATGAGCAAGTATCAATATACGTACAACAACAGACGCGTCAAGGGCCATTAGCTGTTAAACTAACCTGTACACGAAATGGAGCGTAAATAGGCAAATGTATTACATTTGTCTCAAATTTAATCAAAATAATTTTGCATATATATATGTGAGTTTGGTATCGTAATGTGAAGGCTTTTCCTCTTACTTCCGAATATGTCGATTTTTGAACTCTATTCCAACACTGGGTAACAATATATTTGCAACTAATTATCGTCGTGCCAACTCCGCCATTAAGCAAACCGTGGGAAACTGCAGAACATTGTGTGCCCTGGTACTTATTGCATTTAACTTAAATTTTCATTTTATTGCATTTTTTGCTTTAAAATTTCGTTTTATTGCTACTGCTGTATATAGGCTCGAAAGCAAACCCCGTCGTCGCAAATAGTGTTTCCCAAAGGGGTTAACTTCAGTCTTTTTTTCCTGTAATTCTCGTGTCTCCTTATCGGCTAATCCATTTTATCTTCGGAATTTAACCGGTTTCTCCTAGTTAATAATTATAACCAGTCCATCCATAAAGTCACACACCTTTTAGGTAAAGGTTTTCCCCAAAAATAACTATCATCTACGTACATTAAAACGCTTGTCCATTCTCTCGACCAGTCCTCCAATAATCGTTCAGGCGGGACCGAAAATAATAGATTCGTAAGTCAGTTTCACTAATCCTTCTAACCCAATACTGTTATCTACATAAAGTCAATTTTCCTTAAAATGTGACTATTAAGTACAAAAAGTGAAGGCCTGTCAGCACAGAGCAAGCATTAGCGTGTCCCTTAGGTGTTCGCCTCTTATTAAGTTGCTTCCTTGAGTTTTCCCACTCGGCGTTTCTCTGATCGACTAAACCATTTATTCGATTAAAATCTTTTATATCTATAAAATATGAATATTGGTAGTCATGTATACTTTATGGATATGCACACTACAATGCGGTCGTCAGGCGCGCTAGCGAAATCAGTTTTATACAATGATTAACACGGTACGTTGGGCACTGACTGTCACAATTTTTACAGATACATGTTTCGTGTGGCGTGTGGAAAGTCTAAGTCCGGCGATGAAAGCCGTATACTACGTATACGGAGGCCGTATAAGCCGTATACGGAGGTCGCAAAATTATATGTCGGAAAAATGCTTGCACTTTTCTGCGTACTGAAGGGTGACCTTGGAATCGGATTCACATGCGGACACGCCTGTTATCTAGGTTTGGGTAAGCAGTCCAAGTCGGATCTCCTATTTTTTAGTTTAAAAAAATGGCGAGTACAAGCATGTCGGTGTCACAGCCGTCCCCAAAAAAAGGGCTGCTGATTGCTCTTTTGTAAAAATGTAAGCAAAGATTAGTTGCAGACGAGCGTTTTGAAGAGCTTCAATCCATTATTGGGGATAAAGCCCTATCCCTGAGTGTAGATAAATGCTATAAAAATGTTCGACGTTCGTGATTGTTTACATCGAAAAGAGGCGCGGGCCTATCTGGCTCGAGAATGATTTTTTAACGAAGTTTGGCGAGGGCCGGTTTTATTTGTTCCCGAGACTCGTCAACGGTGACTAGACATTTGCGCATTTTTACGAACATCCACGTAAGTTCCAGAGCTCGCAGTGCTCGGGCGTTATGACGCCTCCACAAAACTTACGGTCGGCGGGCATAGTGACCCGATCTTCTTCTTCAAGATCATAAAGTGACGGGCGATTGACGTACTTCAGTTACATTGGGGCTTTTATCGTCGTGTCTGGAGTCAAGCTGATAAGGGTTTCGCGGGTTGTTTTGCCGAGTGTTGAATAAATCGCTAATTGTGGGGTCACTGGTAAGTCTCTTAAACACTGTAGTCACTGCTTCTGTGATAAAAGGCAAACTGTTGTATTTTCTCGGAACGCTATTTACGAAACGCCCTCATACACATCATATAGACGAAAGCTCGTTTTATAAAGAGTGCAAATCATGAGGCCGCGGTTGTTAATTGACCTTCTTTCCCCGTCCCTCGAAGACGTCGCCGCTAATTTGCTTTCCGCATTGGCAAAGGTTGTAGACATTCTACTTGGGGCAACCCCCCTTCTTGCCTCCAATCGTTGATATTTGGCGCAAGACTATTTGCTCTTATGAAAAAGGACGGATCGGTACGTCCAATTGCGTGTTTGTCTACACTACGCAGGCTCGCCGCGAAAATCGGATGCAAGCACAACAAAGCCGTTATTTCTCACGCAACTGGTGCACATCAGTTGGGATTTGCGACGCCAGGTGGGACCGAGGTAGCCATTCACGCAACTCGTGCCTTTCTCGATTCGCGCGAACCTCCAGGGGTTCTTGTAAAGCTTGATTTTAGAAACGCTTTTAACAGTATGAGACGCGATCACCTGATGAAGGCCGTTGCATCCCACGCCCCTCATCTATTACACCACGTCGGGCTGGCATACCGGCATCCTTCCCACCCGGTTCTGCCTGAGCATGTGATTTCGTCCGCCACCGGACTGCAGCAGGGAGACCCCTTAGCACCACCTCTGTTTTGTCTGGGTATCAAGGACCTAGTAGACTCCTTCAAGAGCTTACTGAACCTCTGGTACCTTGACGATGGCCTATTAGGAGGAAACGTTCATACGGTAGCCGAGGATAGATACGCCAGGAGTCGGCCAGTTTAGAAGCCGCTTAGCCCAACTTCAGGAGAATCTTGAGGCCCGCTGCGGAGGCAAGCCTGACAACGTACTATCCCAACGTGACTGGAGCGCCCCTTTGCACGCTAAGGTACAACGACGTCTTTTTAATGAGGCTGCCGACGACACGACCAGAGCCCGCCTAAACGCCGTGTCCGCCAAGGATTCAGGCGCCTGGTTACCCGCACTCCCCAGTGCACCCATAGGTACCCTTCTCGATGACGAGACGCTTCGCATAGCAGTAGGCCTACGACTAGGGACAGACCTAGTTAGCCCGCATCGGTGTCAATGTGGTCACCCCGTCGACAAACTGAGACATCACGGCCTGTCGTGTATCATCAGCGCAGGCCGACGCTCTAAACATGCCGCTATCAATGATACCTTCAGCAGAGCCCTTAGGTCATGCGGTCGTCCGTGCATCCTTGAACCCACGGGCCTCTGTGCGGAGGACGGCAGGCGTCCAGATGGGATGACATTTACACCCTTCGAGCGAGGCAAAATGCTGGTTTGGGATGCAACCGTTACCGACTCCCTAGCACCTTCTATGGTCGGTGGCGGCGCATCTGAAGCTGGTTATGCAGCCCACCTTGCGGAGACAGACAAGCTAAGAAAATACTCATCAATCGGGTATTCCCACGAATTCTGGCCTTTCGCGTTTGAGGCCTTGGGTGCTCCTGGTGTTCGGACCAGACAGCTGATTTGCAAAGTCGGCACTATGCTAAATATGTCAACCGGTGATAGCAGATCGTCGTCCTTCTTTAAACAACGTCTGGATCTTGACGTACAACGTGGAAACGCAGCATCCGTTCGTGGCACTCTTCTGAAGTGGTCTCGGCGGCCTAGCCTAGACGAAGCGGACACGTGATTGTCACAATGCACACCCGCTAGGCCCATTGGCATAGCTAACCTTCCATAATATGTGCCCCACATGCACATTGTAATATACGAAAAATAAACATCTTGACCTTATTGAGCATGTATAAGAGTGCAAACATACCGACAAAGCGTACACGGCACTTGCATTCTAGGACTTTTCTCCACTGAGCAGCTTATCGCTGCTGACACGGTGGTATCGCTAACGATATTTACTCTGTTGAAGATGACGCCATTCGTTGAAGATCGCTTTCAAGTTTTTGGAGCCTTTACTGCGAGAGTTCCGTAGAGGCAGTTCCATTTAAGAAGAGGGCGAGAGAAGCATCAGAAGCGTTTTACAGGACGTCGTTGTTGGACAATGGGTGTTTGATATCTCTCTTCGAGCAGCGCTACGTTTTTTCCCGCTTCTCTGTTCACGGGTTCCACTAAAAAGTGTGCCTCCGGACTGGATGTCATAATTCTTGCGATGGTTGTCCCTGTACATGTTACAGCCTCATTTTCACCAAATATCATTATAAGACATGTTGGCGCCAGCCAGTTGGGCTCGTCATATCTCCTGGATAAATGCATGTACAACATATTCTATATATGCTTAAGATTAAAAAGCACGAATGCCGTTTTCGGGACTTAACACATGTAATGTAATTTGAATTGTTTAATAATACGGCAAGGTAATATGATAAGAACGTTAATATCATTCAGTTATTACAGGTGGGAGGTAAGCACGTTTAAGCCAGATTCATCACGCTCTGTTTGCTTTCTGTCAATTCATGGTGTCTACGATAGAATATAATATGTTATTATTATTATTATTATTATTATTATTATTATTATTATTATTATTATTATTATTATTATTATTATTATTATTATTATTATCATTATTATTATTATTATTTATTAGTCTGTAGTGACATATTGGGAAGACATTCTATGACACCATACTACGACTATTTCGTATTGTACAACATAATATGAATTACATTATTTTGAAACACTTAAGGAACGAATAAATAATGTACAAAACCGAGTCGATATTGTTCAGCTCATTTCTCCGTTATGGATAGCAGACTCTCTTCATCTACCTTGGCCGTGTCCTAGTCCCTTGCGAGCCAATATGGCACCATATAGTTTGCATCAAAGGCGTAAATGACAAACAGTAAGTCACAATAATTTTGATTTGTATTTACTAACACATTGAATACTACAATTATAACACAACTCGTTATTTTGAAAACTCTTTAGTTTGCAGCAGCACATGATTTACGAAACGAAACCTTTTCTCCCTTACTTTCTATATATATACGAGGTGTGTTCAATCGTTATCGCGACTTTTGAATTTTCGCGGGTTACGTATATTCGAATTTCGATTTTTTTTTGTGGCGTTATGTTGGTACTCATGTCTCTCACTTATGCCGACAAGCTCGGCCATTTTGAATGTTCACTTAATTGTTGACAGCTGCTTTGCTTGCACGTGTTTTAGATCGTCTTCGATTTTTACCTATTCAATAAAATGGATCAAAGAACCTGTATCAAATTTTGTGTGAAAAACGAAATTAAGTGCGCGGATGCATTCCGAATGTTGACTGTGGCATACGGAGAAGCTACCTTGGACCGAAGCAACGTTTATCGGTGGTACAAAATGTTCTCAGAAGGCCGAGAAGATGTGAACGACGAAGAGCGTGCCGGACGCCCGAGCACTTCAACAAGAGACGAAAAAATTAATGAAGTGGAGAAAATGGTATTGGCCAATCGTCGAATCACCGTTAGAGAAGTTGCTGAGGACCTAAACATATCGATTGGCTCGTGCCATTCGATTTTTATCAATGATTTGGGCATGAGACGGCTCGCCGCGAAATTCGTACCAAAATTGCTCAATTGCGACCAAAAACAGCATCGCATGAACATTGCTAATGAGATGTTGGACTCTGTCCGCGACGACCCAAATTTGCTCCAGAGGGTCATAACTGGTGACGAATCGTGGGTTTATGGTTATGACGTGGAAACCAAAGCTCAATCATCTCAATGGAAGCTGCCGCACGAACCAAGACCGAAAAAAGCGCGCCAAGTTCGGTCGAATGTGAAAGTTTTGCTGACAGTTTTCTTCGATTGCAGGGGCGTGGTGCATCATGAGTTCTTGCCACAGGGTAGAACGGTCAATAAGGAATATTACCTGCAAGTTATGCGCAATTTGCGCGAAGCAATCCGCCAGAAACGCCCGGATTTGTGGAAGAACAAAAATTGGCTTTTGCACCACGATAACACCCCTGCTCACACATCGTTGCTTGTGCGCGAGTTTTTGGCCAAAAACAACACACTAATGATGCCGCAGCCACCGTATTCCCCAGATCTGGCCCCCTGTGACTTTTTCTTGTTCCCTAAACTGAAGAGGCCCATGAAAGGACGACGTTACGCTACGCTTGACGAGATAAAGACGGCATCGAAGGAGGAGCTGAACAAGATAAAAAAAAATGTTTTTTTGAAGTGCTTCGAAGATTGGAAAAACCATTGGCACAAGTGTATAATATCTCATGGGGATTACTTTGAAGGGGACAAAATAGATATTCATGAATAAATGAATAATTTTTGAAAAAACACAAAAGTCGCGATACGTTTTGAACACCATATGTATATATATATATATATATATATATATATATAATCAGATGGGCATGTATACCTAAATATACATGTCACCTTTTTATATAGGGGGCGCTTAGCCGGACCATATATATAAATACGGTCAAAAGTACACTACTCTATTCTTTATGCTAATCACACATGTGGATATAATCAGCAAACGCCAATTCTTATGGAAAGCACTAGCTTGCACAAAATCGACATGTTAACTTCTGCTCGTCATCATAGCAATCTTATCCGTTAGGTGCACAATTTGCCACACATTCACTCTGCAAGATAAATGCAAACATTTTATAAAAACAATGTCTGAATGTGTGTTTTCCGTTAACTTTATGCGCGCATTTCGTTAATCGTACGGCAAGCTTTTTGTGACGTCGTGGTTCCGATTTCTTATTGAAATGATCCTTAATCGAGTAATATCAATAGGCATCTAGATTGCTCGAATCGGTCAACGTTAGAGTCGTTTAATACCATCGATTTGTATCTACTTAAGATGATATAAGACGATTGAATATTTACCCGATTGTTCTACAATTAGTTCTAATACGGTCACACGTTCTGCGTATTGATAGTTCCGGATTCAGATCGAGAAAAGTTTTACTGTAGCCGATATACTGATTTATTATATTAGGAAATATTTAATTATTTGATTTATAAGTAAAATAATTATGAATTATTGTATTAATAAATAAATCATATATTACTCAACATAATTATTGAATATTAAATTACTAAAATAATACTTTAGTATCACGCAATGACGCGCTACACCATACGTAGCGCGCTTTCTACTAGATTCTGCAGCAAACCGCAATGAATGACATTGGAGGGACTACCCTGCTCTACAAATAATGTTTTCAGTTGTGGTTATTCCACTCAAACGGATTGTAGTATACACTAAATAGGGTCGCCTTCATAATTTTCCTGCGAGAGAAGTAGTGCAAACATTTATGTTGCACTGCTGCGCATTTCACTGCGTGGTACTTGGCACACCTTTGCAGGCAGAACCGGCATGCGCACAATTCGTACTCCTTGTAAAAAGCGACATTTGAATATTTCAGGCTTGCAATAACCATGTATAATGTATCTAGTGTATACACGGCGACTGTGCGGGACCAGACCAAAGGTTGAAATTGGACAGCGTAGGGTGGCCCACACCCTATCAATATCATACATTACACACCCGGAACGATCTGAATCTAATCTGTAATATTGCCTAAACAACGACGGCGCGTATGCGATAACCGTCTGCGATACTATCTGCATATGGTCCTTGTGTACCGCTGGTTGCCCGTACGCATCAATATGTGCATTATATCAATTACCCTTTTATTAGTCCTGCCGGCGAGGCAATCTACGAATATAGACAATAAGACGCGTCACTTATTCCAATCAGTAAAGACCTTATTATCTGAGCTTTTAGGCAGTGATTGCAGCTGAAGCGTCACCCTTAGTAAGTTTACAACCGTACACATTATATATCCTTCAACGATAAGTCAATTAAAGCTTACTTGGTACAAGCGACTATAGAAGAAAAACATATTTTAGCGGGGAATAACCAAACCGTCTAGCAATCGAATCAGTTAGACAAACTGAAAAAGATGCTGGACATCTCTCTGAACTTGTCTGCCGATGTAAACCTTAATCCTATACGCAGTGCTACGCTCAACCGCTCAATGTGCTAAGTATTGTCATAATAGCTGTCAAGCATCGTAACTAAGTGTAGTCACGTCAGCCCATGTGCTCTCTTGCGAAGGTGTAGATTTAGCGCTCTAAGGATGAGCTAAGGGTGCAATGATTATTCATTTATTCTGCACCATGCAATTACTTACCTCTTGCAGCAAAGTGAAACGAAATACGCCCAAGGCGCATTTGTTGTTTCGGGTAATTCTGGAATTATTCCCTATTTTACAAGCCACGGCAAAGCGGCAAAGATGACCGAATCGTACGCATAGATTGATTATCTATCTACCAACTTGTCAACACTCTAAAGAGATTTCTTAGTGACAAAACTACACATAAATACGTTAGGTAGTAGAAATAGAAGAATACAACAGGGCGCAAATAATTTAGAGCAGTAAAGGGATTACACTTAAACGTCATTTGTTTTTAATTAAATACGTTTCAACCACTACAGTATTAGCATTTAAACCATTATGACTTTTTCAGTATACATATGTATTTATATTTACATATCCGTATGTCTTGCGTAGTTATATATATATATATATATATATATATGAGAAGTCTTGTTTCGGAGTGAGAGTGATATTACTAAAATCCGTGACACTGGTGTTGTTGCCCGACATAGGCAAAAACCATATACATATAACGACATGCTCTTTTAGAAGAGAATTTGCCAAAAATGAAGTTCGTTTATTAGCCTTCACGCCCGATACCTCAAAATAATAACCTACGATCATTTGCAGCGCTCAAAAGTAACACATTCAGTCAAATACGGGCATGTCGAGATTAAGTACACGCATAAATAGCTTACTCTGAGAGCCGAATCACTCGTCATAGCTCTAAATGCACGCACAACTGTTTATTATCTTACACGCCTCCGCAAACCACTCCCCAAACCCCATTGAAAAAGTCGAGACTTGTTAAATTGGGCAATCGCGGTGACCAAAAAACCTGCCCACCTCGGCCAATCCACCGATTCTCGAAGATTACGTTGAGGTAATCGCGTACCGCAAGGGTGTAGTGCGGCGGTGCTCCGTCGTACTGGAATAACACTCTCTCGCGGATATCTTCTGGAACGCTTTCCAACAGTCGTGGTAATGTTTCGTATATATGCGGGTTCACTTGCTTAATAATGGCTGATGTGCCTTTTGTGTAAAGCAAGCCCTATCTGTGCAAAGCACAAGAATAGGGAACTCTGTATTGGCTTCTACTTGCCGCAAAAATCAGCTACAGCAGACAATCCGTCGCTCGTAATCTGGATCTAGCAGAGCTTGAACTTGCTGCCGTTGGTACGGGTGTAGTCGTTCGACTATTTACACACTGTGAACGGTACTGCGGCTTGCACCAACGTTCTGGGCCACTTTCCTCGTGTTTACAGAAGGACGATCGGCTACTGCCTGAAGGATGCGCGCTCTTCCACGGCTGGTGTTCTTGCCGACCTCGGTCTTCCAGCGTCGTAATGACGGCCATGGTATGATCCAGCTTTACGGACGCAACGGTGTACGTTTACAAACGTGTCAGTTCAAGCTAAGCGTCTAGTTGGAAAACGCTACTGGTATACCGTCGCGCCTTGTATTGCGCGTTACACCGCACCCCAACGTAAATGTAAGAGATGTCAACTTTCTCGACTCTTGTGTCATCACGGATCATCTCGATGCATTAACAATGACGATTTCAACAGAGCATCGATGTGGCCTCCGAAAAGTGGAGCGAAGTGAGCTCGATACAATATAAGCGTTGAAATAATCTCTGCAGACGTTGCCAAATGTGCATGGTGGTTTGAGGAGACACCTTCGAGCAATTGCTGTAAGATGATAAATAATTTGGTACGCGCTTAAAGGTATCTATCACGAGTGATTTATCTGATGGAGTACGTCACTGCTGCATGCACTCAATCTCAACATGCCCGCCAAAAAATCTTAATTACTCCGCAATCACGGCTCGCATTGCCATAGACTTAAGACCAAAAAGTCGTCATTAAATGCGCATTTATCTGAATGCGCTAGTTTTGAGCGTTGCGAATAGTCTAGATAGGGTTACGATTTTGAGGTATTAAGCGCAAAACCTTATTAAATAACTTCATTTTTTGCGAATTCTTTCCTAAACGACCATGTCCTTGTAATTAATAATATTGCCGAGACTGCGAGATACAGAACGCGTCGATACCGCCCAGACGCGACTCTTACGCTGCACGCGTATTGCTCTCGATATAGAACTGCTTGTCGGTCCGATTGCGATTTGCCTGAAGTCAGCTAGTGTTAACCACTGCACCGGCCGCGTTTAGATTCTACTTAGCGAGCAGAAAGAAAAGTGGCACACAGAACATTTTGCGGTGTTTTCGTGTTCGTTCAACCACTGCAGTTTGCTGCCACTGGCAACGACGCAGTTACACTTTCAGTCAGGAGTGAGTCACGCCTTTGTGACTGAATGAATAGATGGAAATATTATCCGCCTGACATGAATACCCAAATACACATGTAACCCTTTTGTATCAGAGGCGTTCAGAGCGGACGCCAGTTCGTTGAACGAAGGAGCCTCACTCTTTCTTTCTTCTGCTCGGTCGACGTGATCCAGCAATCCAGAAGGACCACGACTAACGAAAAGTTACGGCCGACGGACTTCATCGTCGAACTAGAACGTCATAGTGTTTGATCTGATGGTGTCATAAAAACAAATGACGCAACACTATCGTAATAAGTCAAACGATTAGCAATTGATATCTTGCCATAAATCAAGCATTGTAAATCGCCGTAGAATCGTTATTTTCTACTAGTACACTCGTAGACAAAACGATTCAGTGGTGGCAGTCGCTGGCACTAATCTTGATTACTGTCATAATCGTCGAGGATGTCGACAGTATCACATCCTTCTCTCAGTGAATTTGTCCTACTTTCTATTTGCTATGGAAATAATATAATTGGAATGTCTATTTCTAACAACACTACTCCAAATATACAAATCTTTAAAAGATATTGCTTTAGCTATAGATTGGTTTGCCCCAAGACTTTACCTTTTTGGTATACTACATAAAAAATAAATTAAATAGGAAAGTCGCCCATTTGCCGAGCTTAGAGTCGATGTTGGTAATCGACAGACAATTGTAATTTTGGCTACTACTGATATTATATATAGCGTGTGATCCTTCATATAATATAAGCAGCTCTAACTAGCGAGTTTCTTAAAAGTGCTAGCTAACATTTTAAGTCAATGAGGTATGAAAAATCAAAGTGTTGAGACATTGCATTGCGCTCGAAAATAGGTATTTTCGAAAATAGTGTAAACGAATTAACATTTTGACAATCAGCGAAGGTTTACGAATATCAAAACGGAACTTCAACAATAAATGTGCTATAAGTACACGAAAACATTCCGGTCAAGAATTGTTATTGCAGGAAAGTATACTTAATTTCAAAATAGTAGAAACGCCGAGCAATATAATTTACTCTTTATTAAATTTTTATTTCTATAGATTTTATATAAGACCGAATTTTTGTTCGAGCAAGACTGCCTGACTTTTTGCTCGCCTGAAGTTGAGTTACTAGACGTTACAATACGTTTAGCTGTCATTTTAGATGTTTTCAAACATTTCTTATTGCTAGAGCAAATAGAGGACTATGAGATAGGCCATTTTCAGCACAGATTACGATTGCGATATTATTTGCTGAATATGCGAGATGCCAGAATGATCGAAGACGCTGCCACTTCGGCATCTGTGGCTTGGACTTTGTTTATAGACTCTGTGCCTTAATATGGACAGCTTAGCGTTTACCTGTCTGTTTT